>JAQFVV010006200.1:24737409-25233072 GCA_028023455.1 Epiperipatus broadwayi | reverse complement strand
GACCTCTGGTGACTATCGCATTATTATTATTATTATTATTATTATTATTATTATTATTATTGATTTTATTAATGAAAATATTTTTTCTTTAGACTTTAAAAAATTTGTTACTTATCTTATAAAAAAGTATGGCATATAATTATATTATTTTCATCATTTTTACTCATTTATGTATATTATTTATGTATATTATTGTATAGTTATTATAGTGCAATTCTGTAATTGGCTTAATGCTGTAGTTTTGTACGGTAAATAAATTGAATTATTATTATTATTATTTCATTCTCATAAATTTCTTTTAAATTAATAAGGTAAAAATCAATTTAAATGGCTACATAGATTCATAAGATTATGTTTAAGGTGTGTTAATTTTGGGCTATTTGTTTTGTAGTTGAATTGGTGCTAGTGGAGAGATATACAGGTTTTTATGTCAATGTAATCTGGGGAAGTGCATTGGATTCTCATTTTCTTGTGGCACATTAGCATACAGGATATAGTACCCTACTGAATGCATGGCCCAAAAGTTGTAGCCATCATGTTGCCAATGGCCATAGATGCATTTTCTACACCATTGATCTCCTTACTCTAGTTGGAACAGTGAGCCAGCAAAGACCATTGTTCACCATTTATAGAGCACATCTTTTATATAGTTTCTAATTATTGTCTCACCAGACAGATGCACATTCCTGGACTGGACAAGGGTCATTATTTCTTTAATGATATCATACAGAAGCACATTCCTATCAGCATGTTTTTTATGCTAACAGCGTCATTTTGCATTGATCATATCGGTATATCAGTATACTGGCGTTGGTTTGGATGTGAACTTTTAGTCTAAGGTTAAAAGAGTGGAGTTAGTTAAAGCCATATTCTATGTAGCATATTTATGCTTAGTAAAATATTAAAATTATGTTAAATCTCTTAAATGCATTCATCTGTGCATATACATAAATTAAATTTAATCGTTAAATCAGTTTCAGAATTTTTTTTTAATGTGTGCCTGCATTATAATAAAAATGTTTTGTTTAATTAATTTTTGGCAGTAACTTATTTTTTTTATAAATAAAGTTTTTTTAAAAAAATCAAGAATTAGACAATTTTAAAATATACAATATGATTTTATAAGCTCAGTTCTTCGAGAGTTGGTCACTGGGGCTTTCAGTTCGATAAAAGAGTAATCTCACCCATATGTATCTGCTGCCTTTGTAAATTTTCTAGGTTCAAATAGCTTAGTGATGCCCTGGCATAGCAGATAGGGTTGTGAGGTTGCATCATACTGTTATAAAACAAACCAAATTTCCAACTTCAATAAAAGCATTTAATTAAAATATTATTTTTTTAATATCACCATTTTATTATTATCACATCCCCCCCCCCACATACTAAAACACCATTGTAGGAGCCCAAAGGGATACAATTATTTTTTAAGTAAATGTCAATCAAATTCATTTTTTGGTGTTATTTTTTTTAAGAGTATAATTATTATTTACTCTTATATCTCATTTATTGGATCTCTCTTCATCAATCATTTTATTTTTATAAAATGAACAATTTTCTCTTATTTCTTTTTTTATTATAATATTTCTTAGTGTTTTCCTAAAATTTCTTTTTATATAAAAATATCACTTAATAGATGATTCCAAGACTTCAATGTATTAAATTAATATCTGCAGTTCTTGGACTCACTCCAACCATGAATATAATTGTCTCCTAAAAACAGTTTATTTGTGTTTGGCTTAAAAGTTAATTTTATTATCTCTTGATAATTTATATTGGTTGATAGTAAATAATTTTAATAAAATTCAAAATTTATCCAAGTATTTTTCAAACTAATAAAAAAAAAATATTCTATGAGATTTGAATTAGGGATCCAATATTGAATTCCAATCAGAAAGATTGCTAGAAACTAAAAGAATAAAATAACATAAACATAATTAAAGTGAACTATTATAATACATACAATTATAAAAATAATAATTTATTTATTTAATAATAGTTTATTAAAATAATACAATAATAGTTTATTTATAAAATTGTATTATAATTACATAAATAAAGTATTATCTTTTAATAAGTACATCTTAATGAAAAGGTTGATACTGAATTTCTTTACACAACTTCTTAAAATGCCTTTCAGTATTATATTTTTTTTAATTATAACCTTCTGATTATACAAAATACATATGGCATATTCCTTTATTTCACAAAACAATATTGATTCTCCCATTCTTCTTAGAAATTGTAAAAACAAGATCTTTTACTTAATCCGGCTTCAGATGCATCAGTGGAGTTTTTTTTTTTTAATGTTATAAACAATTAATTTATATCAAAAAATAATTATCATAAATTCATGAAGTATTAGAAACAACTTTTCGACAGATGATGTACGCAGTTCAAGTCATTAATCTTAACTGATTTGCTAGATACAATAAACTCTCAATAGACATATAGTTGATGTTGTGCATGTAGCACAATAATAAAAAAGAGATATCCAAAAAAGAGAGCTAGTCAAGGCAAGAACTATGCTTGATTGGACAGTAATATTAATGTTTTTATATTTTTATTTTTAAAAATAATAACGTAGCTTAAACCATGGCACAAGCGCTTTACAGATGGATCCCTATTTAAATTGAATACTCTTCTTTCCAAACACAAGATAAAGTTTTTTTAAAAGATAGAATGGATCCACTCTATCTTTTTTACCCAAGCTATATGTATGGGCTAATCTGAAGTATTTGGAACTGAGAGCATGAAGATTTTGATTAATCAAATTACTAATCATATTTTTATAAAATTATTATTATTTATTTTTTAGTTATCTTTACACATTTGAATAAAAAGTTGGAAAATGACATTTAAAATGTACATTTTAGATAATCAAGTCATGGGAGCTTAGATGATCAATCGGGGGTGCATATGCGCCTGCGGGCATGAGGTTGGCCACCCCTGGTATCCACTGTTCATCTTAACATTTGTTGAACTTATTACAAAATGACTGGTCATTGAAGTTTATCTAGAGTGTAAACTTATTATTTAACTAAATCAATATATATATATTTCTATCATATATATATATTCTTATACGCACATATATACATCATAGTAATGAAAGGAAATAGAAACTAATAATAATAATAATAAATTCATAATACTAATATAAATAGACTTTAAGCAAAAATATTATGTACATTTTTTAAAATTAAACTCCAATATTATCGGATAAGTAGAACACTATTTTATTATTTCTTTATATTAGAAATTAATTCAATATAATATGTGTGTGTAAATGATTTATCTACATACATATTATTGCGTCATTTTATTTTTTTGAAATTTTGAATGAATAATTAATAAAGGATTGACAAATTTCGTTTTCCTTTTTTTAAATTGTGGTTAAAGAAATTCCTTTTTATTATTATCGTATTTGCTTCTTAAAAAATCAATTATATAAGAAAAAAGTTTATTGGAATTAATTCATAGATAAACTGGACATAGTATAAATACTGTAAATAATAAATGATAACTTCTAGGAACATAAATAGGAAATTAGATAACTATTTATATATTAATTATAAAAAGGAAAATAGATAAGATAAAGTAGCTTATATAGCTCATTACAGAGCAAATATCTCTTCGCATCCCTCTACAGAAAAACTGTGAAAGAGAAGATATCACTTTTCGGACTAGTAATCTATAGTTCGGTGAGAATTTTAATGATATTCTTTTCTTCTTTTACAGCTCAATTAAAAATAGCTGGATATTTATAAATTACCCAATCATTAGTTAAGCTGGCTATATTTTAAAAAAATCTCACAACTTTCTAATGAAACGGAAATCTCCAATCCCTTTCCGTTTCACCATCAAACCTAATGACACTCTCATCTGTGCTAAGTTCGAACCTATTTAAATGTTAATAAATATAAAATTCGTTCAGGTCTGTATAAACAGTATTATATATTTACGTGCGAACGAACGCTATAATTAGATAGGATTAGTAAAATTATAGCGTACTAAAGTTATTTAAGATTTCTAAAAATGGTTATTATATTATTTAAGTCAAGAGTAAATTATTAATTTTGTTGTTTAATATTGTAATTTCGTATGTGGATATATAATCTGTGCTATATAGAAGAAAGATATGATTTAAAATATGTAAAAGCCGTTATCTAAAAATACTAGTAAATGTTTCTTTAAAAATTGTTAAAAGATTTCTTGTTTTAAATATATTTCAGGGAAAAGTTTCTCGAAAATATATTTAAAAGCTATATCAAAATATATTTGTAAATTATTTTTAATAAATATGATAAAAATGTTTTCGTTTTAAAAAAATGTTAAAAGGTTGTTTTTAAATAGAAAGAGTTTCTATGTAAGATTAAAAATAAAAGCTGGTCAAGTAATTAAAAGATTTTTGGTTGTAAACAAGTGTCATTAACGACCACACCTGGAATTCGTAAAAAGTAAAACTAGTTAAAAATTTACTAATTAAAATCCCCTTAGATAAGATTTAAGTTATTTTAAAATCTAAATTGGACAATTGTTTGCAACGAAAAATCTTAATTATAATAATAGCTTATGGAATGTTTCTAACATAAGTTATCTAAGATCTGAATTATAAATTGAAAAACAATTAAATTCCTGAGTTTAGTGAGTCTTGAGGCGGGAGATTCCGATAAGGAAAACATATAAATACTCTGTATTTTTAACAAGAGATAGACAGCCATATTGTTAGTGAGAGTTGTAGCCAGTATTCACAATTGTTAATTTGAACATGTCCGGCTAAAAGCGGGCATCTTGTTGCTGTTACTCCGCGGGAGAACGGGGTTTCTCTCGTCGAAATGCCTAAACCACCATCATGCCGATAGAAGAGACGAGCCTAACATAATGGGAAAGATGATGCCGCCCAGTCAAACTAAACCAAACCAACAGCCAAGGACTTGCAGATAAATCATACCGGTACCGTTTTATTTTTCAAACCGCAGAGCTCTGTGTAATTCTGTGTAAATGTAAATAATATCTATATAAGTTAGCTAACTTTCTTTTAAAATAATGATAAAGCTAAATGTAATCAAAACTTAAAATCCATTTAATATTTTAAATATGTCAATTGCTATCCGAAATTTCATGTTGTTAAAGTTTAAATAATCTGAGTAACTTATTTATATTTTCACTTCAAAGTAAACTATTTAGTTTAAAGTTATATCACTGCGGTTGTGTCTATATTTCTTTGCTTATTTTATTTTAAATGCTTATTATATTTTATATGCCAATATTTCGAAACAGTGAGCACTTAATTTCATGTATGTTTTAAGAAGATATTATTGGAAAATCTTCGCGTAATTTATTTATAGCGTCAACTTTCTGCGCTGTTTCGAAATCCTATTTTTTTTTATTATTTAAATGATTTAATATGTGAAATGTGGCTCTTTTATAATCAACCATTTAAAAAAAAAACTTAACTTGATAAGTTTATTTAGAATTAAATTTAGCCTTGATCATATAAGTATATTTGACATTTAAATTCTTAAGTCCATAGAAATATACTTTTCCTCCTTAAATATTTATTATCTATAAGTAACTTAATAGATCGAACATGTCAAAGTACAGATGTAATAATATTCCCTTTAGTAGCATAGACATTTATTATCAGGCTACGCAAGAGTTGGTCCCAATTTGATAGAGCTAATATGCTATTAACTCGTATTTCATAGTATGAAATATACTATTCTTTGATTGGCGGATGTGATCTTATTTTATAAAATTATTCTCGTTTTGCTGCTACACGTAATATACGTATCTTAAGATGGAGCCACGGCGTTGCCAGCACATCTTCTCTTATAGGGTAGAGCAGTAGCGAAGCCTGAGCCAAGGCCAGGTTAGCACGTAAGACCCCCGCCATTCCTGAACACAATGTTCCTTTTCACGCAGCATTGCGATCGGTTACAGGGTACCGGCGTTTGTCGCAAGAACCCTGAAGTTATTTCATCCATCCACAGAGCGACTTTTCCTATTATTGTTTACCTGTGCCATAGCACATTGGTAAAATCTTATTTCAGCCAACTCTCCCACCTTTATATAACGCTTTCAGCATTCTGAAAGTTTCTCTCGAAAGCCATGTTCGATCGATCATTACTTGAGCTGGTTTTTGCGCTCGTTATTAAATTATATATGGGTATTTTTAGTAAATAAATTCATGATCAAAGTTTAATATAATTATTTATATACCAGCCACAAATGTAATAGGATTTGGCTCATCGAGATCTATAGACATAACGTAGTGATTAATTATGTATTAATTGAAAAGCAACTCATAAGATGGGCACATGTCAAACCCATTTATGAAAATTAAATGAAAGTATTTATCTAAAGCTATTTTGAATTGTATAAAAATTATTTATATAAAGCTATTTATAATTGTATATAAAAAGAGAATGTGTTCTCTTATCCACCCAATGTTTGTACATTCGACGATGAAATGTGTAAAACTGATCAATTTCATGCCATTTGTAAATAAATATATAATTAATTTAATGTATTTCGTTCTCTGTTTCGTTATTGATCTAATTCAATCCAATTCTAATTACTATTTATAGTCTATATATGTGAAAACTATGCATTAAGTTAAATTAAATTTAGTGATATTTTAGTCAATTAAGAACCTTTCTTTTATTCATCAGAGTCTTATTGCTTCTCCGTGACCTATGTCGGCCATGTGGAAAGAGGTATACTACGTGTAATTTCAAGGTGGTCATTCGTAGGGTCTTGAATCTTGGAATCCTGGCTTACGAGTTGAAGTGCGGTCGGACTCGGGATGTCATAGTCCTAGTCTGGTCAGCTTCGGTCTCTTTTGCTTGGATTCTGAATTTTGTTACGCGAATGTACAAACTTGACTGTTACACTAAGAAATACACAGCTTTCTAAAAAAAATTTTGACTGTCATTCATATTCAATCTCTTGGATATGGGCACCGGCAGGTCTGATGCCTTAATCGGAATTAATGTAGTTAAATTTTTTATACTAAATGTAATATGGAAAAAAGATCAAGGTGGAAAAAAATTAAAGACTATTATCTTCTGATATTGACTTAATTTAGCTGATGATATACCAGTTGCATTCTCATTAATATTTGCAAATAACTTCATACAGAATGTATTTAGCTTAGACTGCCATACTAATGACCCACGTTTCAAATATAGAACAAAGCTGTTTTTATTTTATATGTTTTTTAGGTAATCAAAAATAAACTGTGATTTATTAAACTATCCATCAGGATCATACAATATTGGTTAGAAATTCAGCTTAAAAAAAAAAAAAAAACAACTTTAGTCTCAAATGAAGTAATCATATTGATATGTGGACCATTAAAAAAACTCGATCAAAATATAATGCAATCCTCAGCATTGTTTGAGAGCCCTTCAACTCATACAAGTGCTAAGCCTATGGTTTATAGACTATGATTAAAAATTAGAAAGAAAAACAAATGTTTATGATGATTTAGCATGATTGTCAGAATTATTTTTTCTTTGATTGAGCATTTAAAAACATCGTTTTAGTTTACATTTTATCCAGTTTAAATCAGATTAGTAGATAGATTATTGTGAATAAAATGAAAATATAATAATAGTTAAAACTTCAGTGTAAATTGCAACTAATCAAGGGAAAAAAACATTGGAGGAGATTACCATTCTCAATCATAGAGTTAAGAGTGACCTTTTTGCTTAAATGTATGAAAGGTATTCAGTTCATTTTATGACAAAAGCAATTTGTCATCACTTGTTAAAGCAATTAATTTTAGAAAGATTTTATTTTTTTGGAATCCAGTGACAAAATAAATATTTATATAAAAATTAATACAAAACAGCATTAAAATATGAAAATATAAAAACATTAATATTATTGTCCAGTCAAGCATAGTTTCTTGCCTTAACAAGAAACAACAATTATTTTTATTAAGTTAATTATAATTCCCTAGTTAAGGGATTAACTAGGTCTCAGATAAGCACAATTCCTTAAAGAATTAACTGGCAGGGTATTAAACCACTAAACATCACATGATCACCATTTCCTACACTTACATAAACTGTTAACTAACAAGGTAAAAGATGGCTGCTGGAGAGTTGTATTAGATCCTAAGATCTAAATGCAGTGCTCTCAGATCCAAAGCTCCTCATTGATGAAAGCCACAAGCTAGAAAGTAGTCTGGAGACATTGAATGAGTAAGCACTGGATATGGACTTTATACACAAACCTTCTTGCACTGAGTGGCGCTACTGTATGGAGAGTTTTGCCTCTGTGTTAACTGATAAAGTAATAAATTACTAATTAAACTGGAATTGGCCAGTTTAGAAAACAATAGCAGGATTCAATATAGTATTCAAAAATCATACTAATAAAGGATCTGATTGAAATAATACACTTATGAATATAATAGTCAATGCTGAAGCAAGATAATGGAAAATTGAAAGCCAAGTCAGAAGCTGAACAAAGACTCTCATCAGAAGTGGCGGTTTTTCTGTACAGTTCACCACTGGTAGATGCCAAAGTGAGACTAGGGTTGTACAGAATGACTTAATACTATTGTTATTTGATAAGTCTAAGGGATACATTGTTCTGTAAATAATTAAGATTAAAATAGAATTATTGTGAATGTTATTAGACAGCTACCATAAGATTGTTCATCATATTGAATTTATATAATATATATCACTGAATATAACACTTCAACCAGATTGTTAAAAAAAGATCACTAGTTACTAATTTCCAGTAGGAGATCTCATTTATTATTTTAGGCCATGTTTTGCAACAAATAAAAAACACTGGGCCTATATACATTACTACAGAGGCATACATAGCATATGTTATATTACTTTTTTTGTGATTACAATTTAAATCTTTTTCATATATATAAAAAATTATTTTTTTCAACACCTTTCATCTCAAGTGTTTGAATTTTTAAAAATAACTTTGCATATTTTTCTCATTACAAAATGTGTATATAATTACCCAATTCCACAATATATGACTTTTTAAATGTTCTCTCAGAATTCGTACAACTTTTCTATTTTTGCTACTGAAGGCTGTTTTTGAAAGACCTGCAGTATAGTAGTTGATGCATTTGCATATTCATGAGATAGAATTTGCATCTAATTCGAATAAATTGGAATTTTTTTTCAACTTTCAATCATGCCCAAATTTTTTTATAGCCAGTATATGGATATCTAGTTACTCTTAATGAGAGAGTAAAACTAGGATGAAAAGGCCATCCAAAATCTCATCAACTAGAAATTAGAAAGTCCAATGGGTTATGCCTTTTCCCTCATTATTTCAAAATAATAACAAGTACCATCAAATTTTGAATCTACCCTTATGATTACATAATAAGATTTAAATTATCTAAATTACCAAAACCTGTAAAAAAATTCAAATGTATATAGGTAAAGTTGTTTATCAAAAACCAGATGGAGATAAATAGGAATGGTCACCTTTTTTATAAAAGGGACAGAGTATAAATATTTTTTTTGGATTTCTAATAATTTTTTTTAATGCAAAAAGCCTAATATTTTTCATGAAAAAACAACAACTAATAATAAGGTACTGACAGATTCAGGTATCTACATTCCATTTTACATTTAGTGATTCTTTAAATACTGGAAGACATGTTATAAAGCAATACTGAAATAACTAATTAATAAATTTAAGATTCTTTTTCTTTGGAGAAAAAATTTTTCATAAAATCTCTGTATAATACTAACTTACAAATTAATTCAAATTTCACTATATAATTTAAATCTCTCTTATTATTATTGACAGGTTTGTTTTCAAACTTTTAGTATTACTTGTCTTTTAAATTTCCTTGTTTGGTTTTGAGTGAAAGAAAAATATATGGTCAATTGAAAATTGATTTCTTAAAAAAAATAACTAAAACAAAAATAAGGAAGCAATATAAATGAATGACTCAAGTTTTAGGTTCTAGATTTCTTTCTCAAATAAAAACATTTTAATAATATAAATGAAGAACACTTTTTTTTTACATTAATTTATAAAAACTAAAAACAGAATTTATTATAATGTATGAACATGTTTCATTTTTATCTTCTTATTGTATTATTTTTTACCTGTTGACATGCCTATATTTTGCATATATAAAGTTGACTGCATTTTAAATTTATTGATTAATATCCCAACATTGCTTCATGATGTTGATTTGCAGTTTTAAAAAAATTGATTAAAACAAAATGTGTTCCCAGTATTTCTTTTTAATTTGGAATTAAGTTAGAATGATTAGCTTTTTTTGCAGCTGATTATTAATGAATGAATTCTTCCTGTTTTTCATAAGGATTAGTACTTTGTTTAATACTTTGATTTATCTCTTAATTTGTAAATTTCTGTAAACATCATTGTTTTTTAAATAATAATTAGTTTCGATTTTTTTTAAAATCATAAATATTTTACAAATTTAATTCAGACTATACTTGCCAGTATTGTAAGAAATATAATCTTTATGGTATTCCCCAAACAAAAGTTACAGCAAAATATAATTTCACAATTTGTTTAGGTGCTGATTTTAACATTTTTGCTTTTAATCCAGATCTTTGAAAAATGTTTAAACTGATAATGACTTGATCACTTTCTATAATATATTATAGCTCATTTAAGTTTATGATGTAGCTACAAAATTGAAAACCTCAAACAAAAGAATGGCAGCAATGATAAGCTACCATCAACGATGATTAAATGTTATCATTCAAACTGCCGTTGAATGAGTAAACTTAACTGTACACCCTAAGCTTGATAATTAGTGATCATCGCAATTGGTCTCATTTTTAATAATCTGGAAATCTATTGTTTTCAATACTGAATTTATTTTTTTGTGTAATAATGAGTTTAGATCTTTAGAGTTGTTACAATATGTCATAAATTAATTAATAATTATAGTGTGAAATTCAGATTGCTTTATATTATTGTGCAAATAAGTTCTCTCAAAGTATGGCCTATTAATTTTGGTGCCTGTGGCAAGCCTTTAATGCACACTTTAAAATTATTGAAAAGCCTTGATACTTATTTTAAATAGTCTATGAAATGGAATTTATCCACTCTACTTTGAACACTAGCAAAAAACCTTTTATTGTGTGTGTGTATATATATATATGCACACATAATCTTACATTTTGACTGTCCTGTAGTCTTCTTCAGAGCTATAATATAATGAACAAAATAAAATACATAACTATATAAATAATACCATAAAAATTATAAGCAATAAAATTAATAAAAAAATAATAATAAATTTTTAAAAAACCTAAAAAACAACATAAAATATAACAAAATATAATAAAACTAAAATAAATATAATCAAATCCAAATAAAATAATCCAGTTAATATAAAATAAAATATATAATACAAATATAAAACAAATATACTCATGAACAACTATTAATTTAAATATATTATTCTTTTTTTTATTTTTAATAATCTCCTAATTATTTCTATTTCCTATAAACTTAAACTTTAGTTTTATTAGTTCCACCAATAAAACTAAAGTTTAAGTTAATAAAACTAACGTTTTATAATAATAAAAAATAATATATTGTTCATGAGTGTGTCTATTGTAGCAGTCGATCTTAGCCCAAGATCGAGCTTCACTGTTCTACCACTTAACCCATGTTTCATCCTGTTTTTTTCATCACATGTATATAAACTATACATATATTTCTGAGAAGCATCTATAAAAATTTATAAATATAAATCTCAAATAAAAATTTTCTTTAATTTTAAATATTAACTTTTATGAATGCGACTCAGATATATACATATATTAATGGAGCTTTTATATAGATAAAAGCACAAACAAATCTTGTAAATAATTTTGTATTTTTTTAACTACATGTTATTTATTTTATAAATATTTTTCTTCATATAGTTACACAAATATTCAAGACGGAAGATGCAGTCGTTAACTGTCCAAGAGTAATTAAAGGGATGGGATTCATGATTTAAAAGGAATTTTTTAATTAAAGTTAATGAAAGTAAAATTTAAAACAAAGCTAATTGATTTTAGTTAGCTGTTAACATTTTTATCAAATCTATTTCCAATCTGGGAATTGATTTGAATTTATTTTTGGACAGTTATCTAGTGGTTGCATCTCCACTAACAATAGATAAAACATTTCTATAAATTAAAGATCGATTAAGAGTTAAGAAGTTTAATTAAAAACATTCTTTGAATAACTCAAAGTTTGTATAAATAGGGCCAAAAATCTATTGTGTCAGAGTTGGGTCAATAGTTGCTAGTCAACTCCACGTTTAATTTTTGAGGGGCCTCAGCCGCCTTCCCCTCATCTTCAGTTCCACTCTTCACCATGCAGAGATGTAGCTCCTACCACTCAAGAGGGCCCATGCTGTCAAAGAATGCCACCTGCCACAGAAGATTTATCAGTATTCCATAGAATCCTGAGGTAACCAGCCCAAAGACATAATCATATTACCTAATTCTAACTTGTAAATTTATAAAATTAATGTTTTCTTTATGTTAAACCTCTTTTTAACTCGCTAATCGATGACCATGTTAAACTAATTATTTCCTTAGTATTACATCTCTATAACCTAATCTAATCTTATTATAAAACTTTTGGTCCAACTCACGCTTCTGCTTATCCTTATAATTTAGTGTAGTTATGATTTATTTTTAATGATATTTTTATATTTTTTATTTAATTTTATTTGCAAATGCTAATCAAACCCAGTCTTATGAACTTCTATATCCTCGCTGTGGAGTAGAAGGGGGGGGGAATTAATGAGTTCTTATTATTTATATCTAAATAGTTCGTAAGATTGAGTTAGTATTTTAAATGAATACATGCTTTTAAATAAATGTTTTATCGTAAATTTATACAAAATGTATAAATATTTTGCAATCTGGGCTGGATATTGGTGTCCATAAATTGTATTAATTTCTTTATTGATCATCATCGCCAAAAGGCTGGCGACCTTATTCTATTTTGTTATTTGCACTTTTAAGTGCATGAATTTTAGTTTTTTTTTTTATATATTTAAACAAAATAGTATGGATTCAAGAAGGGGGAGAAATGCACACTTCATTAATTATAGTTTAACTTCTGATAAATGACTTTATCTTACATGGGTCATTATTCGTATTTGTTAAACCATTTAATGCTTTATTTTAGCATTTAAATTCAATCACTTTATATTCTTATGATCACGTTGCTGGCATATGTCAAATTATTAATAAGCCACATAGGACTTTGATCTGATTCACCTGTATCTCATTCCAGGGAGTCACAATCATCTTTGTTCATCATTCTTCTCCTCCAAGTATATATTTATATACTGTTTTGATTTGCCTGTACCTTGCCCCAGGGATTCGAAGCCTTCTGTCTCCTTTTAGTGATCTCATTCATAACAGGTTAGTGTAGTTGAAGCTCTGCATGGACTTACTGTAAACCGGCTCCATAGCAACTTCCTATTGACCTTTTTCTTTTTCAGTACCACTTTAGCATGTAGCTGGCATACCACCTTAAAAACTGGAGAATGACCTTGTCTTGGCCAAAGCTGCCATTTTTTTCTCTCTCACTGACATAATGCTAGTACCGCAAATTCTTATAGTTCATTTTTCTTTTAGCCTGTTTAACAAAATAAATCATAATGATATGTGATAATGAAACATTTTTCTCTTTGTAATATTTTTCATTGGAGTTTAAAAACCAACCTCTCATGAAGCTGCCCTCCCCTTTATTGAATAAGCCATTCCACATATTGATAGAGTTTCACAATATCTGATAGTTAAATGTCAAAAATGTTTAATAAATAAATGTTTTTAAGTATATTTTGATCACAATGTATCCTCATTTTAATGTTGTAAATAAGATCTATAAATGAAAATAAAGTTATGTATCCAATGTCAAGGGCATTCCATTAAAGTCATCCAAACAGCAAAACTCTATTATTGTCATATCTTTATATGTGTTTTAATGTATAAACATCTACCAACCACTCAGATAAATTTATTTTTGTAACATTGAATAAAACCCATTTTAAATATACATTCAGTATTGTAACCGCCACACTAAATTGATATCTATAAAAATAAAATAATTGTATAAAGATTGTCAAACATTTGTAACCAAAATAATAGTTTAAACTGCGTGACATTGATTATAAATATATAAAATCTTGAATTTTTATCAAAATAAATATTTATATTTTTAAACTTAATCCAGTTGCTCGAATCTCCTTAATAATGTTTATATTTCTATATGTTTTTAACTTATATCTTGGGTTCACTCAATCTCTCATCATCTTCAGCTGAGTTCTCATGCAAAACGATGTAGTACCGGGTCCAGAAATAATTAATTTATGTAGTATCCCCATAGGTGTTGTCTGTAGTATTATAGATTTGGGGAATGGGCAAATAGGTTAGAATTCATGATTGCTCCTGACCTGTTTATCTCGGGCATGATTGGATTTGGGGTACTTTTGCTCAGGTTCTAAATCTTGTTGGATGGACATACATTTTCGACTGGTACAATATATACAGTCAAGACTACACATGTATAATTTATATTTGTTTTATATTTATATTGTATATTTTATTTATATTAATTGGATTATTTTATTTGGGTTTGATTATATTTCTTTCAGTTTTATTATGTTTTGTTATATTTTATATTGTTTTTTTTATTTTTTTATTAATTTTATTGTTTACATTTTTATGGTTGGAAACATTTATTTATGTGTGCATATAAATAAATTAAAATAATTCATTTCTTTAGAATTATTCTTTTAATATTTAAATAGTTTACGTATATATATATGATATGATATGAAAAGCTAAGTGCATGTTATTTATATCTTTTATTGATGATATAGGCACAATTAAATTCATAAACAAATATAAATTGTTTTAGGTGAGGCTCATATGGTACTCTCACAATATATTACCAATTTTCCGGCTTCCCCATATTTGTTTGGTTTCCAGATTAACCTGTTTCCCATTGACTAGACTAACATGTGTATAGCATAATGGTAGAGTAAGAATTTGTATCCCAACCTCTTCAAGTTTTCTTAATGTCACTTCTAACACCACAGACCTAGCTTCTACTATCAATTAATGCCTGCAAATGTATTTCTCCTATCTTCATTACCACTATTGTATAAACTTGCTTCACTTGAAATAGAAAATCCATATTTTTATCAAAGATTATATTAGGTAAATAATATTCTCACATTTTTTATCATATTCAATATTCCTACTTTGATCTTGTAAACTCTGAAGGAGAAATGTTCCATTGAAGTTCTCATTAGTTTTCCTGAACACTTGATTGATTACTCTGGTAAACTTGCTTTACAATTGCTTAGGACTAATGTTTATCTAATGATTATTTTCTTCTTGGCTTCTAAAAATTAGATTTACCTCAAATGGAAGTGTTTTTTTTTACTTTTCCTCCAGATGTGTTCAGATGTGCAACCAAACCTTTGCTGGTCATATGTTCAAATTATAAGTGCTTATACAATGAGACTTATTACAATTCTTTTCATCTGGGTAAGGCATTTTGATGTTTATGAGACCTAGTAGATGTGCCATTCTTTTGATTGTCAATCAGTTGTTAGCCAACATCATAGTTGAATATTTTCAGGTAAATTACTCCTTATAATGTGAATAATATAGCTTTTCAACAAGGAAAAAGTGCTCTTGATTTTGCCATCTTCCTTAACAAGAATTGTAATAAGCTTTCTCCCCATGCTTGCCTTGAATATCTCTTGAGATAGGTGCTGATCTGGGCCAACTGATGAGTGCTAGTTCAGTATGAAATAAGCATCTTGGAAATTATACATTGTTTTTTCATGCATGTCTTGGGTCATATGTTTATGATTATACCCCTCCATAAGGTGTTAAAAGTGGATACAAACCATTTCTCTTACCTTGAGAGTGATGTAGTAAAAATTACACTACAAAAATATTATTCATTAAGTGGATAATCTTTAGTCTAATGAATGACTAATAAAAATGATTAGTACTTAAAATACTTTTCCTATCACTTCGGGTATCTATTTCATTTCATCTGCTTGTTTACTATTCTTAAGATTTTGCCATTTTGTCTCAAATTTCTGGAATTGGTTATCATGACTTCTTACATTTCTTGTAAAATTTTATTTGCCTCATCTTTATTACTCTTAATTTTATCATATATATCTATTATTTTTTCTTTAACCTGTACATGATTTTATTCAACACTTCTCTTTATTTTTTCAATCTGTCCATCCATCTTTAGAATCACTTGCTTCATTTCATTCTGCCGTTCTTCCATCTTTTGCTGTAATTTTCCAATCATTTTCTCAAAATATTTGTCCATCATTAATTCTGTCTGTTTTTTGTCCTTTTTTTCACCTTTAATTTCATTTGCTTTTGTACAAGTCATTTGCTCTTCCATCTTTTCTATCTGCTTTTGTCCATTTTCCATATTCAATTTCTTTTGCTTTTGTACAATTTTTATGTTTTGGTTCATTTGCTTTTATCCATTTTCTATCTTTTCTTTGAGATTTTTTTCCACCTCTGCTTTGTACATCTTTTATTTTTTTTATCTTCTTACATAATATGGTGAACATCTGCATCATATGTAACTGTGGTGATATAGTCACACTCTTTTCACAATTTTTATCTCTGTTCTCCTTTTGGTCCATTTGTTTATATGTGTCCCTATCTGAGCCAAGACTGTCCATATCAGAACTCTCCCTATTATCTTCTCTTTTTATGCTATCCTCTTTACAGCTTGTTTCTAAACTTTCTTCTGTAATCATTAGTCTCATTTTTATTTTGCATTTGTTTGATCTGCAAATTTTCTTTAATACACAAAAAATGTATTATTCTTAATATATTCTAATTGGATTCACCACCAACTGTACTACATCATCTCCTGCTTTTCCCTAAAAACTGATAAGTACATGAATGCTATTTTCATGCTATTTTCTGTTCATAACTTCACCGCTTGTTTGTTTGTTTTTACAATATACTTACAATATATATAAAAAGGGAAAAAAAAATTGTCTAATAATCATACCATCCATCTAGATCAGACAAATGAATGGTTACAATATTAATTTATATGAAGCCCCGCCATTGGTGGGCAAAAATAGGGTCTTATTTATTTTAGTGTTAGCCATAGGTCTTCTACATAGTGATGAGTTTGCTCAGAGTTGTAAGGATTGCTGAATAAAGCAGTTCAAAAATAAAAAAAGATATTAAATATAATAATAATTTGTATATTCCAATGCTAAAATTATTAAATGTCATATTTATATATAATGTAATAGGTTTGTAAAAAATGTTCAAAATCTATTTCTTAATCGAGTTATTTAGAAATACTTTCCGTACATTCCTTGATAAGAGTAAGTTTTATCATAGTTTATATAATGTACAAATTTCTTTTAATTTTAATTAAATTTTAAAATAGATTAAGCTTGTGTTGATATGATATTGACAAGTTAAATCAATTAAATAATGAAAGAGCTTTTGAAAAATTATGTAATTAAAATAAAATCTGGTCAGGGGATATCAAAAATAAGATATTAAAGTGTTAAAGATAAGATTATTAAAGCCTGTGATAAAACAAATCAAAAATGTTAAAATATGAATCCAGATTGACTGCTTTAAAAAAAAAAAACGGACAATATATATATAGGTTTTACTTATTGTTTTTGAACACAAAAACTGAATACTATGCAAGTGTCAGACAATTATGTTTTGATTGCCACATACACTTTGTTATATATAAATATTTAATTAAGCTTTGAAAATATTGTCTTCCATAAAATGACTATACGTATTACACAGACACCAATATTAGCTAGATCCTGCAGAACATAAGTTACTTCTGACAAAATGGATGTGGAATAAATATGCAGACCAGATAGTATTACATATAAATAAGTTAACACACTATTTAAACGAATAACAAAACATTAGTACATTACAAAATATTATAAGTGTTAGACAAATATGCTTTTTTTTTTTTCAAAAGGAACTTTGGAAATATAAAAATATAGGTATTTCAGTTTAGAAGAAAATAAAAAATTACAAAGTAGTCAGAGAATGCTATAATTAGATACATTTATAATAAAATAGAAAACAGAAAATACATCTCACTAGAGGTTACAGCAGTGATCTACCAGTTAAGTGTTTACAAAAATGGCCGATGGAGTGATTTTTATATCTTTGTTTTATTGTCTAATTTATTTTTAAAAGTATTAAGTTGTCTCCTTGTATCACATTGTAAAGAAAATTGCATCTCAGGCACCATAATGCATATAATAAAATTTACTTCTTATTTCTGCAAAGCAGGTCTTTGAAAAAGAATCTATAATTGAGTGTATACTGGCATTCTTTTTCTGGTATATATTTTTTGCAATGTAAGATTGGGTGTATTGCAGGCTATGACTCTCAAACAATACTTAGTTTTAGTTCTCTTCTATTTTGTGATACAACTCCATATAGTGCCACCATTAAGTATGTTTCTCTTATATGTCACAAAGTATAAGATTGGTAATGACCATAAGTTTATTTTGAGTAGAAAATTTTTTAAAAAATGGGTTCAAATAGTCCAATAGTTAAATTTATGTATTAGCTGATTATTATTAATTGCGAACATTGGTGAGTCTAATTTATAATTTGTGTTTGTGTGCAGAAGTACATATGTTTTCCAGTAGTGCCATTTGTCTTGTGGGAAAGTTATATTAGGGTTAGATATTGATTTCATTGGTTTTAAGATTGTATGTAAGTATTTTGTGTATGGAGAAGGTTTGTCTGTAGGTGTTATTTTGAGAGGGAATTCTAATTGTGGGTATATACTTGTCATGAATGATATAAGATTAATAATAGTTTTTGTATTCTGAATATGTATAGGCTTTTTCTCAATAAAACAATTTTTCAATCTTTTTTTTTTTCTCTTTTTTTTCTTTTTTTTATAGGTCACATGCATAGTGGAAAACAATATTTATTTGTAAAGTATCCACAGTTTATTTAAAACATTAATCTTTCAACTAAATCTTATAATACAACTCTCTCAGCCTTTAATAAACCCTGAATACAATCATGTGTACAGCCGATCTTCACATATATAATATATTATTTATATCATAAGTTTCATAGCATAATCACACACACATATATCTAATATAAAATAATTTTAACCAATACACCTTTCTTATAATAATAACTTTAGAGAGTGGCTATTTTATACCGATTTAATAATAACACAAACTAATTATGTAAGATGGTTCTTTGAATTGAATTTCTATTTACTAGTAATTCTTAATTATCTGAGGTAGTCCTTTGGATCTGACCTGAAAATTTATAGAATAAGGAGTTTGCTATTAACTGAAAGGAGACCCTTTGATTCCTCTTGGAGGCCTTAAAGGAACCAAGCAGGGCAAATTCCTAATGTCCACTCCATACGTTCTTGTCATTGCAGCTGTTATTACTATGTGATTATTCATATAGTATACGAACATGGATGGGCTGCTCACCAACATGCATTAGCCAGCTTGGTGAGTTTATTGGCTTTTTACCTCCGAGTTTAAGAATATTTTTTCAATATATACAATCATGACAGACAAAAATAAAGCATGGCCCTTATTCCCAGGAGGCTGTAAAGTCACCAACCAAGGCAGCGGTTGGTGGCCGAAGGTGGAGGGTGCTAAGAATCCCCTGATTGCAGACTCAGGCTGCCATTTGATGATGACTTTTTATTTAGGTACTTACAACTGCAAATCACTTTCAAGTGAAGGAAGATTGCAAGAGTTAGAAGAAGAACTATCTTATATTAAATGGGACATTATTAGACTTTGTGAAGTTAGAAGAAAAGGTGAAGAAACAATTCATTTAAAAAGTGGACATGTACTCTATTATAGAGGCACAAATATTGGAAATACAAGTGGAGTAGGATTCATTATAAATAAAAAATGGAAGAATAACATTGTAGACATTGATGGTGTTTTGGACAGGATGGTAAGATTAGTTTTACATTTTAATAGCAGATACCAAATGCAGATAATTCAGGTTTATGCCCCAACAAGTTCTCATAGTGATGAAGTAGTAGAAGATTTTTATATGGATGTACAAAAGAGTTTTGATCAGAGTAAACAACATTTTAAAATTGTTATGGGAGACTTTAATGCTAGAATTGGTAAACAAATGAAAGATGAAAATGCTGTAGGTAATTTTGGTTATGGTAATAGAAATGAGAGAGGACATAGACTTGTGGAATTTGCAGAAAAAGAAAAACTTTATATTATGAATTCTTTTTTTGAGAAAAAGGTTAAAAGAAAATGGACTTGGAAGCATCCAAATGAAGGTACAGCAGAATTGGACTATATTTTGACTAACAGAAAATACATATTTCAAGATTGTAATGTTCTTAATAAATTTAACACAGGAAGTGATCATCGATTAGTAAGATGTAAGATACATGTTAGTGCAAAACTAGAGAGACAAAAATTATTAAGAAAAACAATATTTACATTTGATATTCCTAATCTTCAGAAACATTCTAATGAATTTAAATTAGAACTTACCAATCGGTTTCAAGTATTAGTAGATTTTGAACAAGATTCAGATTTGAATGAAATTAATAGGAAAATAACTGATACACTTTTAAAAACTGCCACAAAGATAGATGGTAGAAAAAAGCAGGAATTGACCAATAAAATTTCTACTGAGACTAGAGAATTTATGAAGAAAAGAAGGAATATGAAGATATACAAAAATGATGCATTAAAAAGGATTGAATATCTCAAATTTTGTAAAATGGTGCGGAAAAGAGTTGAAAATGATATAAAAAAGTATAATTGTGAACTAGCAAGGAAAGCTGTAGAAGAGAATAAAAGTCTAAAGAGTGTAAAACAACATTTTGGTATTGGTAGCAATTTTATATCTGCAATAAGAAAAAAATATGGCATTATTACTAAAAAGAGAGATGACATCATGAAATGTGTAGAAGACTTCTATCAAGAATTATATAGTAATAAAGAACAAGTTCCTCCTATACCTATTATATCTTCTGAATTGCCCAGAATTTATGAAGAAAGGGAAGGCTCCAGGTAATGATGGAATTATAATTGATATATTAAAAGAAGCAGGTGAAGAAATAGAATTTTTTTTAGCAAAGTTATATTCTAAATGTCTAAATGATAAAGATGTACCAGATGATTGGAAGAATGCGGTATTAATATTAATATTTAAAAAAGGTGATAAAGAAGATATTAGAAATTACAGACCTATCAGCCTTTTATCAGTTTTATATAAAATTTTTACAAAGATAATTACAACTCGTCTACAGAGAACAGTGGACTTCCACCAACCAAGAGAACAAGCTGGATTTAAAAGTGGTTTTAGTACAGTAGATCATATCCAGGTATCGAGAGAAGTTATAGAAAGGACAAATGAATATGAGTTGCCATTATGCTTAGGATTTGTAGATTATGAAAAGGCATTTGATTCTATAAATATTTCTTCAGTAATTAAAGCATTGGATCATCAAGGTATAGATCCAGGATATTGTCATATTTTAAAGAATATTTATAAAAATGCAACAGCAACAATTAGTTTACATAATGATAGTAGGAAAGTCAACATTGAGAAGGGTGTAAGACAGGGTGACTCCATATCTCCAAAACTTTTTACAGCAGTGCTGCAAGAAGTATTTTGTGGATTAAAATGGGAAACTAAAGGAGTGAAAGTAAATGGAGATTATTTAAGTCATTTAGATTTTGCAGATGATGTAGTTGTTTTTGCAAATAATGCTTTAGAGTTACAGGAAATGTTGCAGGAGTTATCAGATGAAAGTAGGAAAGTAGGACTAAAGGTAAATGTTGAAAAGACTAAAGTAATGTTTAATAGATTTTCTCAAAATATAAAAATAAAGATTGATTATGATGAATTAGAATAAGTTAACAGTTACAAATACCTTGGTCAGATTATTAATACAGATGGAAACATAATGGATGAAATTAATCATAGAATTAAACTTGGTTGGAGTGCTTTTGGTAGAAATAACTTGATACTAAGGGGAGGTATGCCTATGTGTTTGAAAAAGAAAGTTTTTAATAAATGTGTTTTGCCAGTTCTTACTTATGGATCTGAGACTTGGACACTTAATAGAAGAGCAATACAGAGACTTCAAACCACTCAAAGGAGTATGGAGAGATGCATGTTGGGAGTAACAAGAAGAGATCGAAAACGCAATGTATGGGTAAAAGAACAAACAGGTGTTACTGATCTCCTTGAAAAAATTAAAAGACTGAAGTGGAGTTGGGCTGGACATATTGCTAGAAGAGATGATAATAGATGGACAATTGAAATTTTAAACTGTATTCCAAGAGATTGTAAAAGACCCAGAAAGAGACCACATGTGAGACGGATGGATGAAATAAGAAAGTTTGCAGGGGTGATGTGGAGAAGAGAAGCTAAAGATCGGAAAAGATGGATTGAACTTGGAGAGACCTTCATCCTGCAGTGGATTGATAATGGTTGATGATGATATATATATATATGTGTGTGTGTATGTGTGTGTGCAAATGAACTCTATTGGATTTCAAAATAAACCTTTAACTTAAAATACCAGTAATTTTATTACATACATCTTTTTTTATTCACTTGAGTTCTATCCATTTCATTCATATTTATTTTAAAGTGAATATATTACATTTTTAATTATTTATCTGATAATTTCACATTAAAGAAAACTTTTTTAAAAAAAATGTTAACGAATAATAACATATATATAATAAATACAAAATTAAGCAATTTTTTTTTTTTTTTACAAATCTTTTTTTTTTCTTTTTGTAAACTTCTATTACTTTAAAACGCAATTAACTTTTTCATTTTTTTTTATAAATTTTTGTTTCCTGCTTGTACTGAGAGTCATGGTGTTAAGCGTAAGGTAAAGTAGGCTTACTTCATAGCAGAGGACTCTTTCGCCCATTAATCGTAAAGAAGCATGTTTTGCTATATCAAAAAGATGGTTTAATTGACTCATTTGCATAAAGTTTGCATATTATACTGATAGAATGATTTCAACGAATGAGTCAGAACTGGCTATGATTATGAGAAGTACAGTTTCTCGAAAGTGCTCTGCCATTTTAATTGTCTAATTGATATTAATTACACAGCTTTATGTTGTAAGTGTGATAGCACTATTTAATATTATCATAATTTGGACAAGCGTAAAGTCATAAATCTACAAGTTATTACTTAATATAAAATATAGTTTGCTAAAATTAAATATATACTAAAATAACCTTAAATGAGTAATATGTTACAGTAACAGTCTAAACAGATTTTTTTTTACTCATAAAGCAAAAATTCCATAGCCGAAGTTTGATTTCTTTCACAATGGTAAATTTGATACCACTTGTAAGTTGCCACAATGCTCTTCTAATAATCTCCTATCTTTGAAATTTGAGGTTAAATCATTGCTTCTTCATTTTATTTGATTCATTAAAATATATAGCTTGATTAGGTTTGTCAGTGAACCAGATTAGATTTCAGCAGTTGGCAGTTTTTTCTCTGTTTTAATTCAGTCAGCATAATGAAGGTTCAATGCAGCTTGAATAAAGTGAGAATCCACTTCTTATTGTAGCTTCACTAAAAGTCAAATCAAGATTGATTGTATCTTTATTAAAACATGAATCCATACTGTTTTTCTGAAGGTTTGTGATGATGGTGTTCTAGCTGTATTTTTATATTGGACTATTTCCATCATCTAATATGTGTGTTGAATGTCTTTAGAAAAATTTAATTTTAGTTAAATATTCCAAATGCATTCAACTGTTAGTAATATCACAGCAAACAGGTTAGTATATGCACTAACTGTTAGTAATATCACAGCAAACAGGTTAGTATATACACAATGTTTTGAGAGGTATTTTTCTCTCCTCTTCTTCAGGTGTTGCTGGCCTGACCAGTGACAGTATTAGCATGGGATTCGAACCTGGGTCCTTAGATTCTTGATATTGAACTTTAAGGTAACACTCTAACCAACTGAGCCATCCTGCCAAAGGCAACAGTATATAGTAATCCATACTGATTGTAACTTCATTAAAACATGAATCGAGACTGACTGCTTTCAAGAAAAACTGACCATATATAGGTTTTACTTCTTGTTTTTTTTCTCATGTGTCATAGCATCAGCTGGGAAGTGAACCTGCTAACCCAAGACAACTTCTTGTAAAGCAGCTGTCGCTGAACTCTCCATCACCAATACTTGACACTTCTTGTTTGAACATCTGGATCTTGTTTTAACATCTTTAATCTTATTCATCACAGGTTTTAAGGATCTTGTTTTTAATACTTAAATATCTTATTTTTGACAGCTTTCTGACTATATTTTATTTCAATTACATGAATTTCAAAAACACTTTCATTTTTAATTGACTGAACTTGCCAAATATAATTATTAAATTGCCTGAATCTTTTCCTTGTTTTCAAATCTCATATCAACATAGACTTATCTTTTTTAAAATTATTTAAAATCTATTTCTAAATTGATTTATTTTGCAATACATTCCATACATTCCTTGATAAGAGAAAGTTTTCACATTTGAAGGGGGACTCAAAAATCATCAGAATCATTCTCTGTTTTGTGTGCCTGCTGTGTTGCATCAATCTGTCAAATGACATAGCCATGTAAAATTACAGTGCCACATAGCACATTTTTTGTAAAGTGCATTTCATGTATTTGTCAATTTTTATAATGCTGAAAGGGTCAAAGAGTGTGAAATTCTGTTTTCACTTATAGAAAATAGAAGGGAAAACAGCTGTAATGCTTAAAACAGATTACAAGCAAGCTGAATTCATAAAATCACAAGTTTATGAATGATATAATTGAAATGTTAAATTCACCACATCCTTAAAGAGCATCAAAATTCAAACAGCATTTTTCTCTCAGATTTAGTTTATAACAGTAAGGAATTTTATCTACAAGATCTGAAACATTTGCATGATGCAGTAAAATGTAAACAACTCATTTTGTGGCAAAGAAAAGAGTGCAAGCTTCACTCTGACAAAGTGTCATTTCTCAAAACAATGAGTGTGAAACACATTTTAATTAAATTCAACATGACCCAGCTTATCTATCATCCATATTTATTCAATCTTGCTTCATGAAATTTTTTAAAAATCTCTTGAATGCAAAAAAAGTCTCAATTTGTGTGTGTGGATTTAGAAGTGGTGAAAAAAATGCAGGCATTAAAAGGCAACACTGCCAAGTGTTTCTAGACTACTTTAAAAAATAAAAACACATTTAGACTGTTTTATTGATGAATGGTAATTTGAAAGAGATTAAATTTATAACACTTAAAAATAAATAAACAATTTTTTATTATAAAATTCCAGTTACTTTTGGGTATCCCCTCATAGTTTATATATTCTACAAGTTTCTCTTAATTTTAAACATTTTTTTACAAACCTATTACATTATTTTATAGTTTAATATGGCATTTAATAATATTTGAACATACATATTATGTTTAATACTTTTTATATGATTTTGAGCTGCTTTATTTAGAAATCTTCACAATATTTAACCAATAAACATCACATGTACACTATCTCTTATACTAGCACATAATTGTATGAAGAGTTTTGACTTGTTTAATATTTAACCAACTCATAACCATGTGAAAGTCCACATGATTGAAACTGAAATGAATATGTCATTGTTCATTTCAATATATACATAAGCCATAATTATAAAGAAGTAACACTATATTTCTTTTTTTCTTAAATAGAAAAAAACTTATTCACTTCAACAATTAAATTTGCAGTAAACCTTATTGGTCATCTTCAGAATGGACTATAAAAAGGAATTATTAAAAAATAGAAAAAATGAAGATGATAATAATAATCATCATTTTCAACTATTGATCCATTGCAGAACAAACATCTCTTCAAGTTTAATTCAATTTCCCCAATCTCTAATCTCTCTTCTCCATATCATCCTAGATCACAATCTTATTTCTTCCATCCATATCATGTGGTCTCTTTGTAATCTTTTACAATCTCTTGAGATCCAAATTAAAACATCAACTGCCAGTATGTTATCATCTCTTCTAGATATATGTCCAACCTAGTTACACTTCAGTCTTTAATTCTTTCAATGATATTATTAGCATCTGTTTCTTCTCTCACCCATCTATTTCATTTTTATTCCCTTTTGTTACTCCTAACATACCTACTTTACTAAGTAATCGGAAATCTCTGTATTGCTTGTTTGATAGATCATCTGAAATAACAGTTGAAGTTTATTGAAGACAGAATGAATGGGTGTGTGAATGAACTTTTTTTAAATAGATGATAATAATAAAATTACTAATGTGTCTGATATATGTATATCACTTGTAATTACAAAAATATTTATGTCATATTTAAATCAGGTTAATATATATTTCCATTTTCTATTTTCAGCAATGACAGTGAATAAAAGCTTGTAAATAGTCGAAACTAAAAGAATAGATGGATCTCTCTATTCTTTATTGTTTACGGAATGTATGAATAGTATTTAATCATAGATTATAGCGAAATTATTATTTCCATTTAAATTTTATATACATTAAACTATGCATATTTGATATTTACATTTGCAAACTGATATTTGATTAATGTCAAGAGATTATTAAAAATATGACTTCATTTTTACCTTCTATATATCCACTTGCCAATTTGAGAATGATTTCTACTATATTAAATCATGCTAATATATAATTCCCCCTTTTTATTTTCAGCAATGTCGGTGAATGAAAGCTTATATCCTATTGAAAAGTTAGATAATAGATTAATCTATTTTATTATTTATTGCCATATGTTATTTGTCCATAGCTTACATGGGAGTTGTTACTTCTGTTTAAAATTCACACATACACACACATATATGTTGATACAAAGATTTCCACGGTTTACAGATATAAATGATATATTTTTCAGATTCATCCACATATGATTTTGATTATAAATGATGGCTTGTATGATCAAGCAGAAATATTAGTATATTTATAATAAAACTCAAACATAGATGAACCTGAAAAATATATCACATATATAATAAAACCAGCTTTTCTTGTTATGTAGAAGTGATATAAAAAGACTTATGGACTAAGACTTCCAAAGTCCTGACATTCGTATATATCATACTCATTTATTAACGAATCTGTGTTAATATGAAAATGTTGAATAAATAATAAAACACATATATGTCAAAGTCAAAAAATATATAGCATAAAATAACAACAACCGACTATGTGTCATTGAGTTATTAGAAAGACATTTAAGTATATATATACACAAAAAATATATTCTATGTAGCACTTTTCTTAAATACTCTGCATCAAATGCTTAGATGTTACTATCTATGTCTGAATGTATGTACCTAGGCAATAAAGTATTATGACGAAACACGTAGTAATTTGTAATGGCAAGTTGCTATCATTTGCAATCCTCTTAATACAATTTTTTTCAATAACTTAATTTAATATCTTATGACTTTAAAAAGTATACCAGTTACATACATAGGAAACAAATTGAAACAGTTAAATGCGAATATTACATTAGTAATACTATGATAAATAGATATCTAAATAAATATGTTTAAATAATAGTAATAATAATATAGTAATATACAGATATACTGTTTCTATTTTCTCTTTAATTATATTTTGTAATATAATCTGTTACTGATATAGATGTTAAAGCGGATGTTCTAAGAGTTACTCCTTATTTATAATATTAAAACATATTTGCAGAATTTAAAACCGTCTTGAATTTTTTTTTAGGTATGTAAACTATTTAGTCGTATCAAAACATCAGCAGCAGAAATATTTATCAATTGAGTAATCGCTCTCTTAAACTACCAGTCCGGATTTAAATATTTAAGTAATTTTAAAAAACAACCATATTATAGTTTTTTGTTTGTTTGTTTTTTAAACCGCATAATAAGGGGGGGGGGGGAGGGAACAAATAAATCTTTGTTGGTGTTACGATCGTCACCATCCCCAAATTAATATGGAAAAGTCTTCTAGCTCATTTTAAATTTAACTAGTTTTTTTTACCTTCATTTAAATCAATCATTCATCCGTCTTATTTTTAAATTATTTTTTATTTTTATTTTTATTTACCTTTCTACCATTTATTTTTAATTTCTATATATTTTTATTTACATATATTAGTAATATGAATATGAAAATATACACTTATATATACCAAAATCTCTACTAAAAAGAAGAATAATTTCTTCGATAATTCTATTCCATCATCGAGATAGTTTGCCCTTGTTTGCCGCACTTTTACTACAATTTATACAAACATCTAAATTTTCCGAAAAAGTAAAAATCGTTAAATATGAGATACACACACATATATATGAAATTTGTGTGGGTATATATATATAAAGAAAGAGAGAACGATGATCATATATCGTGCATTTATTTGGGAAGAACAAATAAAGATAGTTCTCCTAGTTGAAGTTCTAAGGTTAAAAAGTAATTCAACAGAAGATAAATTCACATTATAAATAATGCAAATGATAATATTGTCAAATATAAAATATAGTAAGCATTTCTGATTAATCAAATCATAACCACCTATGAGCAATGTTCACGGTTTGATAGCAGATAATAATTGATATAAATAGAATATCAGCGGCGGTATTATTATCATGATGAAAGATCGCTAAATGTTGCAATTTCTTTCGTATGAATAACCAATTAAATGACTAGATACATAAATTAAATGAAAGCTAAATTTGTTAGGTGGAATTCTATTAAAGATGAAATCAATTTTGGTATTAAAAGAAATGTTATTTGTCAAACTTGTCAACCTTTAATTTTTCTGATCCTTTATTAATGTGTGAAACTAAAAAAATCTAAAAAACTGATGTTGTTATGGCAATTAAAAAGCATAAAAGTTTCAAGTCTGGCTACATTAACATTACCATTAGTGCTTAAAACGTATTTAAATACTTTGAAATATAAGGGGAAATGTGAAACTCAATTTGTGTAGTTTTTAATGAATGATAAAAGAAAAATTTCTGGTTTGATCTTAGTATGAAGAAATATTATTTGATTATAGTCTTAATCTATTATAAATAATAGCAATTTTCGGATCACAACCACTTTCCCATGGCTTCAAAAGGTGCCTGCCTTATTACCTTTTTTTAAAAACTTTTATCAAAAAAAAAAAAAAAAAAACTCATTTTAAACAATTTTTTGAAAGAGTTCTGAATAAACTTGTTATAATAACTTAAATTTGGAATATAATGTCATGTTAAAATAAGTAGAACAAAAAGATAGTCCAGTCAGGAGATTCTCTTTAAAGCAATATTCTTATCACAAATTTAATAGATTCATTTGCTTTTTGTACTCTTTCCTTCCTGACTTATTATCATAGCTTTAAATATAGGATTTTCTGTTTTATCTTTCATCCTTGCTTTCTCAAATGTTTTATGTAGCACTGTTAACTAGCATTCAATTTTTTTTTTTTCAAAAACATAGAAAATATACATTTATTTCTTTATCATATTATATGTATTTCAAGTATTGAGTAATCAAACTATTATTTGTCTGGCTTCTGATATTTGAATCACGCTATTTATTTTAACAAAAAAATCAAAGTCATATATCACATGATTCAATTTTTAATCTTATAAATAAAAAATAAAGAGCTCTTCTAATTTAACGAGCTTTATTGATAAATGCTAGCTAAACAAAGCATTTAAAAATCTCTATCTTGAAAACCACTCCTTAGCCTCAGACCAATAGTTTCATGTTTTGGCACTCCTCAGTGAGGCACTAGGATAGTTTCAGGATAGTTTCAGATGCTAGTCTGAAACTACCCTAGTACCTCACTGAGGAGTGCCAAAGCATGAAACCATTGGTAGTCTAAACTATCCTAGCACCTCACTAAGGAGCACCAAAGCATGAATACCAAAGCATGAAACCATTGGTCTGAGGCTAAGGAGTGGTTTTCAAGATAGAGATTTTTAAATGCTTTGTTTAGCTAACATTTATCAATAAAACTTGTTAGAACAAATTAGCAGAGCTCTTTATGCTACTTATTTTATCTTCTTTTATAATATATGACATGTACACAGTTTCTATAAAATCTTTATGTGGTTATTTTTGCAAAGTATATTCGTAAGCAGGTTTTGCCTCTGAGGTAATAAATGGGAACATTGTTTCAACTATTTTACCTATTTCATGATTCTATCAACATATCCTTTGGTTTATGATGTTTGTATTCATAAATAGGGAATGAGATCATTTATTTTTAAAAAAAAATATTATTAAATCTTGTTTTTTGCTACTAGTATGGCATGTCATGGCTTTGAGAATTTTGTATAAGAGTGTTCTAGGTTAAAAGACTCCACTGCACTCAAGATTGACTTTATCATTATAAAGATAATAGACATAAGCTTATCTGAATAATAAAGATTTATTAGTGCTTAGACTTTATATTACCAAATTTAGAATAGATGCATCTAAAATCCACACTTCATTTATATAGTATTACTAAACTTTGAAAATAAAGATGAGTTAATTTTAACAGATTAATTTTTTAAAAATTTATAATAGCAAGCTTATTACAAATATGTATTTGAATTACTCTCTTTCATAAGTTTAGTATGGGCCATTATGATATTTATCCTCTTTTCCATCCTGGTTTATTTTTGGCTTTTTGGTATTAATACTATTATTAATTGGAATTCAAAGTTATTATTCTTACTATATCAGTTTTTTAATGCAGAAGATAAAAAACAACAATATACATTTGATTAAACTAAGTTCTAATTAGGTCTCTAGTGAAGTGGCACCATGACATCGCCCCCCTCCATACCCATGATCTAAAATCTGAGTCTAAGTTAGCACACCAGAGCCTTTACTTCTAGGTAACTGTCTCATAGCTAATCCAGCTATCTATCCATTATCAATTGTAACTTTTATTAGCAAGAGAATAGTGTTTCAAGGTTGATTTAAGTTGATTAGATAAATGCCAATACACTGACTGTAAACAGAAAAAAGGATAATCATAATTATGACACAACCTTTACAAGTAGTAATACGAGGGAGAAGTAACACACCCTTACAAATATGAACCTCTTCCACAGATGATTTATCTTTTTAAATAATATCTTTCTAGTTCATTTATGTATCATTATTATAATAGCATTCACATTCTTGTCAAGTAGCGTCTCAATCCAATATTATTATCTTATATAAAATGACATGGATTGATTTGCAGTTGTTTTATTAGTTTCAACATTTTTTCCAACTAAATTATAATATTTTATTTTTTAAAAACTGTTTTTATTACATGGTAGCTTAAAACTTATAGAACTCAAGACTTATTCTGCATTTTAAATATTTTCCTCCCACTCTCAAATATTTTTTTATACACTACAATCTATTAATTTAACTAACTTTTAATTTAAGATACAATGAAGCCATGATATCTACTATATTTTATTCCAATCCCTCATCACATGCATTGTACATCACATATAATAGCTCATTTGATAAACTTTGATTGCAATAGAATATTACAAAAAAATAAAGTCATGTGTCACATGACCTGATTTAACAAGCTTGTATTACAAATGTTATACACAGGGCTCGCAAATAAGCTCTTAACAAGCTTTGCAGAATAACCCCAACCCAGACCGATTTTTGCTACTGACTTGAATATTCTAGCATCTCACTGAGGAAGCCAGTAGCAGAAACCGGTTTAGGATTAGAGATATTCTGCAAAGCTTGTTAAGAGTTTATTTGCAAGCTCTATATATAACACTTGTAATAGAATATGTATTATTTATTGAACTGCAAATGTATAGTATTTTGCAATATACATATATATTAATGGAATAAGGCAATGAATAAAGTCACCCTTTCAAGTATATTGATATTGATTCAGTCAAGTATCTACATTCCATTTTATGTTTATTGATTCTTTAAATCCTGCAGCAATGTCATGAAACAATACTGAAATAATTAATAAATTTCATTCTTTTTTATTTGGAAAGGTGATTTATGTAATACTAACTTAAAAATTACTTTATAAATTAAATATACAATTGAAAATCTCTTCATATTTGTAATTGGCCGGTTTGTTTTGAGATTTTAATATTAATTGTCTTTTTAATTTCTTATTTTGTTTTGAACGAAGGTGGAGAGGGAAAGGAGGGAGAGAAAAAAGTATGGTCAAGTGTACATTTCTTCTTGACATACAAATTACTTAATAAATTAAATTTATAATTTGAAACCTCTTAGTACTTATAATTCTCTCTTTCAAGATAATTTTATTTGACCTATAAGTGATTACAAAAAACAAAAACAAATAGATAACAAGAATTAACTAGGTGAGGTTACAGGGTGATATATATATAAAAAAGAAATGATCCAAAAGTCAGTGGAATACAAAATGAGTGTTAGTGAAGAACTTAGTCTGTGGATGCAAGGTGAATATTGTTCATCTAGTCTATAACGAAATATCTTTGTTAGTAAACCCTGTTTTGGTAAGGCATTTTCGCTGAAATCAGGCTCGCCACTTCATAAACTTTGCCATCTGGTTGACCAGATGCAAGGTGATTTTTCAAAAATTACCACTTGATGACCTCAATAACTGCTTCCTCAACATAATTAAAAATATCCAAGAAACAGACGAGAGATAGGCTAATCCATACCTGGCCAAATCAACCTGGGAATTCATAACTGGCCTAAACAGCACCTGACCAACCAACCCCAAAATAATTTATATGAAAATAACTATTATGATTTAATAAAACCCTCCAACCATAACTTAGTACTTATAATTGACAGGTATGTTTGGAACTTTTATTAGTATTATTTGACTTTGAAAATTTTAAATTTTTTATTTGGTTTTGAAAAAATGAGACAAAAAACAACAACAACATATAGTCAATTAGGTCATCGACTGCTTTTATGAAAACAATAGTAAAGGGCCAAAATAAAGGGTAACTATTCTATCTTTTATTTTTTATTTAATATATATTACAATAAAATAATCAAAATAAAAATGAACTGGATTTGTAACAACAATTAGAAAAGAAGATTGAAGCTGTGAAAATTATTTACTTTGATTACTACCAGCCAATAAACTGAGTGCATTTCCTAAACAAAAAAAAAGCTTAAAAAATATCTGGTTCATTGCTATTTGCCAAGACATTTCCAGTAAATATAATTCAGATGAGACTGCAAAATAATTTAGGCACCTTCATCTTAAGCCAATAAACATCACAAGATTTATAGTTTTGTAGTTAAGTGAAGATAAAAGGTGGCTGCTAGAGGATTGCATTAGATCCTAAGATCTAGATGCAGTGCTCTCAGATCCAAGGCTCCTCACTGAAGAAGGTCACAAGTCAGAAACTATTCTGGGGATATTGGATGAGTAGGCACTAGATGGGGATTTTATGCACAAGCCTTCTGGCATCCACTGATTACTCTAGATTGCTGTGTGTTGCAATACATATAGTGAGTTTTTCCTGTTTTAATAACACCTTTCATTTTCTTGAGAACAATATTTGACACAAAATGGTTTCCCCTTTTAATCACTAGTGGCTTAAAGAATTCCAATTATTTGCTTTACTTGTAATTGCTTTTCAAAGAAATCTTTAAAAAACATTTTTTTCAAACAATGGCATACAAATCATCAAATTGACAACTTTATTAGGAATAAAATAGCTAGCATTTTGAACCAGAGGTCTAAATGAAAAATACCAGATTTATTTTGGCATTTCATTTTTTAAAAAATGAACAATAAATTAATAAAAAATAATAAAACACTATCAATGAACAGCACAATTTTTATTTTTACATTTCTTTACCAAAAAACAATATTCTAATGACATAAATGAAGCTAAACAGTAAAATATATTTATTTATTGCAGCACACATCAATGTTTTATTTTTATATTTTATTTTCCATTGTATTTTTTTTTTAAAACATTTAAATACATATATTTTACATAAATATATCGATTAGTTAACTCAGCAATCTTGATGCATTGATTTAAAGAATCAAGTAAACATAAAATGTAATATAGGTATCTGATTCAATTGGGACTAGTATATCTTGTAAAAAATGAATCCGACAATAGATAAACACGTAAAAGTACATCATATATTTTTATTAACAAACACATAAATAAAACAATATATCTATTCAAGAAGTTCACATTTGAAAAGAAAAAGTCACCTAATTCCTTATATTGATAACCCCAAAATTACAATAAATTAATTGAGAGGAATGTTCATAGCGCATCCAACAAATTACAAAAATTGTTCATATATAATTAATTTTTATTCAAAAAACAAAAACGGTCTTTTCTTTTTAATCCAAATTGATAAAAAAATTTAACACCATTTTCTTGAAACTTGTTCTTATTATATGAACTTTTATAATAAATTACATACATATACATTAAATAGCCAACATTTCAACTATATCATATAGTCTTTATCAAGGATCAATTAAAATATATAAATATAAAAATTCCATATACAATGCAAAAAAAATCTAGTCGCATATACATTAAATAGCCAACATTTCAACTATATCATATAGTCTTCATCAAGGATCAATTAAAATATATAAATATAAAAATTCCATATACAATGCAAAAAAAATCTAGTCATAATAATGCTAACTCACCTATATATTAGCCTTAAACCACTGCCTAAATATCTGATCTATCTCAATGGCTCTTCAGTATTAAAAAAGTATCATGCCTTTTGAGAATTTGAAAATATACAATAACAGATCACTATAGTGTGGTTTGCATTTTTCCCTCCAAATTTTCTGGCTCAGGAATCATAATGATGCCGTGATTTTTTCAGTATGCATCTAAGAGCATCATATATCTGTTCTTTCAATATTTTATGGCATGACATCATCTCAGAGAAACTTTTGCATTCAAAAAGTTGATTCCATAAAGTAATGAGGAAAGTTGAAAAATGAAAGAGGGTTCATGAGTGATGATTACTGCCTCTATTCTTTTTAGAAATATTTCTACTATAAGAGAGAAAAATTGCAGTTCAAAAAAGTGAAAGGACAAAATTTATAAAGAGAGATGACAAAAATTAAGACTCAGTCTTGGTACTGGTTTTCATAGGCTTTGACATGTGTGATACAAACCATTAACTTTTCCTACCTTCAACTATTGCTATCAAAATTTCAACAATTTTAGAATATACCCCAATTTTGCCTAGGCCAATAATCTGACATTTAAGTTACATAACAGGTTAGAGTCTCATTTATTATCAGGAAGTGAATTATAGATTGTTTTCAATGGATTCTTCAAAGTAAAAACTATCAAAGAGCAAAAATATTTTCTAATAATAAAGTTAGCAATGATTCAATTAGAAAGACGACTTGGAAGGTCCTGAATAATAGTGCAATTGTTGCAAGAATCCATCTTTATTGGCAGAAATCTGTAAACATGAATCTTAAAAAGCTTGAGGATCAATATAGATCATTGCCTTTGGATCCAGAATAGTAAAAGATATAGAAGAGTAATTGTAATAACATAAAGTTGAGAAACTTGTTTTAATTAATAGTTATAAATTAAAATCAACTTCAGAGCAAAAATAAACCAAAAACAAATATGTTTGTTTTTGGTTTGTAATAAACCAGAATGAACTATTTCAGGTTAAGTTTTTTTTTTATGTGAGAAATTATTTATTAGATCCAAAAACTTGCTTTGTTAGTCCAACTCTTATAACACATCTTCTTTTTACTATCACCCTGGCCAAGGTGTATTTTTGATATAATTCCATCTTAGATATTTTAAAAACCTCAATAATGTGATATTATCACTTATTCATAATATTCTATAGAGTGTTGTGTATATATGTTTGATGGCTAAAAATATTGTTTTCTAGCTAATAAATAACTGAATTACAATTAAAGAAACATTATAAACATTTCTTGCATCTATTTACAGTAATAATACAATTACAACAATTGTAAAAAATCATCACTTATTAGGATTGGAGAACTTACTAATATGTAGTTATAGCTATTAATAACTAATGAGTTGGAAGAATGTCATGACTAATAAACCTAATATTTAAAGCAGGCGAAACTCTCCATACAGTAGTGTCACTCAGTGCAAGCCAGAGTAATCAAAAGATGCAAGGATTTGTGCATAAAATACCTATCTAGTGCCTACTCATCCAATATTTCTAGACTAGTTTCTAGCTTATGGCTTTCATCAGTGAGGATATGGGTACTGAACTGAATTCAGACCCATATGACTATATAAGCTAATGAGCTTGGATCGAAAATATTATGTTTACAATTTTAAACTCATAGTTTTGTAGTTAAAAGAGATAAAAGATGACAGTTGGAAAGTTGCATTAGATCCTAAGAACTAGGTGCAGTGTTCTCAAATCCAAGGCTCCTCACTAATAAAAGCCATTAGCTAGAAACTAGTCTGGGGATATTGGATGAGTAGGCACTAGATAGAGAATTTATGCACAAACTTTCTTGCGTCCATTGATTACTGATTACTCTGGCTTGCATTGAGTGGCATTACTGTATGGAGAGTTTTGCTTGTATTAACAGCTTGAGCAAGCATAAGAAACGGTGATCATGTGAGGTTTAGCAGTTTAATACCAACCCTGCCTAATAAGATAGTGATGGGTATGGTTATTAAGGAACCAAAGTCACCAAAATGTATGGGTATTGAACTGAGTTCAGACCTATATGACTATATAATTAATGAGCTTAGATTGAAAATATTATTGTTTTCAATTTTAAACTCATAGTTTTGTAGTTAAGTAGAGATAAAAGGTAGCTGCTGGAGAGTTGCATTAGATCCTAAGATCTAGGTGCAGTGCTCTCAGATCCAAGGGTCCTTACTGATGAAATCCACAAGCCAGAAATTAGTCTGAGGATATTGGATGAGTAAGCATTAGGTAGGGATTTTATGTACAAACCTTCTTGCATCCATGGATTACTCTAGCTTGCACTAAGTGGCGCTACTATATGGAGAGTTTTGCCTATTTTAACAGCTTGAGCAAGCACAAGAAATGGTGATCATGTGATGTTTAGTGGTTTAAAACCTAATATTTTGCCTCATGAAAGGTCTGATATTATTTATCATCAGAAACTTCCTGCTTCAAATTAGTTTTTGACTGCATATTCAAAACAGTTGGCAATATGTGTTTCTGTCAGAGTATTCCAGACTGTTGAATTAATATCATGAATATGAGTCAGTAACAATTCTATTTACCAAACTAACATCATTTTTACAACCAGTTTTCCTATCTTACTGTCAAGAATCAAGTTTACCAACATTAATTACTTGATTGGCATGTTTGTACCATTTATAAGTTTGCATTATTGCTGTGTTATTGATTAATTGTATTAAATTCAGAATCCAGTTTACGGAGTTCTATAGTTTGGACATTTCCATTAGTAAGGGTAATCTTGTGACAAATTCCAGTTGATAAACTAAAAATTAAATCAATTGAATATATACCCATTTCTTTTTTAAAGCAATAAAAAAAATGTTACTTTGGCAAAAATAAAAAAAAATTATTCAAATAAATAATATCTCTAATGCCAGTTACAAAATAGTTACCATTGTACTCCAATCATAACATAGAATTATTTCTACCTCCCCCTCCACCTTCCTATTCATACTTTTGTCAACAACATACAATAAAGATAAACTTCAGGATATCCAAAAGACAATTTGAGATTCAGATCATAATAAAATAAATCAGTACCACTAATAACTGGATGATTTACAATATTATTTGACAGATATGGTATTTATTGTAATGGTAAGAATTGTCCCTCCATGTAACAAAATCTAGAACACAGGGCAAAATACACTAAAGCTGATCGAATCTGGATGCTGGGATCCAGAATCCGGTCAACATTCAATTCTTTCACCCCTGCTCAATGATCTAATACCCTATGGATAACATTTCCCAAGTTACACAGACATTCAATTTAACCTCGGTCTGGCAGTTGTACAGGGTGGAACAAGAGACTCATAAATTAACTAAATTAACATTGATTTAGTTGGATATATACACACATGACTAAGTGAACTGCTAATATAACAATGATTACTTCCAAAATTTAATCCAGTGACCTACATCTATATACCTAATGATGGATGTACAAATAAATATAGAGTTGGATGAAAATAAATTAATTCATGAACAATAAAGATATGAAAACAAGTTATATTTTAAATAATATTAATTTAATAAATAAAATAAAAGATTGTGAAACTAAAATAAACAGAATTATGTGATGAGAACATGAAAGATTACGCACGCAGGCATCACATAACAAATGAGATTATATTTTACATGTTATCTCATTATAAGTATCCAATAAAGTATTGGGCGGTATTTAACTTTATGCCTATATTAATATGCCAAATTTTTAGCTCTTGTGAAGTCTGCTAAATCATATGGAATTTAATAGCCAAAGTTATATAACTAACTTAATAGTGCTCCTGTGGCATCTAAGTATATATCTAGTTATATCGAGTCATATAATCAGGCTTAGAGATACACAGGTTAGCGTATTAACCTAGATTAGGATATACCATGGTGCTGGATAAACATTTAATATAAATGAAGAGAAAATTGGTTTAGTATAGGTTCACCTATATATTCTATGGCACATATTAAAATCTTAATAAAGTTACAAGGTGTGAATGGGTCATTATTCATGGGCTTCAGCATCAAAGGCTCAGCCACTCTACAATCGATCATCTTTCTATGAATAGGAACATTAGTAGTTCAGGGAGTTGGATAAACATTAATTATGAATAATCTGGGTCCTTGTGCTCCAGTTCTAAAAGTGTGCATTACCTGAACTAAGTAGATAAGTGTGACCTCTGCCAGCAACTCATCAAGAATCATGCAGCAAGCAGTTAATTCCACAAAGTGAACTTAGTAAGGACACATCCACAGCTTATACATATATAATGCAAACACATAAAATTATTTTAGCATGCCTTAAAAATAGATAGTGTCTATTTACATATCTATACAACCCAGTTCTCAAATTTAGTATTTCAAATATACTATTTAGGGACTAAATTATTTATTAACCTAGTTTAAGATTATCACCTGCATCTCAACATACATAAATCTAAGGAGGACAAAGCATATTTATGGGATAATTATGAATAAAACATTAAAATATGCTTTGACAATATCTCTATGGATAGTTCCTATGATGTACGAGTTACATATATAAATAGTTATAATTTATAACTAGAGTTAAGCAAACTACAATTTTAACTAAAGCCCTACAGATTATTATAATATTAATACACAAAATTAATCAGTAAATTAATAACATGATCTCGAAACAGCGAGTGAGAAAAATAATAATTCAATTATTTAATATTTATTATAGCGAAGATTTGAAATTATCTTTGCAGAAAGATAAGCTTAAATTATACTTATAAATACTCATGGTTTCGAGTTATTTGGGATATCAAATGCATATAATATTAAAAATGATAAAATTGAATAGATCAGAAATAGGCATAAAAGACTGCAGAAAATTATACATTTAGTTTAAAATAAGATTATCATAGTTTTACATTTTAAGAGAGAATTTAAATTACAAGTTTTACAATTAAACAAGATTCAAACATTAGCATTTAACAGCTTTCTTTGCAGATTTTAGAAAAGGTGGTTGTAAAGGCAGGTTTAGTAAATAGCTAGCTTGAAAGTCACAGTTTATGAACAGAGCTCTGAGTGGAAATTTGTCAATTTACCAGTCAATTGTCTTCATTGCAGTTCTCGGCACTTGGGAACGATGATAAGTTGACACTTTTGGTGATGATTTAACATTAATGGAGGTCCTTCCATGGGCTGCTTTGCTTTGCTGAAAAATGGCTCATTGTGTTTTGTCGGACCAAAATTCTCTCATCTTTGGCAGGAAAGAGATATAAGTGATTGCCGATCTCCCCCCACCATTTTGAAGATAAAATGAACATGGGTTCAGTTAATAACTCACTTGTTATATATTTGACTCTCCCTTTGGCTACAAAACTTTAAATATTTATATTTTTTTTAACTCTGCCCACCTGGTTATTTTTACAAGCTTGTCCATAGTTGAAAAACCCATTTCTTTATTTAAAAAAAAACATATTTAATTAATAAAACTAATTTAGATTTTGTTTTTTTACCTTTTCCCCCTGCAGTTTATTGTGAAAATTCTATAAAATTCTGAGAATTGTCATTAAAATTTTAGATTTATAAAATCAAGTTTACGCTATTTTAAGACTATTGGGTGACCTAATTTAAAAGTTCTTTACAATTAAAACTAAAAGCTGCTTTGATAATTAGTATAAAACTAAATTTTATTACTATACATGTAGAATAACAACATGGGAATGTAGTTATATACATATGTGATTTCAGTAATATAACCATAAAATTGACTAAATAATTTAGACTAAAATATTTCTTAAACTAGAAATCTTTTAAAATGAATGCATATCTGTAATATATACATATACTATTAAATTACAGATTTACCATTCGCATATATATGTAAGTGTGATTCTGCATATATAGTAATTTAAGGTTGTTTAAATGGGTACTCTGAGAGGATGTAAACCTGGCATAGAGATAGATGTGGGGGTAAAATGCATAAAACATACATGTGGGTGAAACTGGCTGTTTCATATTCCCAAACTTACTTAAAAAAAGCAAATTAAAAAAATAACTTTATTAAAGTTGGATTATATACAATGATCAACCTTGGTATTCATACAAACAACTGGTTTTATGTTTTACTCCTGTCTGAACATATCCTACACTTTGCTTTTGCTAACACTCTTACACATCATCCCATAAAGAAAACATATATGAAATAGATATAAAAAAGATTTCTACCTAAACTAATTAGAACCTACTATTTAGAAATAGAAAATTTTATTTATAAAGTGATAAAAATACAAATATAAAAGGAATTATATGTTGTTAGTAAACCCCCAGGGTTAGTTAGTTAAGTTTACAAAGGGGTTAAGGTAGGGGTTTGATCCATGTAGATTTTATGCTTGTTTAGGTAGGATCAGGGAATTGATGAATATGCAGTTTCAGTTTATGAGGATCGTAAACCCTACAGTGATAATTTTATGTTTCAATACCGTCTTATCTCTCAACACCCTCTTTTCTTTCAACAGCCTCTTATCTTTCAACACCCTCTTATCTTTCAACATCCTCTTATCTTTCACCACCATCTTATCTTTCAACACCCTCTTATCTTTCAGCACCCTCTTATCTTTCAACACCCTCTTATCTTTCAACACCCTCTTATCTTTCAACACCCTCTTATCTGTCATTACCTTCTTATCTTTCGACATCCTCTTATCTTTCAACACTCTCTTATCTTTCAACATCCTCTTATCTTTTGACACCTCTTATCTTTCAAAGCCCTCTTACCTTTCAACAACCTCTTATCTTTCAACACCTCATGTCTTTCAACATTCTCTTATCTTTCACACTCTCTTATCTTTCAACACTTATCTTTCAACAACCTCTTATCATTCATTACCCTTTTATCTTTCAACACCCTCTTATCTTTCAACATCCTCTATCTTTCAACACTCTCTTATCTTTCAACATCCTCTTATCTTTCAATACCCTCTTACCTTTCATCACCCTCTTATGTTTTCACAGCCTCTTATCTTTCAACACCCTTTTATCTTTCAACACCCTCTTACCTTTCAACACCTCTTATCTTTCAACACCCTGTTATCTTTCAATACCTCTTATCTTTCATTATCATCTTATCTTTCAACACCTCTTACCTTTCAACACTCTCTTATCTTTTAATACCCTTTTATCTTTCACCACCCTCTTATCTTTCAACACTCCCTTATCTTTGAACACTTTCTTATCTCTCAACACCCTCTTATCTTCCAACACACTCTTATCTTTCAACACCATCTTATCTTACAGCACCTTTTATCTTTCAACACCCTCTTATCTTTTGACACCTCATATCTTTCAACACCCTCTTATCTTTCAACTACCTCTTATCTTTCATTACCCTCTTATCTTTCAACACCCTCTTATCTTTCAACTACCTCTTATCTTTCATTACCCTCTTATCTTTCAACATCCTCTTATCTTTCAACATCCTCTTCTCTTTCAACAACCTCTTATCTTTCGACACCTTCTTATGTTTCAACACCCTCGTATCTTTCGATACCTCTTATCTTTCAACACCCTCTTATCTTTCAACACCCTCTTATCTTTCAACACCTCTTATATTTCATTACCCTCTTATCTTTCAACATCCTCTTATCTTTCAACATCCTCTTATCTTTCAACATCCTCTTCTCTTTCAACAACCTCTTATCTTTCGACACCTTATGTTTCAACACCCTCGTATCTTTCGATACCTCTTATCTTTCAACACCCTCTTATCTTTCAACACCTCTTATATTTCATTATCCTTTTATCTTTCAACACCCTCTTATCTTTCAACACTCTCTTATCTTTCAATACCCTCTTACCTTTCACCACCATCTAATCTTTCAACACCCCTTATCTTTCAACACTTTCTTATCTTTAACACCCTCTTATCTTCCAACACACTTTTTTCTTTCAATACCCTCTTATCTTTCAGCACCAACTTATCTTTCAACACCCTTTATCTTTCAACAGCCTCTTATCTTTCAACATCCTCTATCTTTCAGCACTCTCTATCTGTCGACATCCTCTTATCTTTCAATATCTCCTACCTTTCATCACCCTCTTATCTTTCAACAGCCTCTTATCTTTCAGCACCCTCTTATCTTTCAACACCCTCTATCTTTCAACTACCTCTTATCTTTCAACACCCTCTTATCTTTCAACATCCTCCTATCTTTCAACATCCTCCTATCTTTCATTATCCTTTTATCTTTCAACACCCTCTTATCTTTCAACACTCTCTTATCTTTTAATACCCTCTTATCTTCCAACCCCTCTTGTCTTTCAACACCTTATCTTTCAGCACCCTCTTATCTTTCAACATCCTCTTATCTTTCAACATCTCTCATCTTTCAACAACCTCTTATCTTTCATTACACTCTTATCTTTCAACACCCTCTTATCTTTCAACACCCTCTTATCTTTCAACATCTCTCATCTTTCAACAACCTCTTATCTTTCATTACACTCTTATCTTTCAACACCCTCTTATCTTTCAACACCCTCTTATCTTTCAATATCCTCTTATCTTTCATCACCTCTTATCTTTCAACCCCTTCTTATCTTTCAACACCCTCTTATTTATCAATACCCTTTTATCTTTCAACAGGTCAGAGTTACTCCTGAAATTCCTCTTAATCTTATAAATGCCTCTGTAAAGAATGTATAACTTGGTGTAATCTCTGTGAAACCTATTATTATGGCAAGGTGACTTATTCCATGCTTTGTCTTTTTTTCTAAACTGATAAGAGTAATTCCACTGTAGAGATCTCCTCATGGTCTTCTGTCTAAACTTTATCTTGGAAGCACACCAATCCCTGCCTCTGTCAATATGGCGGTAATCTTTTGCCAATGATGTGTTGACCAAGGTTTGATCCTATTCACCAAAGTGCAAACACAATAAAAACCCAATGGTTGACCTATTTGGTGCTTGTGAAGCATTCTCCAGATGTAAATCATTCTAAAGAGGTTGGCACATGAATCAGCCTAGAAAAATGGCCTCTAATAACTCCCTCAGCGCTCCAAGGGTCACAGAAAAACAGTTGCTTTTTTATTTCAGGAGGAATTACAATCAGGTGCCTTTCTAGATTCCTACCATTGCTATAAACAACCCTACACTCCTGTCCGAACAGTTGTGTACTCTCTAGATCTATCTTATTTGTCACCATTGACAATGATCGATCTTTTATAGATGAGTGGTATAGTCCAAATTTTACTGGATGTCTATCAAAGACACCTAGGACTCCACTTCCTGAGCAGGGTAGCACACCATTCTACACTCAAGCCTCTGTAGTGCCACAGTCCATCTCATTGTGGGATGCTGTCTATGTAATTTCATCACAACCACCAGATCAGTGAGATTAAGAGCTTCAGCTCCACTCAGGACCTGTCTGGAACTGGAAATTTGTAAGCATTGATTTATTTTGGATATCTGGTAAATCCACTAATGATATCCCCCATATCTTTATGGTTAACCTCTGCTTTTGTTTCTTCCTTACTCTCTATCATAGGTTCTGGTGACACGCGGTTAGTTTCAACTACTACTCTGCCCTTTTCAGTGGTGACATGAAAAATTGGGGGTTTAGTAATGCTTCCAGCCTTTCTAATCTTATGTTGGATAGATTCTACAGCCTAATGTCTTCATGCTTACACCATCTGTTTGGTTCAACTCTATTCTTTTCATTAACAATGTTCCCCACAGACATGGGTATTTTTTTGATTGACTGGTCAATATGGCCTTGGCAGGTTGGCTTACCAATGGTAGTTACCTTGACATATGCCAAGTCTTCCTCCGGTGCCTCCACCTAACCTAATTCTGAGGGGTTTTATTTTTAGATCGAATTGGATGTCTGCTGTCCCTAATGAAACCTGTTGAGTCTCCTTGACCATCTCTTTTACTGCCTCACAATCATTCACCAAACCCAGTGTAGCCTGGTCTATTTCCCTCTTGGAAACTTCCAAGAGTCCTGTGCCCTTTACCTCTAAACAATTCCTCTCAACTTGACCTTTTATTCCCCCTCCATTCTGTTCTATCCTCCATATCTCCAAAGCTGTACCTTCCTCCGTCTTTATGATGCTAGCTTCTTGGTACTCCTGCATCTTTAAACCAACAACTTTCTTCTCCAGACATCTCTGCTCCTTGTTCTGTTTTATTTTCTCTGGATCTTGCTAACATGAAGCCTCTGCTCTGTTCTCCACCTGTACCATTGTTTCCTTGATAGACTGTTCAAAGGCTCTTTCTATGTTTAGCCACTGCTTTTTGTATTTATCTTCTATATTCAAAATTTTCCTCTGATAACTTTCCTCTATTTCTAATAGTTCCTTTTCTCCATTACTCCCCATCAAACAAACCATGCTGGTGGTCTAATGCTGCCACTTTCTTCATCATTAAGAACCCCTCCAAGACCATGATCCATTATCTCTTGGTGAGTTCCTTGTGGATCTTTATTTCACTGAATGCTTCCTCTTTCCTTTCCTTCCCCAATTTTCTCTCCTCACTATTTTTTCTTTCATGCTACCATATATTCTTTCACTATATATGGTTTCTATTAATCCTTTTTCTATTATGATTGAAAGTTTTTTTAAAATATTCTATCACTATGGCTCCTCACCGCTTTCCCCCTGGAAATGTCTTGTCCTATAGTCCCTTTCTCTACTAGCCTCAGCCCACTACACCATGCTCCTAACTTCCTCTATCTCCATTCCAATGTTATGTAGTGTCATACTTAAAAATTAAAAAAAAATTGGTCCAATTACAATAGTTAAATTTTTCTGCCCAATATGTTACATTTTTTATACTAGATATTTATAAATTAAAACTTTATGAAATTTATGACTTAAAAATTTAATAAATTTAATTCTTACCCCAAACTGCAATCATTTCTACTAAAATTTTTTTTATAAAGATTCATCATTGTGTTTATTATTGCTATGTCAGTTTTAGCTTTATTTGAGTACCCATATACTAATAAATGCTGTTCATTGATTTTCTTGAACTCGTTTCATTGTCCACATTCATTCAACTCAATTCTTCAAAATATCACAAAAAAACATTGAATTTCCTTTATTATTATTATACTTTTCCTTACTCTTGATGACAACATTTATTAGGAAGACCTATAGTTTTCTCAGGCACCAGCCATCAGTGAGCGAGTAAAATTACGCTTATGTACATCATATAAAAAAATTAAATTGTTTATCAGACCACTCTAAGTATAATCATAATGCATTTCAACTCAATCATCCTATGTGCATATATCAACTCTGCATCAATGAAGAAAAAAAATTCATTTCAGGTTTTCCAATATATGCCAACCAAAAAAAAATATTTTACATATATAGTCTGGGAGAAAAAAAAATTTACATTCATATACTATTTTATAGTTTTAACATATGACTGATAAGATTTACATTTTGACAAGAGTGAAAAAAAATATTTTACATATATATAGTTTCGGAGAAAAAAATTTTTTATAACCACATACTATTTTATAATTTTAACATATGACATTTTGACAAGAGTGAAAAAAAAAATTTTACATATATAGTTTTGGAGAAAAAAAAATTTACATCCACATACTATTTTATAGTTTTAACATATGACTGATAGGATTTACATTTTGACAAGAGTGAAACAAAAAAAATATTTTTATTACATGATTTATCCTACGTCAATGTATTATACATACATATATAACAAAAGTTATGGCATATTTTAACAAAGATTTGGAAAATTTTTCATATATATAGTTACTGACATAGAGTATGAAGCAATTAATCAATCCAATGTATGTAATAGATTAACCTATTCCCCAATTGAGTATTCAAACCCAGACAAAAAAATTCTATATATATTATGGTGTCAATATGTAAATAGTTCACATATATACATGATGGTCTATTCAGTGTGTGGAATAAATCGATGGACCTCATGCTTGGACATACAGAACCCGACTAAAAAAAAATACTACATATATAAAAAAAACTTTATATATTTAATTTAAAAAAAATCCCCCCCCCCTTTTTTTTTTCAAACTGAAATTATCATTTAAGGTATGTGTGTGTTTACATTATCGAAAACCCACTTTGTCACATCAAAACCCGGAGAAATAAAAAAATTATACATATATATCTTTTCCTTCTGCCCACAAGCAGTCAGTTCAGGGCCATGGAAAATAATTGTTGAACCCGGGAAAAAAAACTAATACATATATTTTGAAAAAAAAAAAAACCTGCTTTCTTCTTTTTTTTTAAAACACACACATATATATTCCCTTCCTTTCTCTTCTCTCTGCCCACATGCACTCAATTCAGGGTCATGGAAATAATTAATGAGGCTTCACATCTGGGCGTCCAAAATCTGAGAGAAAAAAAAATTATACACACACATATATATATCTCTTCCTCCCACATGCATTCAATTCATGGCCATAAAAATAATTAACGAACCCAGGAAAAAAAATTATACATATATATCTCTCTTTCAACCTCATGCACTCAATTCAGGGTCATGAAAATTAACAATACCCCACATATGGGCTATCCAAAACCTGGGGAAAAAATATTTTACTCAGGATATATGGGAGATTATATTATCGAAGCCCTACATTGGTGTGCTAGAGCCTGGGGAAAAAAACACCTATGTAATGGTAAGAATTGTCTCTCCACCTAACAAAATCTAGAACATAGGCAAAATACACTAAAGCTGATCGAATCTGGATGCTGGAATTCAGAATCCAGCCAACATTCAATCCTTTCACTTCTACTCCATGATCTAATACCCTATGGATGACATTTCCCAAGTTACACAGACATTAAATTTAACCTCGGTCTTGGTAGTTGCACAGGGTGAAACAAGAGACTCTTAAATTAACTAAATTAACATTGATTTGGTCAGGTATACACATGATTAAGTGAACTGCTAATATAACAATGATCAATTCCAAAATTTAATAAAGTACCTACATATATATACCTAATGATGGATGTACAAATAAATATAGAGTTGGATGAAAATTAATTCACGGATAATAAAGATATGAAAATGAGTTATATTTTAAATAATATTAATTTAATAAATAAAATAAAAGATTGTGAAACTAAAATAAACAGAATTATGTAATGAGAACAAGAAAGATTATGCACGCAGGCATCATATAACTAATGAGAATATATGTTACATGTTATCTCATTATAAGTATCCAATAAAGTATTGTGGGGTATTTAACTTTATGCCTATATTAATATAACTGACTTAATAGTGCTCCTGTGGCATCTATCTATTGTAACGATCCGGAGAATAGCCTTAACGTAAACTGCACTACAGGGCACCATCTAGGCATTTGAACCTAGAAAAATTTATAAAGTAGGCAGATACGTAAGTCAAAAAAAAAAAAAATTTTTTTTTTTTTAAATATTTTGGTTCCGGTCGTTAGCCCATGTCACTAGCTCAGGGAGTAGCAGAGATTTAATAATATCATATCTTATCTAATTAGATTTCAACATTAAAAAATAAATAAAATAAGCCACTGCCAGTAATTAGCATACAAACATTTATTTATGCACATATATATAAGATTTAAAATTATTTTAGTATTAGTTTTACATTTTAACATTTAACATTATTTTAACTTTGATTTTTGACTTTAATTTACATTTAATTACTATTATATTCTAATTTTACATTTTAATTAAGTTCGCACAGATAAATTTATGAAAGCTTGTTTATAATGTTGAATATAGATCGGTTACATAGATTTCACGGTCAAAAACATTTCAAAGTAAACATAAACGATCAAAATACAAAATTATTGATTACTGACAATTGCGGAGGGAAATTTATACGTAACCCAATAGTATTCACCATAAGATACTTGCATTGTCACCAATAACTTAAAAGACATCCGAATAAATACATTTTAGATACTCACCGTAAGGTATCATTATTTATCGAATGTCTATATATTTTGATCAAATATGGAAACGCAAAACATAGTTAACCAATAAACAATCCATGCAAGCGTCTATAAACAACTTAAAATTTAATGCATTTTTATTTAGGGTCGAGTATGAATAGACCACATAAATTTGCTTTTGAAAATAAACATTCTATCCCTATTTAACCTTAGGCTAAAATTCGTAGTCAAACTGGCATCAATTCATCTGATATATCGATGTATTCAATGTAATAAAATACGGCAGCACAAAAGGTTAAGAGAAGAAATTGCCTCTTATGAGATAGGAATATTACATCTATCTGCAAAGAAGAGCAATAAAACAAAAAACTCTATAGAAAGGAACTGCGGTATCCGACTTATAATTCCTTCCATAGGCAAACGGAAGTGTGCGGCGTATGAAGCGATTCTGCCCATAGCGAATCAATATTACATCTACTAATCACACCAATATATCCAATCCATTGACCCAATTTAACCACGAAACAAATAACCTAAGATTACCCTCCCCTAATATAACTTTACAAATCTATACAGCCATTCACGCCCGACTTAAGTTTAACATTGATATATTTTAATATCGGAAAACAGAAATCATAAATAAACTTAAAGAACAAAGTTAAATAAATGGAAATGATTTTAAATAAATAAATAACAAATACATCAAATAACATTATTAATGAAGAATTTAATTTGGTCAGATAGGATTCTATTGCATTATTTACTAAAAAGTTTTAAAATTTAGAGTTCTTATTGTTTCAAGTGAATATAAAGTTCTTACGATTTTTAAAACGTCCAACTTTATCCGTTGCTTGCCATGAACGTAAATTCCCACGCCGTCCTAAAGAGGTTAATATTCTGAAGGCCGATTTATTTATCCATCCGGAGATTTTTGCTTTAACTAGTCCTCAATGTAGAAAACGATAGTTCATTTCTCCTTTCTTTAACAGCTGACAGAATTGACAGTGCGTCTGTCAATTCCATCACCTCCAACTCCGTACTACTACATATAGTCACATCGTAATAATCAATAATCAATCACTAATTAATATTTTTCAAACTTGTCCTTTTATATTACTTTGAAAGATTGACTTAACATTACGTCATCGATGTGATGATCCTTTTCATTGAGGTCCGATTTCCCAATGGATTTATTTCATTTGCTAAAAGTTTCTATTGTTTCCCTATCTGACCGATGTTTTTACATTTAAATGCCCAAGGCTGGTTTACATTTAACTAATTAACAATCATTTCCATTTCTGATTAATTAACCTGTTTTCCAAATCAAAGATATATTTTTATCTCTAAATCTTTTTAAGTTTTTGTTTTTTAAAATACCTTTTCTATTTTTAATACAGTTTTATTTTAATAATTTTTTTTTTATCTGTGCGATTTAATATATACAAGTTTAAGATGATATTTAATTTCAATTTTTAATTCTTAAAGAAAATTTTTAAATGCGAACTTTTAAATTTACTTTCATGTTTAATAAATAAAAAAAACAATGTAACGAACGACTGTGCTCGTTACACTATATATCTAGTTATGTCAAGCCACATAATCAGGCTCAGAGATATGCAGGTTAGCATGCTAACCTAGATTAAAATATACACTGGCACTGGATAAGTGTTTAATATAAAGGGAGTGAAAACTGGTTTATCATAGGCTTACCTATGTACTCTATGGCACATATTAAAATCTTAATAAAGCTACAAGGTGCGAATGGGTCATTATTCATGGGCTGCAGCCTCAAAGGCTCGGTCATCCTACAACTAATCAACTTGCTATGAATAGGAACCTTAGAAGTTCAGGGAGTTGGATAAGCACTAATTATGACCTGAACTAAGTGGATAAGTGTGATCTCTTCCAAAAACTCATCAAGAATCATGCAGCAAGCAGTTAATTCCACAAAGTGAACTTAGTAAGGACATGTCCACAGCTTATACATATATAACGCAAATAGATAAAATTATCTTAGCATGCCTTAAAAATAGCATCTATTTGCATATCTATACAATCCAGTCCTCAAATTTGATATTTCAAATATACTATTTAGGGACTAAATTAATTAGTAAAAGTTTAAGATTATCACCTGTGTCTCAATATACATAAATCTATGGAGGACAAAGCATATTTGCAGGGTAATTACGAATAAAACATTAAAATATGCTTTGACAATATCTCTGTGGCTAGTTCCTATGATGTATGAGTTACATATGTAAATAGTTATAATTTATAACTAAAGTTAAGCAAACTACAATTTTAACTAGAGCACTTCTGATTATTATAATATTAATACACAAAATTAATCAGTAAAATAATAACATGATCTCAAAACAATGAGTGAAAAAAATAATAATTCAATTATTTAATATTTATTATAGTGAAGATTTGAAATTATCTTTGCAGAGAGATAAGCTAAAATTATACTTATAAATACTCACAGTTCCAAGTTATTTGGCATACCAAATGCATATAATATTAAAAATGATAAAATTATAGAATTGAATAGATCAGAAATAGGCATAAGATTATCAGAGTTTTACATTTTAAGAGAGAATTTAATATTACAAGTTTTACAATCAGACGAGATTCAAACACTAGCATTTAACAGCTTTCTTTGCAGATTTTAGAAAAGGTGTTTGTAAAGGTAGATTTAGTAAATAGCTAGCTTTAAAACAGAGAATTGAAAGTCACAGTTCATGAACAGAGCGCTGAGTGGAAATTTATCAATTTCCTGAGAGCTCTGAGTGGAAATTTACCAATTTACCAGCCAGTTGTCTTCATTGCAGTTCTGGGCACTTGGCGATGATGATAAGTTGATGCTTTTGGTGATGATTTAACATTAATGGAGGTTCTTCCATGGGCTGTTTTGCTTTCTGAGGAATGGCTTATTGCATTGTGTCAGACCAAGGTTCTCTCATCTCCAGCAGGAAAGAGAGCTAAGTGATTGCCGACCTACCCCACCATTTTGAAGATAAAACAAATGTGGGTTCAGTTAATAACTCACTTATTATATATATGACTCTTCCTTTGGCCACAAACTTTAAGTATTTATATTTTTCTTAACTCTAGCCACATGGTCCGTAGTTGGAAAAATCCATTACTTTATTTTAAAAAACATATTTAATTTCTAAAATTAATTAAGATGTTGTTTTTCTATCTTCCCCACCCCCTGCAGTTTATTGTGACAACTCTATAAAATTCTGAGAATTGTCATTAAAATTTTAGATTTATAAAATTAAGTTTACACTATTTTAAGACTATTGTGTGACCTAATTTAAAAGTTGTTACAATTAAAACTAAAAGCTGCTTTGATAATTAGTATAAAACTAATTTTATTACTATACATGTAGAATAATAACATGAAAATGTAGTTATATACATATGCGATTTCAGTAATATAACCATAAAATTGACTAAATAATTTAGACTAAAATATTTATTAAACTAGAAATCTTTTAAATTGAATACATATCTGTAATATATAAATATTCTATTAAATTACAGACTTACGATTCACATATATATGTGCGATTGTGCATATATAGTAATTTAAGGTTGTTTAAATGGATACTCTGAGAGGGTTTAAATACATGAAACAGATAGGTGGATAAAACTGACTGTTTCATTATTTAATCCACTTTTTAGGATTTCCTACTTTAAAACTTTCTGAGTAAAGTCAAAGTCATCTACAAGTTGTATAACTTAAATTTCCAGTTTACAAAAATAGTTAAAAAAATTTAAGAATCTTATTTCAAAGTAAAACTATTAAAAAATAGAGTAATAAACTTATTAAATAACAAAATAGAAATTGTACGTGTAAAAATATTTTTTCTTCTTTTTCTTTTTCCTATGTATCAATTTTTTCTTCTTTTTCTTTTTCCTATGTATCAATTTCTACTTTAATATGTCATATCATTTACAACTTTCTTAAGCACTTTATCAATATTGTATTTTTATATTGGACTATTTCCATCATCTAATATGTGTATTGAATGTTGTGCATATACTAACCTGTTTGATGTGTTATTACTAACACTTGAATGTATTTGGAATATTGAAATAAAGTTAAATGTTTCTAAAGACATTCAATGCTTAAATAAAGTTAAATGTTTCTAAAGACTTTCAATACACATATTAGATGATGAAAATAGCCCAATATAAAAATACAACTCTACCACTATAATCACAAACTTTATCAATACTTTTTATTTATTTATTTATTTTTTTAAAAAAGTGATATAAAATAAATATTCATAAAATTATTTAAGAGTAAAGTAATAAAATGGGAAATGATTATTTATAATGGTCAGGTTAAAATGTATATTTTATTTTTGTTTATTTTGTGTATTAATTATGTATATGAATATGTGTATAAGTGTATAAATTATATAATTATATCTTTGAATATTGTAGCTCTGATGATGACTGCAGGACAGTCGAAACTGTTAGTTTTGATATAAATAAATATTGATAAAGTGTTTAAGAAAGTTGTAAATGCTATGTAAAAATATTCAAAGATGGAAGTTGCACTAGAGTCTGCACTGAATTGAAAAATGAGATCAAGATTTATACCCTTTGCCAGAAACTAAAATTATATATATCTAAGCATTGAGCAAAAAAATAGAAATAAAACTCATCATTTTTAATTCTCCTGATCCCAGTTTTCCTTATTACTGATCACTAAGATTCTCATATGTAGAACAACCATAAGTTTCAGATAAACATGTTTATCTTCTAGCTTCTAAAAATGGAAACAGTATTTATTGAATTACTGCCAAAATATCTAAATCTCCAGGAGTAATCACCAAGCTTTGTGATTTAAATTGCATTTACAATTATGGTCTATGTAATAATGCATAATAGTGGGTAAGAAGTAAAATGAGAAAAAATTTATTACATTTTTTTTTTGTAAATATAATTATGCATACATTAAACTAAATAAATAGTACAGTATTTAATATATGCATTTTTTTACAGTACAGGTTTTTTTGAATCTGCACTCCAATATGTAATATATAGGGGGTTTGAAGTAGGGGGTTTGAACTCAAACTTTCACATGATCCTCAACTATCCACACTATCTCATATTGCTGACACACTTGATCACACACATGTTGAAAAGATAAACAATCACCAATATACATATTTCTTGCTCATGATTATCATCACACATATATGCAATCAATTCTCAGCTTATATTAAGATAGCCAATCTTCATACATCAATGAACAGGCTTCAATCCATCCCACCCACAACTCTTCAGCCATCCATTTCATTGAAAATCTGATGATGGAATGCTCAAAGTCCACATTGATGCTAACCTTCGAAGACTTGTGGAGTGAAATAGATTGGAGCCTTTCATTGGCTATCTTAATATAAGCTGAGCATTGATTGTATATATGTATGAAGATGATAATCTGGACCAATTGACGAGTGCTGGCTTAGCATTGAATACGTATATTAGTGATTGTTTATCTCTTTGACATGTGTGTGATCAAGTATGTCAACAGTATTAGATAGTGTGGATAGTTGAGAATCGTGTGAAAGTCTGAGTTCAAACCCTCTAAATACAGTATTTAATAATATGCTATAAACAAGTTAAAACCATGTGTAATAATATCTCTTGTTTATCTCTATATTATAATGATAAAATCTTTTTATATTCTATATAAAAATAAAATGTCAAAATACGAAATAAATTTTAATTAATATGTTTGTAAATAAACATTTTATTTTATTATCCATTTGCATTATATATTAATTGCATAAATGATTTATATATAATCATAGATTAGTGGAAATTATTAATAATAAAATTTGATTTCATATACTTTTCTTTGATTATAATTTTTTATATATAATGTAAAGTGTATTATTATTTTGATCACTTATTATATTTCTCTATTTTAAGAAATCCAGAGGTGGGTCAAAAATTATTTTTTTCCTACTAAAATACACAGACTTTAAATAACTATAAATTAATAGATATGCCTTATTACATATAATAACAGTTATATGACATATGTTAACATTAAGATTAAAAAGTAGATAATAAAAGTAATGAATATTATAAAGATAGTAATAGGAAAAATAATTTTGACTTTTGTGCTCATTTCTTAAAATATTGTAGTTGATTTCCAAAAAAAAAAAAAAAATTGAAGTTTTATACTATATATAAAAAAAAATTATTAAAAAAAATTGTGAATGGACTTAAATATAATATATAAAGCTAAATTTCTTCATCATGAGACGTAATAGTATAAAAGAATAAATATGGCTGCATGCACATAAATATGTGATAAACATAAGCATATATTAATGTCACATAAAGTTTGGATCATTAAATGCTGTGATTATTAAACCATTAATGATCATGGCCACGGTTGTCATAAGTAACTGTCAATGTATAAAATAATAGTCATCATCATAAAACATAAGTAAAGTGAATGGAATTCAAAGGTAACATTTCTAACGAAAATTATATAAATAACCATAAATACATATCTCAGATTTTATTGTTTAGAGGTAACTTTGGATAGTAATAAAGACTGCTGAATATGTAAAAACAAGAAATGCATACATATGTAATCTAATATTAAATAAAATTCATTAAAATAAATTAATGATTAATAAATTTATTACTTCGTGAGTAGTAATAATAATTAAAAATTAAACATATGATAAACATTCTCCAATAATATAAATAGATTACTTCAAAATCTGATTTACATAAATATTAATTATTACATTATAATGAAATAAAACAGTAAATATTTAAATGGTGGTTTATATATATATTGTAACTGTCAGATTTGTACACTCATGTAACAAAATCCAGAACCCAAGCAAAATACACCAAAGCTGACCGGAGTGAGGTGGTTGACACCTCTAATCTGACCAAACTTCAACTCATTTGCCAGTAATTCAAATTTAACACCTTATGAGTGACATCTCTGAGGTTACACTCAGTCTTTATTTAACCATGGGCCGGAATAGGGCAGGGAGAAACATGAGACTTAAGGTCATTACTGACTTAACTAGATGGGTGGTATATAGCACTTAACACTTATTAATCTTAACTACAGAAATACACAAAGCATATAAAATCATTAAGAAATTGGGACAATGGAATGTGGATGAAAACATATTGTGGATTGGACAAGATAATGTAGATTGTTTGAACTAGAACCCGAGCAAGAAAGATAGGCAACAGTTTATATTTCAAAAGATTTATTAAAACAATAACAAAGATATAAAATAAAATGTCACAATGGTAAGGATTGTACAACATTCAATAAGGTATCCAATACATGCAGGCATTTTATAATGGATGGGACTTACCAGTACATCTGTCCCATTTTATTATATTAAAATACATATATGTACGAAGTGCATAAGTCATGCCTAATCATTTAACATGCCCATTCTATGATTTTGGTTTGCTTAAGTTATAAGCTGATAGATTAGTAGAGATGATGAGTACAGACAGATCTAAGGTGGCTGTTGTATATATTAATAAAGCGAGCAACTAAATAAGCTCAATATCATGCAGATTCAACCTGATAACCCAGATTCAAACTTCAGTCTAAAGCTGAATAATTAATTAATAGAGGGAAAAAAACTGATTATCTTTAGATTCACATATATATGCTATGACATTATATAAAATATTAAAGAGTAAGCTTGCAGTGTGAGTGAGTGATTATTCAGGAGCTTCAGCATCAAATGCTCAGTTTGCTGCTATTTATATATGAACATATAAGTTCAGGAACTCGGATTGGCTTTAGGAAAACTCTGGGTCTGCATGCTCCAGTTCTAATAAAGATAGCCACAACCCGAACTAAATAATGGGGCGGCATGTAACCATATACCCATTTAAAAGATGCAGCAAAACATAAACACATATAAGTGTACTATATAAAGACCCACCTGCAGTGCATACAATATAGAGCAATAAGTATGCATATAATTGATTGTGCCTAAAACAGATAGCTTCTATGTGTCAAACTAATTCAACCCAGTTCTTAAACTAGCATTATAATTATGCTAATAAAAGGGACTTAAACTATATAATAAATAATCTAATTAAGATTCTGAATCTGCATATACATATTTATAATTAAGGAGGGAAAATATATTTGATTGGATTTAATATAAACATTAGCAAATATACTTTATCATCTCTAGCCAGTATATCCCCTTTTAACTAATAGATATTAAAAATCATAACATATAAAACCGACTAGCAAACCTTGCAAAACATTACAATTTATAATATGTATATAAGCAGGATAATTAGCGATCGTTTATTATCAATATTATAATTTCGAAACAGTGATTCAATACATTAAATATTACTTTTAAAATGTTTAAAGTGGAGATTACAATTACCTCCTTCATAAATTAATTAATTAATTAGTTTCACTGTTTCGAAAGATGAGCATATTATCACATATATTAAACATAAACAGAATCAATTTAAACAAAATATTAAAACATTAAAGTTAGGCAAGACTGTAGTTTGTAGGAATTTAAGATAATAAATTTCAGACATTTAATGATTACAAAAGTCATCATTAACCATTATCAATCCACTGCAGGATGAAGGTTTCTCCAAGTTCAATCCATCTTTTCCGATCTTTAGCTTCTCTTCTCCACATCACCCCTGCACACTTTCTTATTTCATCCATCCATCTCACATGTGGTCTCTTTCTGGGTCTTTTACAATCTCTTGGAATCCAGTTTAAAATTTCAATTGTCCATCTATTATCATCTCTTCTAGAAATATGTCCAACCCAACTCCACTTCAGTCTTTTAATTTTTTCAAGGAGATCAGTAACACCTGTTTGTTCTCTTACCCATACATTGCATTTTCGATCTCTTCTTGTTATTCCCAACATGCATCTCTCCATACTTCTTTGAGTGGTTTGAAGCCTTTGTATTGCTCTTCTATTAAGTGTCCAAGTCTCAGATCCATAAGTAAGAACTGGCGAAACACATTTATTAAAAATCTTCTTTTTCAAACACATAGGCATATTTGCTTTTAGTATCAAGTTATTTCTACCAAAAGCACTCCAACCAAGTTTAATTCTATGATTAATTTCATCCATTATCTTTCCATCTGTATTAATAATCTGACCAAGATATTTGTAACCATTAACTTCTTCTAATTCATCATAATCAATTTTTATTTTCATATTTTGAGAAAATCTATTAAGCATTAGTCTTTTTAACATTTATCTTTAGTCCTACTTTCCTACTTTCATCTGATAACTCCGGCAACATTTCCTGTAACTCTAAAGCATTATTTGCAAAAACAACTACATCATCTGGAAAATTTAAATGGCTTAAATAATCTCCATTTACTTTCACTCCTTTAGCTTTCCATTTTAATCCACAAAATACTTCTTGCAGCACTGCTGTAAAAAGTTTTGGAGATATGGAGTCACCCTGTCTTACACCCTTCTCAATGTTGACTTTCTTACTATCATTATGTATGGCTTAAATAATCTCCATTTACTTTCACTCCTTTAGTTTCCCATTTTAATCCACAAAATACTTCTTGCAGCACTGCTGTAAAAAGTTTTGGAGACATGGAGTCACCCTGTCTTACACCCTTCTCAATGTTGACTTTCCTACTATCATTATGTAATCTAATTGTTGCTGTTGCATTTTTATAAATATTCTTTAAAATATGACAATATCCTGGATCTATACCTTGATGATCCAATGCTTTAATCACTGAAGAAATGTTTATAGAATCAAATGCCTTTTCATAATCTACAAATCCAAAGCATAATGGCAACTCATATTCATTTGTCCTTTCTATAACTTCTCTCAATACCTGGATATGATCTACTTTAGTAAAACCACTTTTAAATCCAGCTTGTTCTCTTGGTTGGTAGAGGTCCAGTGTTCTAGACGAGTTGTAATTATCTTAGTAAAAATTTTGTATAAATGTAAAATCTTTTAATTTATAAAAGATTTCAGGCAGTTTAGAAGATTAAATTAAAACTTGTTTCTTTTCTTTTCTTTTTTTTTTTTGTTATTTTAAAGTAAGTTATATATTTTAAGAAAGCAGTTGACCAGAAATGAATGTTACAATATATATAAATTTACACAAGTTTACACAGTTTCTTTTACAATTGAGTTAAATTAAAGAGTTTTGAGAATTTAGATAGAATATTCTTTATAGTGTATAAGCTAGCTTAGATTAGAGTTTATAGATTAAATTTATAGGCATTGTGTAGAATACATAGGTATTATAAAAATGCCAAATAAACATCTTATACAATATGTGGTATTTTTGAGCAAAGTATGAAATTTCATCTTTATTATAATATTTTAGCTACTTTCCATAGACATTGCATAGAATGCCTAGGCATTATAAAAAATGCCAAATAATTTTTCAGCAAAGTATGGAAAAGCCTTTTATTGAAAAGATCCATGAGAAAATGTAAGAAGTATAAAGTATAAATTATGGATTTTTTGATATTTAACCTATTTTATAAAATACTCTAATGAAAGAAACTGTCCAAAATAATACATATATACGTTTGGATTTTAGTAATACATTAAATATTTGATATTACAATGGAGTTTCATTTTTTTAATTTCAAATATAGCATGAGTATTATTTCTTACTGACAAGCCATCTGATGATAAAACATAATAATAACAAGTTAGCATGTGATTATGGTAGTTAAATGTTGAATTTTATCTAAAGATCAAACAAGCCAGGAAAGAAATAATGGCACTTTCATACCATTATTTTAGAAGTAAAGTATCAAGAGTGAAAGATTTTAAAATCATATAAATCTTCAGAAATGTATGTCTGCATTAATATAGGAAGTATGCCAATAGCTCAAACAAGATCTTATTTAATAAGTGTGGTAAAAGAAGATAATTAAAATCTTTGTCTAGAATATTCTTATCCACTGAGGTGAGACATAAGCTCGAAACCAATTGGTCTGGGAATAAGAATAATCTAGATACTGCACTTATTAAATAAGAGCTTGTTTGAGCTATTGGTACATTGCCTATATTATATATTTGTAAATACAAGCTTTTTAAAAGCAATGTCACATTATATATGACTTGCTTTATTGATTATTATAATCTTCATTAACTAATTGTAAGATAAACTCATAAAATTTATTTAGAATTTTAACCATTAATTTTACCAATCATGTGTTAAACATGTGAAACTTAACATTTATGCCGGTTTATGCCATTTTTGTGACATCGGTTGTTCTTGCTGAGAGTATTTTATACTTTGCTGATTTTCTGTTGAAGAAAGTTAACTACATTGCATTACACATTATCTAATTACTTTTAGTGCTACTTTCAATTGTTGAACTACAAGTATTATTATTTATATTTGCCCTCTTGATGAAAACTTCAAAACCTATCAGAAATGTGATATAATTTTCATTTGCTAAAGGCAACTGATGATGATATAAGGTAAAAGATTATTTAAATATAATAAAATTGGTATTAGAAGATTTTCATGAGCTCCTATAATTATCACATATTAAATGCTGCTATATAATAATACTACGAGTTATGTACTGAGATTGTTATTAATATTAGTATTGTTTAAGAGTTGACTGCATTCATGTATATATAAATGAATTCATAGAATTATTTCTGAGAGTTTCTGTGTAATAAAAATATAATTTCACTGCACACATTCTTATGATTTGAGAAAAGTAATTCTATCTATACTGAAACATCAGTTTTTTAGCTATTATATTTTTATTACATGGAACTCCTGGAAATAATACTATGAATTCATCATTTATCCATGAGAATATTATAATTAATATATATATAAAATGTTTTCACAGTTGTATAATGTAGATAAATTAATAGTTTTTGGACTGAACCATGTATTATTTTCCATTACATACTGATATTTCGACGGACTAGCATCCGCCATTATCAAGGTTAACTTTTGAAAGAAAAATCATTAGATCTCAAACAATAACATGACTCAGTGCAAGATGAGAAATGAGATTCAACTTGAAGTAGTTCAGCATTCACAATATGAGACTTATCAAAATGTTTACTTCCCTCAGTTTTTTCACCTATTAAAGTTAATATTAGATAAAATGAGAAGTTTCCACATAGCTAGAATACATTGTGCTTCATCAGCCCTATTTAAACCAGTAGGTCTCTTTAATATTTCAATTGACTCTCTCATGATTCCAGCTAAATGAAAACCTCTCATTTGATCTAATATTAACTTAAAATTAATAGGTGAAAAAACTGAGGGAAATAAACATTTTGATAAGCCTCATATTGTGAATACTGAACTACTTCAAGTTGAATCTCATTTCTCATCTTGCACTGAGTCGCATTATTGTTTGAGATCTAATGATTTTTCTTTCAAAAGTTAACCTTGATAATGGTGGATGCTAGTCTGTGAAATATCGGTATGTAATGGAAAATAAATACGTGGTTCAGCCCAAAAACTATTAAAATACCTACCTACCTACCCACCTACCCATCCATCCACCCATCCACCTATCCATCTATCTAACTGTAATAAAAATCATTTAGAGAGGATTTAAACATACACTTTTAAACTCCCTTCATGACCACATATATTTGAAAAAGATAAATGACCAATATACATATTTCATGCTGAATCAGCACTCATCAATTGGTTCTTACCATCACACACACATATATATATATATAATCAGTGCTCAGTTTATATTAAGATAACAAATCTTCAAACTTTAATGGACAGGCTTCAATCCTTTCCACTCTCCAATTCTTCAGCCATCCATGTCATTGAAAATCTGATGATGGAACACCCCAATTCCTTGTTGATGCCAATATTATTGTCATGTCTAGGTTGACTTTAAATCACTCTGACCCTTCATGCATAGGACTTCATTCACTTAAATACAGAGAAGAGGGATGGGCAAGCTAAGGCTGAATCTGTAATATTTAAATACAATTTATATACTTGGAGTTTAGATGTAATTATAGGGGATTTGAACACAGATTTTCAAACTCTCTTCAGTCATCCACTCCATTTTATATAACTGATACACATGACCTCATACACGTGAAAAAGATAAATGATCTCCAATATACATATTTTGTGCTGAACCAGCACTCCTCAGTGGGTTCGGTTCACCATCTCCCATATATATATAAACAGTGCTCAGTTTATATTAAGATCGCAAATCTTCAAACTTTAATATAGAATGGAATGGATGTCTGAAGGGAACTTGAAAGTCTGTGTTCAAATCCCCTCTAATTACATCTGGCTTAAGTATATACATTATACTTGTATTCAAATATAATGATGATAATATATTTTATAAATAATTATAATAAATCACAAAATAATAATCAGAAAATAATATTTTTTACAACAGTTATATAATCAAATAATTTTATACATAAAAAGCTTTTTTCAGCACCTGCTTTGGTGCCCTTTTCAAATGTTACTAATCTATATAACATAAACCAATCACCTGACATAAAGCCACCCAGTGTCCAATAATGGAATTAAAACAAACAATAATAATATAAATAATTAAAACAAATCAAAACCCTCATATATAAATTCAATAATTACAAAACAATTGATTATATCATAACAATATGTTAAACAACATTACATGCATTTTTTATACAATTATATATATATATCATCTTATATAATTTTCTATTCATTTTTAATCAACCAGTTGTTAACCAAATTAACCTTTCCAATTTTAAATCACAAAAGTACTTTGTTATTTTCTTAATTAAATTCAATAAAAGATTTTTAGAGATTTTATTAATAATATATAGAGGGATATCTAAAAAATTTTTTTTTTATTTTTTATAAAATATTAAAAAAAAAGAAAAAAAATGGTCCCCCCCCCCCCCCCACTTCTTCCCACTTGTTTTTTGAGGGGGGATAAAAAAACCCACTCAACAAAAAATTTTTTTAAAAAATAATTTTTAAAAAAAGATCTGAAACTTTTAGAATCTCTTTTTAAATAAAAATAGTGCTAAAAAATTGTTATATAACTCACATAATAATTGCACATTAAATGTCATCATTTGATAATATTATATATTTACAAGGTTTTGGAAATTCAGAAGGATATTAAATTGACTTTGAGATTCCACTTTGTGAAGATTATTTAAAGCCAATTTAATTCAGATTTTAATATCATCTCTGGGAATGAATTTTGAAACTTACAAGTGGCATTGTCCACACTTGCCATCTAAATAAAATATTAAAAAAGCAATCAGATATGGCATTCTTTTTGATTGCAAAAGATATCTGGATGATGAAACAATGTGAGATAGTGGATTAAATTCAATAAAGACAAATACTAAAATATTTTCAATAACTGCTGTAATTATATATATTAAACTGAACAATCCATTCATTATTCATTTCAATTTTTTAAAAAAAATAGAATTTTTTTTTCTTTTCTAAGTAGAATGGGTAAATGATATGAAAATTTGGTTTAAATGAAAGAAAGGAACTGCAATAAGTATGCAAAAAGAGAAATAACTTTTCTGCTTATAAAAATCAATTTTTCTTTTATTTGATTAGAAAGGAATAATACTACATCATTCAAATATAAGTATTTTCTCTATGCCTTGTGAAGTTGGACTGGGCATATTGCTAGAAGATATGATAATAGATGGACAATTGAAATCTTAAACTGGATTCCAAGAGATTGTAAAAGACTCAGAAAGAAACCACATGTGAGATTGATGGATGAAATAAGAAAGTGTGTAGGGGTGATGTGGAGAAGAGAAGCTAAAGATCAGAGAAGATGGATTGAACTTGGAGAGACCTTCATCCTGCAGTGGATTGATAATGGTTGATGATGACTATTAATAGTTAGTTAAATCTAATCTGGAATACTTTGGAATCATATTTTGAATAACTCCGGCTGAAATGAAGAATTAGTGATTATTTAAATAGCAGCTAGAAATTACAAGGCTATATTATTACCCTAAACAGATTTTTAATAGTTGTCAGAAAAAAGTAAATGGCTTATATTTAAAGAGAGATTTGTACTTTGTTGTAAATAATCTGAATTTGTTAGTTAAAAAAAAGAAAAGATGTGAATTGATAATAACTTCTCTTTACTTGTTAAAATTATTTTTTAAAAATAAAAAATAATTATTATATATTACATATGTATTTTATATAAGTTATTAATAAGAGAAAATACCAAAAATAAATAAATAATAATGATAATCATATAAACGCAATGCACCCAGAAACTGTCTGTCTCAAATAACCGTAATTAATTATGTAATTATTTCCATTAGTCTTATTTGTTAGTAGTTAAACTTATATTTGCTTACTGAAAATTGGAGTTTATGTAGATGGATTTATATATATGCAGTTGTTTGTTCAATGTTCAATAGTTTACATATGTTCACATCTATATGGGAAATACATTTCTATCAGTTTAATTAGTTAGAGATTGATCTCAGATTGAGTTATCCTTGTATAAATTGTAGTTGTATTAAATTAGGTTTAAGTTAAAATGACTTTATTCAGTTAGGGTTAGGACCAAAATGGTCATTTGTTTATAGTTATTATTGTATAAGCGGTTATATTAGGATCTAAATGACTATTCCTTATGATTATGATAATAAAGATAGTCAAGCGTTGGTGGTTGAGAGGTCAGCTTTACAAGCAGTTGTCCTGGGATAGCGAGTTCACTTCCCGGCTGATGCTATGACACATGAGAAAAAAAAGATAGCATTGATGTCTATCCCATATCGAACATGTATATGTAAGTACTAAGAGACATGAAATTCCAAAAAATGTAATATTAGTGAATTCATACATGAATAGAATTATATTTAAGTTTAGTGAAATCAGAGTTAAAGCTATGAGGATGTTTATATTATCTATGAATATACTAATACTATGATGTATAAAGATTAAAGGGCTTTATCAATTAATGACTATACTTTGTAAGTAAATTACTGTTATATGATTTGTTAATTTTATTAAAGAATATAAATTATATACCAAATAATAAATACACTTGTAAATAAATTATTATTACATGATTTGTTATTAGTAACTTTATGTTCTCTGCGATTTTGCCTGGCATTACAAATAGGGATGTGTAATGGTTACATTATTATATTGAATAAAATATTGTTTTAAATATATATATTAATTTATTTCCAAATGCTTAAAACCAGATAATGTCCAGCCCTTAAGCTAATCTTAAGCTAAACTAATTTGTTCTACCAGTTATTGTTTGTTACAGGAGCAAATTAGTTTAGATTAAAAGTTATTAATAGTATTTGATAGTTACTAGAAATACCATTGCTAACTTAATTTTCTAATTACTACATGGAAATAATTTTCATTCCTTTGTTTATATCATAATTAATTCATGAAAAATATTTAATTTAATACATATACATATAAGTTTTTATATAAGAAGAACATTTTAATAATTTTTCTTTGTTGGTTCATTTTCCAGTTGAATATAGTTAGATATACATTTATCAATCAATAATTGGATATCCAATTGGAACTACTTGAAAAAATTATAAAGTTGCTGAAAACCCTCAGCTATCCAAAAAATGTTTTAACTTCATCTGGATTCAGGTCATGATAAATTAATGTGTTGGCTGCTATATCATGAAGTTTTTAATATATTTGTATATTATTTACACACATTGTTTGAAAGTTAGATAAGCAAACAACATTTGATAATTATTAAATGTAGTTTTTTTTCTTTGCATGTGTCATAGCATCGGCCGGGAAGCGAACCCGCTAACCCGGGACAACTTCTTGTAAGGCGGCTGTGCTGACCTCTCGACAACCAATGTAGTTTGCCATCAGTTATGAGCATTTAACACAATTTATTCTAGCATGTTAATTGGGGAGCAAAATTATAAAGCTTTTATTGGAAAAGTGATCTTATAAAAGTTTTAAAAACTTTAAATGCAGAAAAATTTCCTTTAATAAAATAATACAATTGTACAAATGCAAAATACTTCAGTAATTCACTCTTCTTATTTGCTTTATTTAGATATAACTGAAATACAGACTTTATTATATACCTGTATCAATATATGTAATATATAGGGTATATGAGCACAGACTTTCACATGATCCACCCCTCTCCACTCTATCTCATATCACTGATACACTTGAACACATATATGTCAAAAAGATAAATAATCACCAATATCCGTATTTCATGCTAAACCAGCAATCATCAGTTGGTCCAGATTATAATTTCTACACATATATGCAATAAGTGCTCAGATATATATTAAGATAGCCAATCTTCATACTTTAATGGACAGGCTTCAATCCACTCCACACTCCAACTCTTCAACCGTCCATCCAATTGAAAATCTGATGATGGAATGCTCAAAGGCCACCCTGAGGCTGAGATTTTTGTCACACCTATGTTGACCTAAAATCAATCTGACCCCTCATGTACAGGACATAATCCATTTAATACATACACCAGGGATGGGTAGACAACTCTACTATGTAATAACTGACATACAGGCTTATTATATACCTGTATCAATATATTTAATATATAGGGTATATGAGCACAGACTTTCACATGACCCACCACTCACCACTCTATCTCATATCAATGATACACTTGAAAACATATATATCGAAAAGATGAATAATCACCAATACACGTATTTCATGCTAAACTAGCAATCATCAGTTGGGCCAGTCTATCATCTCCACACATATATGCAATATATTTAGATATACTTAAAACTTCCATTTCATCATACATTCTTAAAACATATGAACAAAGACATCTAAAAAGAGGCTAAATAACTTTCAAGATGAATTTCATGCTAAACCAACATTCTTCTATTGAGCTATGTCACAATCTTCCAGAGATGAATTTATCTAAAGTGTATTGAGTCAATATATGAGTGCCAGAAAGTTTGACACTTATGTATCAAATTGTAGCTCCTTCATTTAATGTATTTTCCAATGAACACGCAGAGGAAATTCATTCGTGCTGGGCATTGCTTTGATTCTCAAAATAACCCATCCCAAAATTTTGGATATCTTTTTAAAAGATTATGAGCCTTATTCCTAATCTCACAAAAATAGAATATTTAACTGTTCATCTAAATGACAGAAAAAACAGCATATAAATTAAATATAACTTTTTGTAACAATAAAATGGAACCTATTTCTACCCATGTATAACCTTGAATCATAATCCAACACATTTATCAGCATTTGAATGTATAACCTTGAATCATAATCCAACACATTTATCAGCATTTGAAGATTAGATTTAACATAATTCCTAAGAAAAACCATATTAAAAAACTGTCTGAGAAAACTTGAAATTGTTATATAAATACTCTAGGAACAGATTTGTTAGCTCTAATATATTCTCTTGATGAATATTGTGCTCATATTTGGATAAAAATTATTCCCACTAATATGCAATGAATTAGTAGTATAGGAAATACATTGACTATCTTGTTGTGGATTTTCATTCTTTCATATATTCCTCCAACTAGATTTTAAAAGATGAGATATTTCACAGCAAATGTATCAAAATCAATTAGGTTGATCAGATTTATCAGCAACTCAGAATGTAGTTTCCCCAAGCAAAAACACACTTCAAACCAAGAATTACCTTTCTGGATTTTCAACATCTTTCAAACAACCAAAAAGTTATTAATATATATATAGACTTATAAGAAATATTTCTTTTAAAAACTTACATTTATCTCTGGATTTGATATTTGAAGAGGTTGTGCATGTCTAATCATAGGTTCAGGAACAACATATGATACTACATTTATCTACTTAAAAATTGAACTTTAACAGATTTGAAGTATTTAATAAAAATAATTAATGAATCTATTTGAGTGGAATCTGTATAGAATAATATATGTGAATAGTTAATTAGCTTTTTAAAAAAAATCCAACAAAGACCAGCTCCTCTATGCAGTATGTGTCTTAAAAGCACTCAGTTTTTGAAGAGAAATACTGTAATTAGCAGCATTCAATGATCAGTGGCAATTTACACATTGATTACAATTCCGTTTAATCTTTTTCTAACACCTACATGTAATTCTAAATACTCATGTTTAAAATTGCAGCAAACACAATGTGTCTCAGTGAAAAGATGACTGGTACTCTCTCCAAACTATCTACAGTGCTATCTCTGAATCTCATGATCACCCTTTTTTATGCTTACACAAGCTGTTTACACAAAGGTTAAATTCTCCATATAATACCATCACCAGTGCTAGCCAGAGTAATCAATGCCCAATAGGATTATGGTGACTGTGGTTATTAAAGAACCAAAGACACCAAAAAGTATTGATGCTAAACTCAGTTCAGATGTATACAACTACACAAGCTAATGAGCTTGAATTGAAAACATTACTGCATTTTATTTTGAACCCAAAGCTTTATAGTTAGTTAATAAGATAAAAGATGCCTGCTGGAGGGTTGCATTGGATCCTAAGATCTAGGTGCAGTGCTTTAGGATCCAAAGCTCTTCACTGATAAAAGCCACAAGGTAGAAACTAGTTTGGGGATTTGGATGAGTAGGCGCAAGATAGGGATTTTATGCACAAATCTTCTTGCATCCATTGATTACTCTGGCTTGCACTGGTGGCGCTACTGTATGGAAAGTTTAGCCTCTGTGCTATCTCTGAATCAATGTATGTTTTGCTAGTAACATAGTTTAACTATTCCCACAGTTATGCCCAGATCATAGTACATAATATACATGTGTTAGTGTGTTTTATACCTTAGCTCATAATAGATAATGTGCTAATATTAAATTTTATTTTAAATTAGAAAAAAAAACTGTCATTGAAATGTTCTAAGTAATTCGTGAAATCATGAGTCACAGCCAATACTTCCAAGTGGTTTTCAAGATCAAGATCTCACAATGGCCGGGATAGCTTTGAAAATGATTTATGAAAGTACAAAATACACCCATATCTTTAATGTCATAACTTACAATCCAGAAATATTAGTGTCGTTACATTTTAATGGTGAATAGCTAAACTATGTCATCACTACATAAAATAATGTGATGTGATGTACTGTGGTTTCTCCTTAAACGGAGTCAGGAATCTCTCGGCAATTATACCCAGAGAAACCTGTTAGCCACTTTATTTTCCATTCCCCACTCTAAGTTGTAAGCGGCTTTTTATTGAATTATGCAGTGTATTATTTTTTTAAAAAGTCTTACATCGTTAGAAGTTTTTACTCAAGGGCAGGTTTACAAACACACACACAACACTCTCATGCATATACATATGTATAGTTATAAAAATGTCACATTATATATGATTTGCTTTATTGATTATATGTATAGTTTTTAAAAGAAGGTAAAAGAACATGTCAAGTGTTGGTAGCCAAGAGGTCAGCGCAGCCGCCTTGCAAGCTAGCAGTTGCTTGCAGACGGTTGTCCCGGGTTCACTTCCCGGCCGATGCTTTGACATATGGGGAAAAAAAAGATAAAACAACATTAATTTTTTTACCAAAAATAGGTTTTGTACAGATACATATATAAGGTTAAAAAGAAGAAGATAAAAAAAACTGCAATTAAGTAGCCCACAATTATAAAATATTCCCTCCCCTAACAATCTCTTATAAAGAAACAGAGAAAGAAAAAGTCATTACTATTCTGATAGCTTGATAATTTTCCATTCTTGTTTTATCCTCCACCTAAGAATAATTAGACATCCATTTATTGACAAATATTGAATGGATAGCTTGGTTGGCTAAAAATCCTAACGTTATGAGAACATTTAAAAACGCATTATATTCAACCAGGATTTAATCAAGAGGCAATTAATAATAATAACGAAAAAAAATGAAATTTGTTTTGTATTAATTTCACAAAAGTATTTATATTTATTAGTAAAATATTAGAAAATTGAATAAATTTCATTATCATTTTTATTGTTTCTTAAGTGTTTTATTTATTTATTTGTAATATAAAACTTAAAAGATTTTTCTTTGTGCAATAAAATATTTATATGTTTATATTATCTGATAAAATACCGGTATATTCCATTCGTTTTTGCTATATTTAATGATGCTCTTTCTTATTTAACACGCACCAAAAAACTAAAAGTACTACAATATTATTAAACACATCCTAGACGTTATTTCAGCATTTATCTTTTTTTCAAATTATATATATATTTTCATTCCTTAACACTTTCACACGCGCCCTTATCTTTTTAAAACGCTTTGCATAATTATAAAATTTGCACATGTTCAGTAGAATCATTTTTAACACATTCTTGTCACGAGTAAAGTAGATACTGTAATATTTTGTGATATTTTTGCGTGATTCAAGCTCGTCCTCTTAAACATACACACATAAAGTTAAATTTGTAGATAAACATTAAAAATAACATTATCATTGTTTACATAATCAATATTATCTGATGAAAGAAATATATTTTATTAGCAGATAAAAAAATATATTAAACCTTTAATCTTAATCTTTTACATTTACTGAAATATAATAAAAATGGGATAAAAAGAAAGACGGGCAGCAGGGGAGGGATAGCTTGGACTGTAAAACACTAAGATAGGTACGCGGGTTCAAACTCAGACTTTCACACGACCCACCACTCTCAGTGTCATCTCATATTGCTGACCCACCTGATCACACACATGTTGAAAAGATAAATAATCACCAATATATGTATTTCATGCTGTAACAGTCAGAATCGTCTATCTCGCTAACACACTGCAGAATTCAAACCCCAGACACGAAACTGAACATTCCAGAAGGGGTTGCCTTCTAGATATACTAAGTTCGAATTAAAGCCCAAATTTCACAGCGCCACCTACGTGATAACGCATCTGATGCTACTACTAGTATAACCTTTTACCGGTGCCTGGTGGTCAGGGAGAAACAAAAGACTCTATACTAAAATAAGCTTAGGTGGCTAATTAACGTCTAGGGATTTACAAAAGAAATGCACAAAATATATATATAGACCAAGACAGTGATAGGAATCAATAAAATAAGAGATCAAATTTAGTTTTAAATAATTTCACAAAATTTATTTATATAAAATATATATAATGCCACTGTCTGCTTATATGAGACAGGGATGCGTATTAAATAATTATTGGCATTAATTTCAATAAATGACAAAAGGTTTTAAAGCAAAGTGATATATTCTATTCCTTGGGCTAATAGCATTACGATAATGTGCTTGATGAGATAGGACAATTAAGTGTTCTAAAATATTTATTGATATCGAGAATAGCACGGACAAAAGCTTACTAAGCAACTAAGTGGGAATGTGATCAAAGCATTTATTTGATAATAATATTAATAGAATTGCATTGGGATGTCAGTATTGCTGATAATGAATTAATTAAAGTTGGAGGGTGTGACACGTTTAAGTCACAGATGCTTTGTAAAATAAATATAAAAATAAAACAATATTGAATATCCGGAATGATTACAGAGGGCATATCGCCGCTAACCCGTAGGAAAGTATTTTTATGAACAGCTAAAACTTAGTGACTGGATGACGATTGCATTTAATTCCCAGGTGTGTCATTTAGGGACACACTCTGCCTGGAAACCGCAAAAAGGTGAAGAGAACGGCCTTAGCCGTGTAAAGAATCCTTGGGAAAATAAAACAAAGCAGTCTCAACAACCAATTCATTTACCAGCAATACGAGACGAGTGTATACAAAACATACTGAATGGGTTTTACTTGGATTAAGAGAAATGCCCAATCAAATTCCCCGAAATTCATTTGAAAGGGTCCGCACATTCTCGACGTCAATGATGAACTTTGTAATTAAAGTAGAACACGGTAATTAAAATAGAAAAATGCATGCTTGCGGGTTTGAAAAGTAAGTATAGATTTATATACGCAATCATGCATTAGGGGACACATTTAATCATTGACCTCGCACATACTCTCATATTAGATTAAAATCAATAACAAAAAGATTTTAAACTATGTGATTATATTATATATTAAAGAAAAGAATCGCTCTCGAACGAGTGATTTGCAAGATAATAAAATTGGAAATTATTTAGAAATTTAAAATATGCCTTCATAGCAGCGTCTTATTTTCAACAAAGGGAATAATTCACTCGGTCAAAGACGATTCTGACACATTATCATAATAAAATAACAGAAAGCTTAATAAATAGAAAATATTAACCCAAGGATAGGAAGCAAAAATGTTGATTATATTTAAAAGAAATACATAATAAAGTTATGTGAAGTATCAGAAAACAATTTAGAATAGCTATAGCATATTAGTTATCACAAGAGCTCTTGGGTTAATTTAGGGTTACCTCTGGAGAAGCATTTTTAGGTAGATTGATGGTCGGCAGGTTTTTTATATAAATTAACAGCAAAATCTGGAAATGTTCATATTTTTGGCAGCAGCAGCAGTTCCGGGCTTCCTTAGGTGATAGCTTCCGATGGTGTGGAGCAGCGGCCGGCTATTCCGAGGGGACATAGCCATCTTGACGCCTCTACTCTGTCATGTCAAGCTTAGCAAATTATTAGAATAGAACTCAGAATGATTTCTCTTAGAAACATTAGAAAAACTGGAGGACAAAAGAAAACCCTTCTTTTTATAGTAGACTTTAACAATAGAACTGCCCTGGAGCATTACAAAAATATATCAGACTTATCAGCTGTAATTAAATCATCCAAATGTCTAAAGGAATTCAACATTAATTAATTTCTTTTGTTAATTTCCCTGTCAACATTCGAATTACAAACTAGATTTAATTAAAAATTACTTTTATTAATTAAAGAAAACCTTAAGTGGACATCTGCTGTTTTTAGATAAACTTTATATAATATTAACTAATTAAACTATTGTCCCTCATTTATTTTAAAAAAATATTTGGAATGACTTTTATTAAATTAAACGAAAATTATTTTACTTTTAACTTGCAATATTTGAATCTATTTACTAAACGAATATTTACTAAATGAGTTTTATTTTAAATCAAATATATTATGATGGTAATATATTTGTAAATAGATTCAAACAAAATAACTTTAACAATTTATAATTTTGATATGTTTTAAAATGCATATCATAGTGTGTGCGCAATTACGACTTATATAACCTACTTTTTAATAAATCAAAATTATGTAAACATATACATAATCTATAATCTTTTATTTATTTGGGAATGACTTATATATATAATACGAGCATTGTACTCATGGTTTAAAATTAGGCGGGATTTTCGGTATATAAGTGTATTGCAGACACCCTACGATAGATTGGGGTTCAAACTAAAGTATGAGGGTAGGAAATAGGTGAGAAAAGGTGAAATGAAGATCTGCAAAGCAGACCTTACTGTTTCAATGCTAAACCAGCAATCATCAGTTGGTCTAGATTACTATCCTCACACATATATATAATCAGTATTCAGCTTTATATTAAGATAGCCAATCGTTAAAATACGTATATTGATGATTATTTATCTTTTCAACATGTGTGTGATCAGATGAGTCAGCAATATGAAATGGCACTGAGAGTGATGGGTCGTGTGAGAGTCTGAGTTTGAACCCCGCATATACTACATATATAAATGCAGGTTTAAGCCTGTACAATGTATTAACTTATATAAAGTGTGTAAAAGGTCTGCCCATCCCTCGCATATGTATGTATAAATAGATTATTCTCCTGTACATGAGTCAGAATGACTAATATGTCATCATGGGTAGGATGACAACCTTGGCACTAACAAGGTCTTTGAACGTTCCATCATCAGATTTTCAGTGAAATGGAAGGCTAAAGAGTTGTGAATTGGAATAGATTGAAGCCTTTCCATTAAAGTATAAAGATTGGCTATCTTAATATAAAGCTGAATACTGATTATATATATGTGTGAGGATAGTAATCTAGACCAACTGATGATTGCTGGTTTAGCATGAAATACGTATATTGGTGATTATTTATCTTTTCAACATGTGTGTGATCAGGTGGGTCAGCAATATGAGATGGCACTGAGAGTGGTGGGTCGTGTGAAAGTCTGAGTTTGAACCCTGCATATATTACATATATAAATGCAGGTTTAAGCCTGTACAATGTATTAAGATAGGTACAAAAAAAGAGGAATAAATTTAAAACAGTGCAGAGAGAAATCAAACCAAAAATGTGTAATACGCAAAGCAATTTAAGACAACTACAAGGAAAACCTGTGATTTCGCTGAATAATCGGGTCTAAGAGAGTGAAATTAGACTTTACAAAATTTGAAAAGATTTTAACATCCATATTCAATACAGAAACAGCAGATATTAATGACATTTCAGTTGAATTATGAAAAAACAAAACTTCTGTAGAAGTATTTATGCCATCTGACTACCAATACAATGGTCAAATGAGCATTAAGCAATTACTGCAATGGGTAAAGACGGCGAAATAATAAATCTCACCATTGCATAAAAATAATAAATTTCATGGTTTATGCATGAAAGATGCTCTTGAAAATCATGAAGAAAGATATAGAACAGTATATTAAACAACATATGAATGTAATCAATTTAGATTTTTAAAAATATTCTTAAAAGATGTCTTTTATAAAAAGATTCTTAACAGTTTTTTCAATAAGTTTATGTGATCTATGTTATTTCTTCTATAGGAATAAATAGGATGTTGGATATAATGTGAATGACATCAAGTCCAAACAAGAGGTAAAAGAGTGCAGCTGAACTGATAAGCTTCTATGTATCTATGAATGAATCTACATTAATGGAGAATCCCCAAAAATTATTTGCAATAGTAATATAGCAACTTTTTCCACATGATAGTGTCACCTAGTGCAAGCTATAATAATCAATAGATGCTAGAAATAGTGCCTATTCATCCAATTGATAACATTATTGATTTTCAATTTGGCTCAAGCTTTATAGTTAATTTTAAAAGGCAAAAGGTGGAGATTGGAGAGGTACATTAGATCCAAAGATCTAGATGCATTGCTCTCAGATACAAGACTTCTCACTGACAAAATCCATAAGCTAGAAACTGGCCCCGATGCAGCCCTCCGCCAACTTCTGCGGCCCCCAAGCCAAAACAATTGCCCACCCCTGCATTAAACAATTTATAAACAGTTCCAAAGACCACTACCATAAAATTTGAACTGGTGCAAATTCATATCCTTGTTTAATACCAGTTTTTATTTTAAATGCCTCAGATTTTTCACCTGTAATAATAACAATTCCTTTCATTGCATAATGTTGAAGCTATATAATATTTAATAAACTTTGATGGACAACTAGGTAATTTCAAACAATGCCACATCCCTGTTTGATTAGTTGAATCAAATTTCCCACCAAAGTAATATACAAATCACTTTTTTGTTCCCAAACATTTCTTGTGTTTATATGGCAACAAAAGCCATGACTATAGAACTTGTTGATTCTCTAAAACTACTGCTGGAAGCAATTTCTTCACCAAAATCCTTGAAAGCATCTTTGCTTTCTTTATTCCATGTTAATTACTGAAATTTTGTCTTTATTTTTAAAAATTGAAATTTTAGAAGCATTTATATGATTAGGTGACACAATTTCATAAGTCCATATGAAATTCCAATATTTTTTAAGCTAACATTTCACCATATTTTATAACTTCACTAGGAATCTCATGAAGATCTGCAACCTCTCCATTTTCAAGATTACCAAGAGCTGTATTGATTTCACTAAGCTCTTATTGAGTAGATAAAATCAATATATCATTAAGAATTGTCATCTCACTTATGATGTTAATATTCAAAATATTCAAAAGATGTTCAAAATATTCTTTCCACATTTATAAAATACCATTGTCACCATATTAGAAAGGGTCATTGCTGGATTTAATAGGATTGTTGTTTTTCAGGTTGATATGCTGCTTTCAGTTATCAAAAAAAGATCCAGAGTGATTATGAGTAACTTTATTTCTTTTGCAGTTTTAATCCACCAGTAATTTTTAAATCTTCTTGTTAATCACTGGATTTCTGTCTTTAAATCTCTATGTTTATTATGAAGCTCCAAATTTAATTTATTATTCGCCAAGTAGAAAATGCTATATATTTCCTTTTAATCAGGTCATTAATTATATGATCTTTGTTAGAAAACAAGTTATAATTCTTTTTAGTAAACCTGAAACTAGATTTATTTATGTCCTTAATACAGTATTTAAGAAAATTTCATACCTCAATATGATGACAGTCCTGAAAGTTCAAATTAGCAATTTTAGTGCTTAATAGCTGTTGAAATTTTGCTTGAATAGTAAATATGTCTAAAGAATGATCATTTTTTTTGTAAATTTGATTGGAATAAGATCTATTCCTTATTAATGCAACTATCATTTTAATTTTGGAACAAACTAATCTATGATCCATCTAACAATTAAAACAGACAAAACTCACTATATATATTTTGCCACACACAGCAAGCTAGAGTAATCAAATAGTGAGTTTTGCCTGTTTTAACAACAGTTATACACAAGCATAAGAGGAGGTGGTCATGTGATGTTTATTGGCCATCTAACAATCTATGAAAATAAGTATTTACATAATATAATCTCTTGTATTCTCACTTTTAACTACACTATAATTTTTCAAATGTTATTGCTTTAAGTATAGATGTATCTATGCCCCTTTACAGTAATTTTATACCTAAACAAAATATTTGTGAAAGTAGGTCTATATTTTATGTAAAAATTGAATAACAGTGGATTGTTTGAGCTTATAGTACTTGTACTAATACATGCATTAGTCTCAAAGAAGAAAAATTTGATTTTTTAATAGTATTGCTGTACTAATGCACTGTAGTAAGAAATAAAAGATTTTCTTTTTTTGACTTCTTTGAATGTAATATTGGAGTATAAGCACTAATAGAATGAGCAGAATTAGTATTGTGCAAGCCAAGTCTTAACACCATTAGCCTTTCATTGATACACTGAGGAATCTCAAAAATAAAGGACATTATATCAGACTTTACTGTAAATTCAACTTTTTGTATTCTCCTTTCATTAAGCGATCTGCCCTCCCAAAAAAAAATTATAGCTATCGATTTGTTTTACTAAACTTTCTCTGGAAGATAAGTTGCACTAAGAATGATATTGAAAGTTCCTTATTTGCCAGTACTGCCATACATTCTGGTCTTGAAGAGTTTATATCAAATAAAGTTTGCATATCCCACTTAGAAAAAATATATTTTAAATACATTAGAACTACCACAGCATCCTGTTTGCTCTAATGAGTAACTTGCCAATTGTGGCAATGAAAGCAGACTGTGTAAGACAGCTCACTTTTAGACCACATTTTCTAGGTCCCATTTTCAAGATAGGCAGAAGTATTTTTAAATAGAGCTATTTAAATATACAATCTGCCCAACTGAGTTTGATCCAGCTCACTGACTGAATCAATGATCAAAAAACACTGACTAAACATATCCCATCACTGTTTTTTCAATTCTCAAAAACAAAAATGTAAAAAAGAGTTGGAGTCAGAATTGCTGTGAATATAGTTAAGGGATAATGTGGTTAAGCAAGGACACAATTTCATTGTTATGGTTAGTATAGGGAGATAATCAATGGCGTGAGAGGCATAGAAAAGACTCAAATCCTAACTTTTGATGAACCAATGTACACTCCTACAAGACCTGAGATACTTTTGGTAGTATACTAGTTAACTTTTGTATCTGAAGGTCATTCCACTACTCTACTGTGGAGCTTGGCTGTAGTTTGAGCACAACATCCAACAGAAGCTATGATTTGTGCCATAAATAATATGACAAATAATATTCTCCACAACTAATTGAATAATAATCCTTCTAAAGTTTCTAATCCAAATTGAAAGCTTTAACCTGAACATTTTTTTAATTGTAAACTTTTTATATTTCTACTTTTAATATTAACATTAAATTATAGCTTCATCAAATATAAATATAGGGGATTTCAATACAGACTTTCAAACACCCTTCAACTATCCACACTATCTCATACCACTGATACACCTGACCACACACATGTAGAAAAGATAAATAACCACCAATATATGTATGTTGTGCTGAGCTAGCATTCATCAGTTGGTCAAGATCATCATCTCCCACACACTTAATCAGTGCTCAATTTATATTAAGATAGCAAATCTTCATACATGGACAAGTTTCAACATGGACAAGCTTCAATCTAGTCCAACTCTTCAGCCATCCATACCATTGAAAATTTGATGATAGATTGCCCAAATCCCATACTGGTGCCAATATTATTGTCATGCCCAGATCTACCTCCAAGTCATTCTGCCCCCTCATATATAGGACCATATCCATTTAAATACATAGAAGAGGGATGAACAGGATGCAGGCTTAATGTGTAATTTTTGAAATACAGGCATTCTTCATATACCTGGAGCTTAATTGTAACAGACTTTCAAGCACCCTTCAATTATTCACACTATCTCATACTACTGATACACATGACCATGCACATGTGGAAAAGATAAATAATCATCAAAAATCCATATTTTGTGCTGAACCAGCATTCATCAGTTGGTCCTGATAATCATCTCCCACACATATATAATCAGTGCTTAGCTTTTATTAAGATAGCAAATCTTCATACTTTAATGGACAGGCTTCAATCTACTCCATCCTCCAACACTTCAGCCATCCTTACCATTGAAAATATGATGGGTTGCCCAAATCCCATGCTGATGGAGTCTTGGGCATGCCCAAATCCCATGCTGATAACAATATTATTGTCATGTCCAAGACTCCATCAGCATGGGATTTTGGCATTCCATCATCAGATTTTCAATGGTATTGATGGCTGAAGAATTGGAGATTGGAGTAGATTGAAGCCTGTCCATTAAAGTATGAAGATTTGCTATCTTAATATAAACTCAGCACTGATTATATATGTGTGTTGGAGATGATGATCTGGACCAACTGTTGAGTGCTGGTTCAGCATAATTATGTATATTGGTGATTATTTATTTTTTCTATATGTGTGTGGTCATGTGTATCAGTGATATGAGATAATGTGAATAGTTGAAGGGTGTTTGAAAGTCTGTGTCCAAATCCCCTATTTTTACAATTAAGCTCTAGGTATATGAAGAATGCTTGTATTTTAAGTATTACTTTATCAAAAATGTAACACTGATAATATAAACCTACTCACAGAACAACTAGTCCAAAAACCTTATTATGATACCTGAAAAATAGATTGGCATTAAGGTAAGAAAGAAAATTATTTGCAAATTTATTTAAATAAGTCTTGTTTATTATAGTACTGTGCATTTTTGGACTTGGTTATTCCATAATTGAACTTTCATTTTTAATGCATGTTTCTAGTTTAGAAGGTATTTTAACTAATTAAGACTGTAATATACAGTTATCAAGTGAAATGAGAATATATAATAATAAAGGTAGTGAGAATAGATGCATTGTTATCCAATATTAACAGATAAACAAGCAACGTATCTTTGTTTATATGAATTTAAAAAGAATGGGGAAGTATGGAGGTGTTTATTATTTCTATAATGATAAATTTAACTATATTGACAATAAAACATTATAAGTACAATGTGGAATGATAATTATCTTATTACATAATCAATAATTCAGAACATTAAAATGTAATGGTTTATATTAAATATAAGAAAACATTGTGGTAGTGGTGATCAGAATGACTAGCACACTGAAAGTTAAATTATGCATAATTACTCCAAAAGCATTTTTTCTTTATAGAAATAACACTTCTGGATGCATTATTATCTTAGATTGTGCTTATTTTGAGGTACTGTATTTTCATTACTCTACCATTTTCCCCAGGGGATTTCTCAGGTTTAGTGGTGTATTATTGGTACTGTGTATTTAGAATGAGTTTAAACAGCAATATTTAAGACCAAAATAACATTATTTATTTATACTAATTATAAAATAAAATAATAAAATTGTTGCTTATATATTCGCAACTAACATAAAATATTGAAATGAACAAATAGTCATCAATATTGAATTTAAATGTAACTAAATATATATGAACACATACAAAAGAAAGATCTTACCCATATAATAAAATATTTTGATCCTTGTTTTTGTTGCTATTGTGAAATCACATTACTTTTCATGCACGTCCTCCATTCAGTCTTTATTTCAATTAATCTCTTTGAAAATCAATAAAAAAATAAAAATGGGTGTCATTAAAACAAATATGCAGTAGATTTTATGGTTCTCTTCTTTTCTTAAGACAATATTTTTTTTTTTTGTAAACATAAAATTGTATTCTATTCATAATCAACCTTTATATAAGGATAAACTACATAGTTCCAGATCTTTGACCAATTTGCCTTGGATTTTTTAACTACAAATAAACTTCTGGAAACAAATAATTACTGAGTCAGATGTAGTATTAAAAATTATACTGTTTTTTTTTTTTCATGTGTCATAACATCGGCCAGGACTGTTTTAAACAGTCAGCAATGAAAAGCTATTCTCTAGAAAATATTTTAGCTGGTGGTTTTCCTTCTCAACAGCTGCATCAGATTTAATATTTTTGTTATAGTCCTTTGCCTTTTCTACTTTCTTGCTCGAAACAACTGTTCTACTTTTATACTGGCATTTTCTCTCTTCCCAGAATCAATCTCCACTGCTGTTTTCTTTGATTCAAATTAAAACTACTGTTGTTTCTCAGTCCTATTTATACATTTTGCTACAAAGCAAGGACACCACATTTCATTGTCCTAAGTCTTTAAGGATATTTATTTTTGGTTACTTGATAAACATATTTATCACACTGGTTAAGCTAATTAACTTTGCATTAATTTATATATTGGAATACTTTTTACAAAACATCTTCTATTTCAAATTCGAATACCAGATTTACTTTTACAAAATATTTTTGTTCACTTTCAGATAGTTATTTTACAAATAATTATAAAATAGTTTTGTTATTTTATTTATGCTAACAAGAAAGAAAGAAAACTAAAATTATGACTGAACTTTGAAATTCTTTATCTGGCTTTTTTAATGTTCTCCTTTACTTTTATATATATATATCTCCTCTTATACACTTTAATGCAATCTTATATATAAAGATTGCATTAAAGTGTATAAGAGGAAATGATAAAAAAATAATAATAATGCTTTATAATAAAACATTTAGATTCACTATCCAATTTATCACAAGGAAAAGACAAATAATTTTTTTAAGCCTCTTCCACAAAAGATCACAAAATACAATACATTTTCTCTCTCTCTCTTTTTTTTTTTTAAAAAAAAAACACATTTAAGTTATGTATGTATACAAAGCTTAAATAAATTAACTATTTTCTCTTTTTTTGCCTTTCATTACACAAGTTATAATTTTGCTATTTTTAATTTTACATAAAATATTTCATGGTTTACATAAAATATTTCATGGCTTTGGTAAATTTCTCTTTCAAAAGAAATTTATTACTATGAATATTTACATTAAAGCGAGTCAAAAGGGAAAGAAATACATATCGATGATAACTTTAGGTAGAGGTTAAGTGCCAAAATAGAGACTAAATTAGATATGAAACTCGGTCTGGGTCAATAAGGGTAGTGATGTACGAACAGTCTATAAGTTTCACTGTGTTCTGAATGGACTTGCAACAAGAATTAGGGTCATCAGGCATGAGTTGTTGCAGCATTGGTTTATTCCTTCATATGGTCAGTTTTAGATGGGGTTGTAATCAGTGTGGCCTAGATAAGTGGTTACTCCAATCAATTTTCACAAGGATGTCATTTCCCATATATCAGCTGCCAGTTGAGGCTCGGTTTCCTGCTTGTCTTTTTCTCTTAATTCAACAACGGTCTTTATTATGCAGTCCTCCAGGTCGATCACTGTTTGCTTTCAAGTGTCTTTTTACATCTGACTATCCAGATGTTGAAGTTCACAAAGGTGGCTAGCTGGATTTAAGCAAAACAACCTACTTTAATGATGTTGGCAAGTGATATAATGTTGGGTTTCCCCCCTGTAATCTGCTATTGGATAAGCCTCCTGAGGGATTTCCATGTTTCACATTCCTTGAGGATGTGTTCTATAGTTTCTGTCTGTTACACATAGGGCAGAATGGGTCAGTGTTGTATCCTGTTTGATAATGAAGGAAGGCCCTGATGGGGAGGTTTCTGAGGGTAATTTTAAGATGGAAGTCTACAAACTTTGGTGCTAGTTTCAGGAATCTAGTTAATTTGACCATATGGTTAGTCCCTATTGGTAAAAAGGCATTAGTCTTCTGTTCTCATGGAAAGATAAGATGATATATGTCCCAATAGGTTAGTTTGTTTTGAAAAGATGTTGAGGTAGGCTTTATATTTTCAAAAATAAGTGAAAATCTGTTGTTGAAACCATAATTTGCGATGCCAGGGGGTCTATCCAATGGCTCAACTGGTTGTCGGAATAGGGCATAGTATATCTTGGTTCTCTTTAAATAATTTGTATAGGACATTGTGATTTTTTAAACTGATGTTATTAAGTGCTACACATATATATGTGTGTCTCCTACATATACACATTGCAACCTATAAAATTTACAAATCAATTTATTTTATTGAGCCATCTTTAATAATTTGTTTATAAGGCAGCTTTTTGTGATACAAATGATTCTAATTGCAATCGATTTGTGTTGTTACAATATAGTGTGACAGATGTCTCATGGCACACAATGTAGTGTGTGCACACATATATTCAATGCTTAATTAGGAGAAGTGGAAATGACAGACAAAATTTAGGTATATGATTATTTATAATAAAGTCTAGTATAATTGAAATATTGATTGTTATAATATTTCTTGATATTTTTGAAATATAAATGTCACTAGTGTAGACAAATATTTTAATTGACTCTTCTGGTTTTGACAAAAAAATTTGAAGTAATGAAAATAATCTGTGTTTTAGATAAAAAAAAATTCTTTCTTTCATCAAGAATTTAGATTTTTGTCAAAATCAGTAAAGTCAAAATAATCTTTAGTTTCACAAAAAAGTACCTGTTTAAGTTGCTCATTATGTATCATTGTATTTCCAATTACTGTCAATCTGTTCATTAAAAAAAAAAAGGGAGAATGAGATGTGCAGCACATTATAATTTCTAACTTTGGGGAAAAAAAACCCAGGCCCTTTAATATCGGTAGCTAGTTACTCTTTATTGGCCTTTGTGAAACGGATATAAATAACGAAATACGATTAAATAAATTTCCGGATTCGTGATTTACGGCGGTGCATATTTTTGGTTTTGTTTAAGGATTTTCAAGAAAGCTTAGAATTTTTTTTTTTTTTTTTCGATAATTAATCAGTATCAGCTCACCTGGCCATCCAGTTATTGGTCAGAAAATGTTTATCCAGTATTTTTTACCTGGATAGCAAAACAACAAAGAAATACAAGAACCACCTCTTACCAAAAAAAAAAAAGTTTAATTCGCCTAATGAGTGGGGCCTTCTCTTTCACAATTCCACTGAAGAAATGTTAGTAGTAGTCATGTTGTGGAGTATTTATAACTATTTTTAACTTGTATTTTCAAATGCACACTCACGATTGAAAAAAAAAAAAAATCACATTAAATGTTATACTTAGTTCTACTTCGATTATATTAGTAACTTATTAAGAATATAAAGTAGCAAAAATATAATTGCAGATTTCATATTAAAATTAAGATCGTTTACATATACGTATATTAGTTCAAAAATTATATTCTTTTAATAATTTTGCAGGCAAAAATTACGTTTATTTTTGCATTGAGCACTTCCTGCGTAAATTACCATTATGTAAGATGAACCTAATTATAAAACATTACAAATGTAATGAACCTTTATAGATATCAAATAAAATACTATTCTTTAAATCATTATCAATTTTTTTTTATAAATTAATAGCAAAATCAATTTCTCAATTCATGAATTACAACACAGATTACAATACAAAATGTTTCGTGACTAAATAACAATCGGTCAAAAATAAGTTACGCATGCGCATTGCGCAATATTTGTGGGGGAATTACCCTTAATATTTACCCATTCTATTATTATGATGAAAATTACGAGTTATTTTAATCAGCAGTAATAATTTTTTTCACTTGGCTCTTTAATGCTGAGGTTATGTTATATGTGGCGATTAAAAACAAAATTTCAGTAAAATTATGGTAACGCAAACACTATTTTTGAAAACTATACGGCTATGTTCAACTATGTCTTCGAATGACATACGCCCTCGTAGGTACCTTGGCAAAGTGAGGAAGAAAACTGTTAAAACCGAAGTAGCAAATTTGAATTCTAAATTTTTTCCTCGTGGGACTGATAACGTTAGTTCAGACTTTACAAAAGCAAACCTTGCAATTAAAAATACATTAACGTTACCTTTGAAAAAAAGGAAATTAAATGCATACAGTGAAAGTTTAAAAAAAGAAGATTGTAAAAATAATGAAATTAAGTGTAACACTTTAAAGACCGACTGTGCTAAAGAATCTTTAAGCAGTAAAGGTAATTTGGACACCGCTACCGTAAATTTACCAAGTTCATCATGTGCAGGTATTACATTTTTTTTGTTTGACTATTTACATATATATTTTTCGTTTTGAAGTTATTAGTATATTTTTTTTAAGTTATGTAATTATTAGGAGGTGGGATAAAAATAAGTGTAAGAATAAGGTATACCAAAGATAATACGTCGTTCGTTCTTGAATCGATGCGTCTATTTTGCATTTTTATTTAAAAAATAATAATTCTGAAAAATCGAAAGCATTACCCTAATCTATTCATTAAAAACCACGACTATTCTCCGATATACTTATGATATGTAAATCTAGATTAAACATTATTTAATGTATATATCTATGAAATGAACATTAGGGATATATGCTAGGCGAAGGGGGCGGGGATACGGTTCCCAAAAATTTGCTTCACGTTTAATATTTCGCATTTAAAATATAATTCTTAGAATATTCTAATTACTTTTAATTTGTGATTTATATAATTCTTAGAATATTCTAATTACTTTTAATTTGTGATTTTTTAAAAAGTCATTCTGTTTTACGTATTTTGCTTATTATTATCACTTACGTATTATTAACATCATTAAAAGAATTCAAACTGAAAAGAACCTGGGCTGGATATATTGCTAGAAGAAATGGCAAAAGATGGACAGTTGAAATTTTAAATTGGATTGTAAGAGATTTTAAAAGATTTAGAAAGAGACCACATAAGAGATAGTTGGATCAAATAAGGAAGTTCTCTAGTTTATTGCGGAGAAGTAGATATCGGAGAAACTATATTAAACTTGAAGAGACCTTCATCCTCCAGTGAGTTGATAGTAATTGAAAATGATGTATGTAAAGGGGTCAGAATAACTACAATTAGCAATTTATGGCAGCTCCAGTGGATTGATAGTAGTTGAAAATGATGTGTAGAAAGGAGTCCGGATAACTACAATTATCAATTTATGGCAGCTAATTACTTTTTGTTTGTAAAAAAAAAAAAAAAAATTAAATATCGATTTTTTAAAAATTAAATATAAACATATGTGTATTTTTTTAGTTATCATGTGTTAATTAATTTTAAAAAGTGTACCCATATTTTTGTGATCTGATGCAATTTCAAAATGTAACATTGGCTTTAACTTAAAATATTTAGAAGCTATATAGTCACGGATTTATTCAAAGTAATATGACTGAAACAGAAAGCATTTATTCTTTATTCATTCATTTGTGTCTTTGGTAAGAATTTTTTATGCTTTCCCTAGAACTTTTTTCTGAATTTTAATAAGTTAATTATATATATATAGAGAGAGAGATTTGGCGTCTTGCATAGCCACAAGGCTCAATTGTCTCTTGAGTAAACCTGGATAATAATTGATTGAAGTGGCAATATATTAATTAATTACTTCATTGTTAATTTTTTTAATATTTGATGTATGCAAATGAATCTTTTTTTTAATAGTTTATTCAATATTTCATAAATAATTTTTTTTTTTAAAGTTAATTAAATTAAAATATTTCAGCAAAGACTTTTCTAGATTCACATCTGAGGATTAGAGACTTGTTTTTGAAAATTTTGTAGTTAACTTTCCTTATTTAACTCTTGCTGAAAATGGTTTAATATCTATTACTGACCGATAATTGATAGCATAAGTTGGGTTGGTCATTGAATGATTATCTAAAAGAAAAAGTCTGCATGAAAATTATTAGCTATCTGAAAACTTCCCAACTTCTATCTAGATACAAACTCCAACTTGTCTATTAAACTCTCCATCATGAGATCTTTTATTAAGATTAGAGTTACATAAATATTAAAATATATATTGCTTTTTAATTTAATACCCCCACCCCATTAAAAAAAGAAAAATCAACACTTTCAAGTACTTTTTCTTGCCAGCAAGTTAAATAAAAATTGAAAGTATCAAAATATGTATGCTTACTTGGTTCATTATTGACTAACATCACCACTTTTTAAGTATTTCAAGTATTAAATTTGTAAATACCATTTGGTTTAATTTCAATTTTAAAACTTATATATTGAAAGTGAATTAAAGATAAAAGCTAAAAAGACTAAAGTAATATTTAATTATTTTTTTTAAAAAGAAAATTAAGCTGGATACATTGATCACTACAAATATTTAGTTCAGATTATTAATACAGATGGAAACATATCGGATGAAGTTAATCATAGTATTTAACTTGGATGAAGTCCTTTTGGTAGAAATATAATATTAAAAGGAAATATGCCTATGGGTTTGAAAAGGAAAACTTTTAATAAATGTGTTTTACCAGTTCTTCCTTATGAATCTGAGACTTGGGCATTTAACATAAGAGCAATACATATACTTAAACCACCCAATGAAATATGAAGAGATGCATATTAGAAGTAACAAGAAGAGATTGAAAATGAAATATATGCATGAGAGAACAAACAGCTATGATTGACTTTGAAAGAATTAAGAAACTGAAATATAGCTGTGTTGGACATATTGCTAGGAAAGGTAATAATAGAAGGACAGTTGATGTCTTAAACTGCATCCCAAGAGATTGTAAAAGACCTAGAAAGTGAACACATATTATGAATGACCTAAACAAGGAAGTATGCTATGTTGAGTCTGCAGATTGGAGAAATTGGATTAAACTTAGATCTTTATCCTGTACTCAATTGATAGTTGTTGAAAATGATGATTTTGAAAATAATGTAGGAGGGATCAGGAATACATGTTTGAACTATTTATGTTTTTGTGATGAGATGGAATCTGTCTGACTTGTTTAATAGTTATTACTATTTTTGGTCATCTTGTGCTTAACTTACATATTTGGAGATTATATGATAAGATTGAAATTGAAAAAAAATATAATTTACTTTTGTAAAATAATTTATGGGATTTTAGAATATAGAAACTTTTTACCATCATATGATACTAAATATGTAATTATGGGCAAAGTATATCTAAACTAGTTTTTCGTATACAGATATATTGTTGTTGTATTTTTTTCATAAAATGTTAGCATGTTCCACAAAAATAAATATTAAACATATAGCAGTAAGCAAATTACAATTCTTTAAATGGAGTAATTGGTTCTTCTGGTTTTAAAATTCAATGATAAAATTACTTGAAATATTTTACAAGTGGATCTATATTTTAAGTATATTTTAGATCTATGTTTAAGATTGATTATATCATCCAGACATGTTTTTCAGGTTTTGTTTAATGCATTTTTATTTTTTAAGATTTTGTTATAAAATCTTACACACTTTATAACACAGTTTTCTCATATGGTCTCATATTTAATTTCTTATTTAAACATGAAGTATTCACTGTGGAAAATATTATATAGAGAGAAAGTCTAGATTAGCTATGGCTTGCTCTTGAACCAAACTTGATTTGTTGATACATTAATTTTGGCACATTGAAGCCTTTATTATAAAAATAAGCAAGCTGGATCCTGTAAAGTAATACTGTAATCAAAAACTTTATTAATAATCAGAAAAACAATTATAATAAAAATTCAAATTCAGGGGGTCAAATTAAAAAAAAAGTAATTTTATTCTGTGAGTAAACGTTTTCCTCACTTGTATAATTTTGAGAACTATTTCAGAGTGAGTCATAATTGTTCTTATTTTTTATTTTATAACTGTTTGTTCTTTATATGCACTTTAGTTTTGTTCTTTAAGAAAATTATTTTCTTCAATAAAATTAATAAAAAACAAATTGAGATCATACCCGAATGACTCAAATTTGAAGAATATTCTGTTAGATTCCAAACATTTTAAGCCTGGTGAAAAAAGGAGTCAAAAGTAAGCAATATTTAAATTTTAATATTTTTTTCATGTAATAATATATTATAGAAAATTTTTTTCTCTCTATATATAAAAAGTTAAATATTATTTATCTTGAGCTGTATTTTATACAAAAATTGAATAATATTGCAAAAGTTGTGTGATACATCAGAATCTACATGTGAAAAAATTAGCATTGTTCTATAAAATGTTGACCACCCGGCTGTAGTGTGATATAGCACACATTCTTATATATGCCTCCCTCTTTTTCCACAGCCATGGTTTCATTATCCGCAATTCAATAATATTAAATAAAAAAGTTAGAAATTAATAAAAAAAAATTTTTTAATTCACTGTGCAATCACAGCATATCGCAAACAAACAATTAATGGAAATTTTTTTCAGTAAACTTAATTTTCTAATATAATGCAATTATGATCACTTTTCCATTTCATTCTAACAAAAAATTTAAAAGATTGAAATACTTAACTTTTATCTTTAATTACTTTTATTTGGCCATTTCTTTAATTTTAAGGGGAAAAAAATAATCAATTTCATCATATTATCAATATATATTTTAAAAAAAAATAAAGTACTAACTTTAATTATGAAATTGCTAATTATAGTAGAATCTATTTTTGTTCAGTTCTTGTAATTGGAAATGGCTGTGAGTGCATACTAAATCAGCACCCAGTTTATTATTATCTGTGAATTACAGCATCTGCAACATGGTTTGGTAGTTAAGTGTTTGCAGATATAGTGAAACACTGCATTATCAAAATCCTGGAATTGTACTCAGTTTGATAGCTCTTTACAATTATTTGTTGCAGTCATCACATGCACTAAATTTATTTAAGCTTTTCTATATTTCTTATATTTGGATACCTTTTTCTGTAAAATTATTCCATATTTTTCTCCCTTTCCCCAAATTGTATTATCAGTTTTTGAATATTCTCATTGGTTTGCTATTTTAACTCATTTCTGATAATTTTTGTATCTATTGTTGTTTCTACAGAGGGAATATATATTTTTTCAGCTAATGTTATATTTTTTGTAATGAAGAAACTATTTTTTTTTTTTTGTCAAATAACCATAAATTGATAAGAGATAATTTTTTTAATTTAGAGTTGTTGATTTTTTTTTTGGGAAAGAAAATAATTTTGATTTAGTCTTCAAATTTGTTTCTATTCATGCTATATGATATTTTATCTAATTATTATCTCTTATAAAACTATAGAAGTTTTTAAGTTCAACTTTTTTTATACATCTATGAAAAGATGACTGGCTTAGATATATAGAAAGAAAAGTAGAGAAAAGGGTGACTGCCATTTTCTCGTAAAATCTTTGTTGTGTGTTTAGGTTTGGATTTCGTTTGGACAGTTATTATGGCATCTGATTGGCTGTCAGATAAGTGTTATAACAAGATTCAGTTAAATTTTTGCTGAATGTATCAAAATGTATTATATTTTTGATTTAATACATTCTCATTTAGTATATATATGGCAAAACTAGACAAACTTTTTGACTTCAGGTCACAAGAAATTCAGTAAAGTTTCTAGCAAACTGCATGTAAAAAAAAAGCTTTTACTTTGTGATATACGAGCTCTCATAGCAAAATATTGCAATCGTGCTGGAAAGGTTTTCTATTTTCAATAACTTAAAATATTGTATTAAGGCAGTCTCACAATCATTATGATACTGATAATTTCTTTTGAGAATGGTGAACTTGGTTTCATAGGAAGATCAGTTATCTAATGTAAGTGTAGTTTCCTCTTATAATTACCCATATATTATCTAACTAAATTTACAGACTTGTGAAATGTTACCCAACATATATTGTTATTTATCCTTAACAATTGTTAAACAAATTTGTCCATAATGTTGTTTTCAAATAATTAATAATGATTCCAACACAATTGAAATAAAACAACTATATAAAAATAAATATTTTCTTTTCGTATTGAACTGGTTTTTGCCCTATACAGGAGCCTTTTCAAAATACACTTTTCTAATATAATCACATGATCCTTATATCTATCAATACTCCCGCTAATGTCATTTTACATAATCATTTTATTCCAATATCAGCCTTTCAAGCTAATTGAGCACGCACCTTTGAGAGTGTTAAATAAATGAATACTCTCTTCTTCAATCCGAGATATAGCATTTATGCAGGAATAAAAAGAATCCCTCTTATTCCTACGACTCAAACTGCGCTAGATAAAATATTTGCTTATTTACTCATAATCATTTTATATAATCACATTTACATATATATACACACTCCCCCTCCCCCTTTTTTAATATACATATGTAAATAAAATTACATTAATTACAATTAAATAATTATATATATATTATACACCATAAATTATATATTACTTTACATTAACTCTATTAAATTAATTATATACACATATTTTATACACTAAACTAAATTATATATCATTTCTCATATATTTCTACTAATCATATCTTCATATACAACCTTATTTATTCAAAGTTAACTAATTATTTACATTAACTAATTATTTACATATATATATATATATTAATTTTAAAAAATCAACCACATATTAAATTTTCCAGTTATCCTTTAATGCCCATTTACTATTCAACTTTGCAGGTCCTTTAATTAAATTAACATATTTACTCATAATTTCTTGAATGTATACTGTCTCATGATATTTCCTTTTCTTATAATCTTTAACATATTTTATAACTTCCATATTTTCAATACATCTCATTCTATGACCAGTATTTAAATAATGAACATATGGTCCTGAATCCATATTCTTCCTATCAATAGCCGTATTATGCTATTTTCCCCTTTGTATTTCATTTTCCCAGTTTGACCTATATTTATCTTATTGCAACTCCTACAAATTATTTTGTATACCAATCCTATTTTACTTTCTTTATTATTCTGCCTCTTCACATTTGATATCCATTTTTCCAATGATTTACTATTCTTCCAAGCAATTCTTATATTCTCATTCAACTTCCCTTTTCTAAAATCTTATATACATCTTAATAATAAGGTTTTGATATCCATTTATTATTGATCCATCCATCATTATTTTTATTTTCCTTCTTTTCCCATAATTTACTTTATCTTCACTCTTACTATTCATAACTCTTCTAATATCTTTTTTGATTATATCCCATCTTCACATAATCCTTTTCTGTATTTATTTTTTATTCAATAGATTCCTTTTTATCAATTGTAAGTCTATCATTATTTATTTTAAACCCCTTTGAAACTGACATCTTCTGTGACGAAGATTGGTACAAACTCATCAAATTTCAATATTTTTGATATACTGTTTTACCTCTATTTCATTTTATTATCAATAAAGGTGTTAATTTAGTTGAAGGATCTGCAAAGTTAAATAGTAAATGGGCTTTAAAGGATAATTGGAAAATTTAATATCTTATATATCAGTTTTAAATCTTGACAGTTCCTTAATCACAAATACAGTCTTCCCTTCTGGTCTGAAGAGTTTGTATAAAATAAAGTTTCCACATTTCCATTTCATGTATCTACATTTAGAAAAAATAATACCTTGCTTTTTTCTATCGCTGAAATGAGTAATCCACCATGTATGAGACGGGGTGTTTTTCAACATTTTCTAGGCACTGCCATTTTCATGGTAGGCTGGGGATTCCTAAATAGAGCTGCATAAACATATAATCTTTACCAACTGAAACTCTTCTCTCACTTAAATTCAATTCCAAAGTGACTCATTAGTGATTGTATTGCTACTGAGCCTGTCTCTGTCAGTGCTTTCTTAAACTTCTCGAAGGCTTGAAAAAAAAGGAATATTTTAGTCAGAATACTGTGTTTGTTGTTAAAGAATGTAAATGTTGTATAAATACATAGTGTCATTATATCGTAGTTATTATAAGATGTCCAATGACATTTGAAGCTCACAATAATCAGATCCTACAATAATTTAAGTGACTGAAGAGAGAAAAGAAGGAAATAGAATAGACTATTTGTATTACAAACAGTAGGTAGCCTTTGATAATCAACATACTATTCTACTGGGCAGCAGGAGTTCTTGATGAGGCACTATTTATTTTGTAAATTCATCTATAAGCTTTTCATGTGGATAATGTTTTCATTTTATATGCAGAGTTATAGTAATTTTTTATAGAAGAATATGTGGTGGAGTGAAGTTTATTAAGTACATCTATAAAAGATATTGTACATGGAAAAAGATAAATGAAGTTGAATTATTCCATGTGTGCATGTTTAATTTTAAAAAAAAAATCTTTAATTTTTAACAGATTTAAAATTTATATCTGGGCTAGAGATAATCTCTAGTTTAATAAACTATTTGTGATAATCACTAATGTATTTATATAGAGTGGATTATGTCAAAGTTGTGAGTGAAGTAAGTTTGACACTTGTAAATCCAAATGTAGCAATTTAGTTATAGTGATGTAAACTCTTCAGCCTATTCAAATTGTGATTTCCCAAAACAACTTTAAGATATAATAAATATATTTTAATCTATTTTTTATTTTATCTATCTTAAACAAAACCTATTATAATTTCTCCTCTTTGACATTTCACTTTCCTTTCTCATTTTTTGTCTTTCATCATTTCTGATGATTGCAGGTTTAATTGTTTCATGCAGAAAATCAATCATTTAAAAAAAAATTATTTGGTTATAAAATAAATCAATAATTGATAATTCACTGGATGTATATCGGACTATTGCTAAGCACAATTATTACAGCAGACTCTTGTCTTTTTTTTTCGCTAATCAAAATTTGTTTATTTGAGCAATGTGTGTAATCAAATTTATTGAATTAGCTTGAAAGACTATAGGTTTAATATTTATTTGCCTTTATTATTTATAAATAGTCATTTTCATGAAAATGCAGTGAGTCATCCTTTAGTTAAGCACCATGCATTTTTTATTTAATAAAGAATAGTTGTTTATTCTGTATTGTACCATTTACATATATATGGTACAATAGTATTGCCATTTGAAAATCTTGAATATTTTTTATTTCTTTTTCAAAGTTGGTATAATTTATATATATACAATGCGGATTATATTTTTTTTAAAAAAAAAGAATAAAAACACACATTGCTAATCAAGATAAAATCTGAAGGCAAGTAATTTTAATTGTAGAAAAAAAAAATATTTGCCTTTAATTAAAGATGGCCACTGAGGGAGTTTATCAGAAGTGAACATTGCAAATCAAAATTTCAAAGTGAAAAGTAATTCCATACAAAAAGACAAGATAAAGGTGAGGAGAGAATCTGTGCGGTAGACGAAAACTGGGAGGATATAAAAGAAAGGAGATTGTTGGAGAGAGCGTTTTTTTCTTTTTTTATTGTTTTTTTATTGTGGGAGAGCCATATTTCATCAGAGATTTACTTGGGTGTTGAACTGTCACGTCATGTCTGAATAGAAGCAGAGCGTCTGCCGATATGTCTTTTCTGTATTAAGTCCAAACCAATGCCCTGATTCAAACCGTCACCTTTCCTACACCAGAAAGTGAATAACTGTGCCAGAATGGAACCCATATTCTGAAACACAGATTTCTTCGGATACAAAATGGTACCTTAAGTTTGAGAAGTGAATAGACTCATGATAAAGTGACTGATTAAGTTAAATTAATAGTTTACCTAAACTATTAATTACTTGGGTAATGTATATCCTATATGTTTATTATGTGTGTGTTTCTTTTAATACTTATTTATTTATTTATTAACTTTAAACGTAGATTTAATAAATCACTTTTTATTATATAATCTGTACATTGTATATCCTTTTTATTATTATTATTATTATTCAGTTATGCCAACTAACTAATTTGAGAGTATCTATTTTTTCAATGCCAATACTACTTTATGAGTTATAAACCCAGGAAATTATTATAAAACCAAATGAAAAAAAACGAGAGAAATTAAGCCTTTAAATTAATTGAACAGATACATTTTATAAATCACCCAAGTTTCAGTGAGTTGTATATATATAACTCTGGCACCGACTAATTCAATAAAAAACTGATGGTAAGCATTTAGATAATAAAACAAAATTAAAACTACTAGTGAATTAGGCGAGTTAATCTGAAAATGTAGTTACATTCTGGGAAGCTTTCTAATACCCAGAATGAATAAACGATGATATAAGTTGATTATCAAATACATGAGAAATTTATAATATATAAAGCTTAAATTAATCAGAAAATGGTTCAGTATACTGAACTTTGTATATTTGATTAAAATTCATTACAGGTTTTATTTATTTTTTAATTTATTTATATTTGTTTTATTAAACAATATTTTTATTATTTTTATTCAGACTTTGAACCCCTTCTATTCTAATTGCTGGACTTAAGATTATACAGACATTTACATTTGTATTATGTTCTGCTTATCACTTTGGGATTTGAATTTCACTTGTCTCTCTGAACAACTGATTATAGGAATAAGTATTATTTATAAACAGTAGCCAAAACACCCCCCTCCCCCTGCCTGCATACTTCACTTCATACTGTCATTGTAATGAAATTTGTATTTTAGAAGTTATAAGCTTTTAGTATTTAAACTGGCTCACTGCCATTTTGAATTCTAAGGACCGCCCAAAAACACTTTTGACATCTAAGCGACTCTGTGTGGATTATTCAGTGTCATTTATCACTTGGATGTGTCAGCGGTGGTTTTGGACGGTCCTTAGAATTCAAAATGGCGCATGTTTAATTAGCACCAGCAGATGTTATGTAGTTATATATTTTTTTATAGAATATTGTAATATGAATAATATCAGAAGTGGATACAAAAATAATTACATATATATGAGTCAAGGGAAGATATATTACGTATTTGAAAAGTGATATTGGTGATATAAATATAAGTAATATTTGTGTGAAAGTGATGAATGGGTAAAATTTAAATTTAGGATGGTTAAAAAACAATTAGGTATTAATTTTATGAAGAATTGTTTGTATAATAAGATAATACCAAAGTTTTTAAAATTTAATGCTGTTAAAAATGTTTTTGGAGTTAAATTTATTTTTGGATTACAAAAAAGGTCAATTAAGATATGTATTCATATTTTACATATAGAAAAATGCAATATTTTGAAAAGTATTACAGATATATATGAAAAATTAAAACATTGATTACTTTACAAGAAGAAATTATTTTAAGAAATATATTTATATTTAAAATGAAAATTTTTAAGGAAAGATTAAAATTAAACATAATAGGAAATTAGATAGGTTAATAAATAATAGGAATAAGGAATATATATAGAAGTAAAATAGGTTAATAAATAATAGGAATAAGGAATATATATAGAAGTAAAATTAGAATTAAAAATATAGATAAAAAATATAATAAAAAATTTTGTAATTAATTTATCAGATAAAAAGTTTAAGGAATGTAAGAGGAAGTTGAGAAATTTAAAATATATAGCAAACAAAAATATTAATATTAAAAAAGAAATATTTGAAATAGAAGCAAAATGTAAACGAATAATTGATAAATACAGAAATATTAATAATAGGAATAAAGAAAAAACTAAGGATAATGATATGATGTTAAAAGAATTTCAATATAGAATGAAAAAATTGGAATATGATATAGAAAATAATAAGAAATATATGTATGATAATAAATATGAATGAGAAATTATTAATAATACTAAGCATAGCTATAATGATGTATTGTTTTTAAAAGGAGATAAAACTTCTAGCATGGTAATAATGATGAAGGAGGAATATAATAAAAAAAGTGGAAATATTATTAAAACAAGATTGCATTGAAAAAATTAGGAAAAATGCGAGAATTTAAAAAAAAATAGAATTATAACAGAAATGTATATGAAAGGTAATATTAATAAATAGGGATTTGTTAAAATTGAATAGAATGGACTTCAAAGATGCCATAATACATGGAATACTAAAAACCTATAAAATAGTTATACTATTAAGGACTATAATTAATAATGTAGATATATATGAGAATATATCAAAATGGTTATTAAAAAAATATGGTGATGAAAATAAGGAAAATAGTATTAGTAATTTAAATGAAATTATAAAAAGATTAAAAAATTTTTAGGAGAAAATATTTATAAAAATATATATTTTACTAAATTTGATATATGTAGTGTGTATACAAATATAGATTCAAATAAATCATTTAATATAGTTATGGAAATGTATATTTAAGATATTAGAATAGGAAGCAATCAATTATATGAAATTTTAAACACGTATTATAAGGGTGTTATATTTGTATATAATGAAAAAATATTATAAGCAATGTAAAGGTCTAAGTATGGGTAATTGTTTAAATGGATTATTAGCATTATTATATATGAATCGTTTTGAATAAACATATTTTTATAAAACAAAATACAAACCTATATTCTATGTAAGATATGTTGATGACTATTTTTTTGGTATTTAGTGATAATAATAAGAAATCATAATTTTTTAAAAATATATTAATTTAATAGATTAAAATATTCAATTTACAATAGAAAAAGAAAGAAAGAATTCAATTAATTACTTGAATATTAAAATTAAAAAGATAATAAAGAATTACAGAGAAATACTGAGACAAGTATACGAAAAACAATACATTTCATGGATTATTAATTAATTGGCAATATGATATAGAATATGCACATAAAATAAATATTTTTAATAATAGAATAATTAGACCAATTAATTTATGTTCAGAGGACAAATTATTTGAAGAAATGGATAATATAAAGGAAGAGGCAATGCAAAATGGTTATCCAATAAAAATTATTAATAAATTATGTAGTAAAAGAAATAAAATAAAAAGAAAAGATATGCTATAGTGGTTAATTTATCAAAAAGTACTTTCTTTAATATTAAAAAAATAATGAAGGATATTAACAAAAAATATAAAAAGGAAAGCAATTTAATTTTTAAACCATTGTATAAAAAGAAATTTAACCTAGGTAATTTGATAAATGAAACAAAAAATAAGAATGTTGAAAATATGAATAGAATATATATAATTGAATGCTTAGATTGTAAGAAAGATAACAAGAGTGTATTGTATGTAACAAAAAATAAATTAAAAACAAGATTGAAATAACATTTAAATGATAGGAATTCAAATATATATATATACATAGTAAGGAATTTAGACAAATTTTAATATAAAAATGTTACAAAAGGTTAAATTGTATAGAGAAATAATTTTAAAGGAACCTTTATATATCAACAAAGAAAAAACCTATTTTAAATAGCACAAATTCTTTTTAAAAAATGTTTGTAATTAAAAGTAATTTATAAGATATAAAAATAACAATATATAAGAAATTGTTAGTATTGCTGTTTTTGTAAATGGTTCGATAAGATGTAAAAAAATTGGTAATATATAAAAATTAAAAGAATGTAAGGAGATAAATAAATGTAATTTATATAAGAAAAAATAAAAAAGGAAAGTAACAAAAGGAATTATAGGTAAATAAAAAAATGTATATTTATAATAATAATGTAGTGTAAGATGTGATCTTACATTCTACCAGAAACCATTAAACACCCTTACCTACTTCAACACCAATACCCACAATAACAACCTTTTCTACATATAATATAAAGTTATATGTATAAAGAGAATGTAACCCAAATAAAACATATTCTTGAAAGATGAAAAAGTTCACAAGCATTTTAGCTGAGAAATATTTAATTGTTTCTATAATTAAATATTAAACAAATGTGCGATAAAATACATAATCCAAACTAAACTGTAAAACTTTAATATTAATACTTACCTTTATTATAAAACCTCGCATTAACTATTGTTTAATATACACATATTATGACAATATAAGAGAAAAGATGATCAAATGCAAACACAAGCAATAAAATCACAAAAACGTCAAGGGAAAAAATAATAAATAAATTTTTATTATTATTAATCCAATATATATATAAATTGTAACACATGACATAATAATTAATTCAATGTATGAACTTGAACTCGCTATTTAAAAGAGTTAAATTAACACTAAAAAGAACAATCTCATTTTGGTGATCGCAGTATATATATATAAATGACCTCAAAAATCAGATGAAAAACTCTTGTTGGCTAATCAACACATGGCAAATCAAACTTATTGTTCAAAGAGAAAAGTCTGCAGCCATTAAAGTAAAATCTTAAACATCTCATTAAAGACTGATAAGAACTAAAATAAAAGCAGATGGATTTAAAGTCAGCAAACTAAGGGATTTTAAATTTCAAATCCCAGAAATAGCTTTAAATTTATTTGATACTTCAAGAATATTTTCAATCTTTAGCCAAAGAGTTATACCAATTCTAACTTGAGAGTCTAGCCAATATCTAGCTATTCAACAAACTCAAGGACTCCGATCAACTATGTATGCAGAGACATATATAACTATGTGCTGCTAAGTGTAAAGTTACCTCGTGGGAAGATATTCATCACCCATGGAGCTGCTGAATTCGACTCATAACAGCATCTATGCTGAAAACTCTACCAACTTTACTAACTGGATGTGAAACTGTAAAGTGAATAACTTAAGGCATGCTATACAGAAGAGAGAAATTCTGATCACCATCATGCACATTCTAGAACATTTGAACCCAACCAATTGGATCATGAACTGTAACAATAAGGACATACATAATCCTTTTAGGTCATTTTCATTATGGACTCTTGATTTATCTTAAGTTGTTCTCTTATGATTAATTTTATGTATCTATGTTTATTTCTTTCCTTTATCATAGGTTGATAGGGGTATAAATTCTTGATATACTAGAAAGGGGGAAAATATTGTTAGCTTAATTATTGTATTGAACTAAAATATAAAATCAGGCGTGAACTTGCTTGCAGATGAATTTGATTATCCCCATAGTTGGAGGTAACACTTCATATTTTCCAACACTTATACAATTACTGTTATTTGTGGTTTATTTGTTGATACTAATTATTTTGTTGTTTATTTGTTTTGTTTTTTCAGTATGTATGATTAAAAACTTCTAGCATGAATAGTCCTTTCTATCATTGTAGAAACAAATCATAATAGAAAGGGAGAATCCCAAACCATGCTGGTTAATATGAATTAATCAACAAATACATTGGAGACAGTGAATTATGATTTTATTAAAGTCTAAATTAAGCAAATACATATATTAATAACAACTTTTAAGTTTTTTTGTTAGTATTGATATTGAATGATTACTCTTTGAGGGGAAAAGAGGGGTGGGATTAATGAATATCAACCTGATCAAAGTAAAGTCATAGACATCCAAATAAATTAATTGATTTTGTTATAATCTCTCATTGAATAAATTGTAATAATTGTAAATAAATTTGTTGAATATATGATTTAAAATTAAAGACTGTTGTTTGTGTTTTTCTTAAATCATTTATTAATTTATTACATGCTCACACAATAAAGATAGTAATATGAATATTCCCTGAAAGTTGAATATTATGTGTATTCTTCCTAAGCTCAAATTCTAGGATAAATGGAATCTAAGGATGGAGAAAAGAGATGAATATACACGGAGATATTTGATGTATGTTTGTATATTAATATGTCATCTAAGTGAGATGTGGGTGGATATGAGTCTAGAAATTTATGAACCCTAGATACGCTTTCTCATCCACTCTGATGGCCTATCAAGCCTACTGTTATGCAAGGCCAGGACCCATTCAGTTATAGTAGATATATATCTTTTTTGTAGATCCTTGATAATGATTACAGAAAAGTAGTTGAAACAGAAAAGATGAAAAGAATGTATTTTTGAAGTATATATATATGGATTCATGTGAATAAATATAAAATTTTTAAAAAGAAAAAAAGATTTTTATTGGATTTTATATATGAAAGATAGCAATTGTTTTCTGCATGTGTGATGAAACAACAGCACAGTTGGTGTGAAAAAAAAATTTAGACAATTAAAATAATAACAGATACCCAAAGGTTTATGAACTGTTCCATTGAATAAGCAATAAAAAAAACTTTAGACTATTTTAATGAACAAATAATTTTTTTTTTTTCTAGTTTAAGACAGAACTTTTTGTGTTTGCTATTACTAGATTTTGTTAGTTTGTAGAATTTTTTTTTAATTTTTTATGATTGATTACCTATTCCATCTTTTGTTAAATCAAGTATCTACTATTATTTTTTATGTATTTAGACAGGTAATGATTTTTGAAAGTAGAGTTTTTGTAGGGGAAAGAAAAAAATCACTTGCTTTCTGACTTGATGACCAAATGAAGTGAAAATAATTATCTTTGTATATGTTTTAATCAAAACTATACTAAATTGGAGAAGTGGCAAAAAACTCCTAACAATTGTAATGTGACAAATGGTTTTTCTTATTTACAAAAGATAAAGGAAAAATAAGTTTCAGTTGGTTATAGATATAGTTTTTTGGAAATAAGTCAAAATAATAACTTTCTTTGATATGTTCTCAAAATAATACTACATTGGACAAGTAGTATAAAAACTTTTATATCATTTTAATGAACAAATAAGAATAACTTCTTTTATTGAATTTTAGCAAGAACAAAAATCAAAAAGAAATGATCACTTTCTTTTTTAATTATTGTTTCATCAGAATCTGAAAAATCTGATATTAATTCATAAATAAGCATCAAATTTATTGAAAAGAAATGAATTTCTCTCTGTCTGTTGTTAAACCAAAATCTGCAAAACAACTTCTTAATTCAAAACACATAATCATTTCTCTCTATTGTTTAATGGAAATTTGCAAAACAATGTTTTAATTCAAAACTAGGCATCATATTTATGACTTAATATTTTCAATAGTGTTTGGTAGCTCCTCTAAATATGTAAAAAAAAGTCCTAAAGCTTCGTACTATTCTTTTACTTTATTTTATTTCCGTAATTTCATCGTAATTTTCTGAACATTTATTGTCTGTAGACATAGACATATAGATATGTACATTTTATTACATTCATTGCTTTAGTTTTATTTGTATTTATTTTTGTTCCAAAACATTTGTTCCCAAACATTGTTCAGTAAGAATCTAATGGATTGTGCTAAGAAGATAGTAATAGAATTAGTTGTGGAAATGGCAACTCTTTCAAAGACATTTGTTTATTTGGAATTTTTAAAAATGAATATTACTGTCCAAATTTAAAAAAAAATTCTTAAAAAAAAAACGAGAGGTCAGTACAGCTGCCCTACAAGCAGTTGTCCCGGGTTAGCGGGTTCACATACCGGCCGATGCTATGACGCATGAAAAAAAAAAATGAATCAAAGAAATTGAAAGTTCCTTATTCAGCATTGAAGAATTGACTTTTTAAAATGTGTCTACAAAGAGCAGTCTGTTGTTCAATCCATTTAAAATTTGTTATCGATTTATTTGACTGCTATATAATAATGATTTCAGATGTGATACTATACAAAATTTAATTTGCATTTATTACTAAATCAATTTTGATGAGTTTATGAGATGGAAATCAAATATTAAAATTTCTTCGCACATATCAACAGCTCTTTTATTTATTTATAAAATAACTTTTAAATATATCCAAAGACCACTGAACCCCCCTTTGCTTCCTTTTATATGTATTCATCATATTTCACTGGATATAATCTTTAATTAAAACCTAGCTCTTATAATCATCATTCTATAATGTCTTGAATTAATTTTTTATTCAAATAACAGAAGTAAAAAAATCCATTTTTTTTTTTTTGAGACTTCATCATTTTATATAAAAATTGTTAGTTCAACATATATCTGTAATAATAGTAAATGCGGAAGAGTTTTTTTTTTTTATGAATAGTGAAAGTGGTGGTGTTTTTGTTAACTTTTAAGACAATGAAATTCATTTTATTTAATCATTACTGGTCATTTTCGGCCAATACTGATACCAGGTTTTATCCAAAATGCTTCAAAATGCAATTAGTTTAGGTGGTACACTGCTACATAAAAGTTCCTCAGCAGGATTCACAACCAATAAATTTTTACCACTAATTTGATACAATTGTATTAGCAGGTAGAGGATGCCTTTTATTATTAAGCATTATGGACCACTAATCCTATTAAGTATATTAAGTTCTAATAGTAGTGAAGACAATCTATATATACAAAGTATATATAATAAAATATAGCGATTAAGTCAGATAAATTTTCTACTTTGGGGAAATATATATACATATTCTAGTTCGCTTGCATGCATAGTGCAATTGTCCAGAAAGCTGTGTATTGTTACCAAATAGATAAATAAGAACGAACGAGCTTAGCATTTTTGAAGAGTCCAGCCTTCATAATCACATCTTGACTGCTAATACAGTTAATGATATGCAAATTTATGCTAAATATGCTAGACATTCCATTTCTCGATAAAACATAGCATGTGTCTTTTCTGTTTAGGGCGTCTTTGTCTCTGGAGATGAAGAAGAGTTCCTTGACTTTTCTTTTGAGATCATGTCTCTCTCTGCACATGATTGTGAGGTTATCTGGAATGCACTCGTGATGGCTTGTGTTCTAGTGCTGAAAGAAAACCGAATTGGACACCATGGATGTCACTGAACTATATGGCTTCGTCAATAGAGACAAATCAATCCAAATTGTCAGAGATGAATTTTTGGCACAAAAAACAGCCCAACCTCAAGTAGAATTCATTCATGAGTTTCTATGCTGGTTGAACAGCAACATTGTGGCATTCTTTAGAAATCAGTGGTTCTCCTTGAAGCAAGGCTGGTCCATGGGCTTACCACTAAGTGGTGTAATCACCAGCATCTGCCTTAACTACTGTATAATGAGATATTATTTTATATAGCACTATGTTTTTTATGTAATAGTGATATTAGCGATTAAGCCAATGCACATGCGCTTTAAAGATAAATTATAAATGAATACTCTCGATTTTTCCAGACACAAGATATAGTATTTTGGAAAGAATGGAATGAATCCTCCCATTCGTTCGACCCAAACGTTTATGTATGGGCAAATCTTAAGCATGTGGAAATGAGAGCGTGAAGGTGTTAAACGATCACTTTAAATTACATTTGTTATGTTTGAACGAATGTCACTTGTGAAATCTTTACAATTTATGACATGTCATTCTTTAGTCGAAATTAAACATATATAATGAGATATTATTTTATATAGCGCTATGTTTTTTATGTAATAGTGATATTAGCGATTAAGCCAATGCACATGCGCTTTAAAGATAAGTTATAAATGAATACTCTCGATTTTTCCAGACACAAGATATAGTATTTTAGAAAGAATGGAATGAATCCACCCATGAGAAGATCATACCTTGTTTAAACCTTGTATGCTTTCTAATATACACCAGATATGTGGATGGCCTATTCATCACCACCACCCCAGAGGTCATTACACAAATCAAAGTTGAATTGGAAACCAGCACAGTGCTAGTTGTGAATGTTACAATTGAAGATGCACCACAACAAGTTAAGTATCTGGATGTTAACATACAAAGAGAAAATGACTATTACCATTACAGCATGCCCATCAAAACGGAGATCAGGTGCTACATAACTCCCAGTCTAATGCACCAACAGAACATAAATTATCTGGCTTATCTTTTTTGCATAGAAACAAGCTGTTATATAGAGTTGAGGCAGACACCAAAGCAGATCTAACAAAATACAAAGATGATTTGTTGAATTTAGGGTTCAGGCAGTCCACCATCGATAAAAGAATCTTACCCTTCCAGAATAAACAGCAGTTTACCACCCATATCAAACAAGATAAACCTAGATTATTGCTACCATATATCTCCAATTTACATAGTAAATTACATTATATTCTCAATAACAGGTATAAGCTTTGCTTCCGCACCCCCCCCCCCAACTCCAACAATTTTAATCAACAACACTAAAGATCAAACTCCGTTTTTACAGTCCCCCATACTGTATACAATATTTCTTGCTCCAACAATAGTTGCAAAGGCTCATACTATGGGGAAAGCAGAGCATCTTTGTCCACGTGATTGGTACAAACAAATACTCTTACAATAGAGCCGCCAATCATCCTTCCACTTATTTGGTTTTCTTTCATCACCAGAACACAAGCCACCATGAGGGCATTCCAGATAACCCCACAATCATGTGCAGAGAGAGACATGATCTCAAAAGAAAAGTGAAGGAAGCCTTCATCTCCAGAAACAAAGACACCATAAACAGGAAAGACACATGCTATGCTTTATCAAGGAAATGGAATGTTTAGCATATTTAGCATAAATTTGCATATCGTTAACCGTATTAGCAGTCAAGCTATGATTATGAAGGCTGGACCCTTTGAAAGCGCTATGCTCGTTCATTCTTATTTATCTATTTGGTAACAATACACAGCTTTGAGGACAATTGTGCTACACACACAAGTGAACTAGAACATAATAGAATATAGTAATATGTTGACATAACAACTGCTTCTTCATTTTGGTAAGCAAAATACAAACAATTATTAGCATAAGATATAGAAAAGAATTCATATAAATCTTTGGATTTCCAAATTTGTTATGATGTTTTATGGTAAAATTTTCCAGAGCCAATCAGTACCTACCAGGCCAAATCATACAGATCATGTAGGAATTAATATTTGCATAAAAGGAATAGATTTGACTAGGGATAATACTTGCATCCTACATATTCTTATATTATAAGAGGAAATGACGTAGTAGGGAATAGATTTGACTAGGGATAATACTTGCATCCTACATATTCTTATATTATAAGAGGAAATGACGTAATAGGTGAACTTTTCTCCAAAACTTATAATAAAGCAGGCTTATTTTTTAAAAGGAATAACAGCACTTTATGATTTAACAGTGCTGATGAATAGAAATTCATTCTTAATATAGCAATTGTGAAATCTAATTTCTATCTATTGATATTTTCATAAGAGTAGAAACTTTTTAAATAAATATATATATACATGTATATTTTATGTGTGAAAAATCACTGAACATTTTAAAACATTGAATGAAAAAAAAACCAGTTCACTATTCTCAAAATTCTGAATTACCCTTATATTAACTTTTTTCTAAAGATAAGCCTATAGTAATATAGTAATAACACTTAATCATGGGTAGCATTTGGTTGCAATGTTAATTATCTGAGAATAAGTGATATTTGAATACCAGTGTAGATTATAGCTCAACAATTATGTCTCAGTTGGTTTGAATATTTTTTCTTTTTATTACTTGCTTAATTCTTAACGACAATAATATTTTTAAGGATGACAAGCTGTATATAATCATAATTTAATTCATTGTGATTATTAGGTTTCAAGTAAAAGTTTTAAATAGGCTAAGGAGAAAAGTATCAAATGCCATAGCAGAAATTGCTATTTAAAACTGCAAACAGAAACTTCAGTGTTTTAAAAGGTCAGCTAGTAATCTGAGAATGTTAATAAAATCACATTTGTTTCTTGTAATAATTTTTTATTTAGTTTCACTTTTGGTTTTTAATATCTGATAATAAAAGCATATTTTATAATGTAGATTATTTTTAATAATAGAAATATAATTAGTAATAAATGTGAAATACAAAAACTAATATAAATATGTGTTTATATAGAATTTCATCATTATTTAGCAATTGTTTTATGTATAGATCTGAAATCTTGTGAATTATTTCCAATCATCTAAAATTAATTGTTAAGTATCTTTTCAAAAATTCAAACTTTATTTAAACTTTTCAAATACATTCAGTTGTCAATAATAACACAGATTAATTTATAATATAAAAAAACAATGAGCTATGCTAATTGCTCTAACAAGCTTTCATTGATAAATGCCAGCAAGAGAAAGCATTTTAAAATTTCTATCTAGAAACCACAGTCTAACCTCAGACCAATGGTTTCATGCTTTGGCACTCCTCAGTGAGGTGCTAGGGTAGTTTCAGACACTAGATGTAAAAATACCAACCCAAAGCTGGCATTTATCTAAAAGTTATCTATTGAGTGGAAAATCTGAAATTTGTAGACACCTACATGTCTCCAAACCCAGCTATCCAACTCAAACAGCTATATGGGGCTGAGAGATCTTCAGCCAAACCATATATTAATAGCCTTAACAATATAACATTGCTTAAGACTTTAAAGCAAAAGACTATAAATAGTAAATCTGGATAGAGATTTTAAAATGCTTTTTCTTGCTGGCATTTATTAATGAAAGCTTATTAGAGCAATTGGCACATTGCTAAGGCTATTAATATATGGTTTGGTTGAAAATCTCTCAGTCCCATATAGCTGTTTGAATTAGATAGCTGGGTTTGAAGACATGTAGGTATCTGAAAATTTCAGATTTTTCACTCAATAGCTAACTTTTGAATAAATGCTGGCTTTGGGTTGGTATTTTTAGATCTAATGTCTGAAACTATTCTAGCACCTCACTGAGGAGTGCCAAAGCATGAAACTATTGGTCTGAGGTTAGGGTGTGGCTTCTAGGTAGAGATTTTAAAATGCTTTCTCTTGCTGGCATTTGTCAATGAAGGCTTGTTAGAGCAATTAGCACAGCTCATTGTTTATTTATTTACAAGCTTAAAAAGATTAGGTCATGTGATATATGACTTTAATTTTTATTGATAATTTATATGTGTTGATTGGCATTCTTTCTTTGGCCATCTTGCATTCTAAAATAATATTTTTGCTAAAAAATAAGATACTTGTAATTAAAAGAAAGAGCAACCAGTTAATGTAAAATTATTTTGAAACAAGTAAAAAAAGAATATGTATATTTATTGATTTATTAAAACAAAAATAATGTTTGTTGTCAAGCGTTGTTAGCCGAGAGGCCATCGCAGCCGCCTTGCAAGCAAGTTGTTGGTTGCAGACGGTTGTGGGTTCGCGTCCTGGCCGATGCTATGACATATGAAAAAAAAAATGTTTGTTTTTAATGTTCTAATTCATTGAAAAATTGGAGGTGATTTTTACTTTCATTTCTCTGAGAAGAGATCAGAATTGTGCATTTATGGATGATCTGGTAATTTATTGGGAGAATTGTATCGACTGAAGACTTTTTGAAGAAATTTGTAGAAATGATAGGATCACCCATATTATTTGAAAAATCTTTGTGACATATTCAGCTTCATATAAAGCCTAAAGCTTTCTTGTTTTCAGCATCCAGAAAAATATTTTTGAGTTTCATATTCGTCTTGTCTATTCTTATTTTATATAGAATTGTTATTGATTGAATTGCTATAAAATTATTGAGTGAGTCGTCTGTCATATAAGTTTATTTTAAAATCATAAATTAGTCATCCATTCTTTTATGAGAACTTAATATCATTGTGTTAGCCATAGCATTTTTGAAAATTAAGAGTAAAAATTTTATCTAGAAAGAAGCTTGCTTTTTTGTTTACTTTACAATTCTAATTGAGTGAAATGAATTCATTGAATTGATCCTAAGTTATTTTGAAGATTTGTCAATATTTACTACTCATAAAGTAACCTAATCAGTTTAAAGTTTATCTATTATATTTTAAAACGGCAACCATGCTTTCACTTATTGGATAACGTTTTTCTTGTAACCAGTGTGATGAATATGTTGATCATATTTTTGTTTAATAATTTTTCAAATTCTTTTGGAATTTAGTGTATCATTTTTCATCTAATATTATGAATTCACTTTTTAAGAACTACGATGAGACTTTCAGATATATGTCATTACTTTTATTTTGCCTCTAAGACACATTCATTTGAGAAAAGAAATAGTTGTAAGAGACGAGTGCTGGAAAATGGTGTTTTTTTCATTGTTGTTCTGTTAATAGTTTTACAAGATAGAAACCATCATCATTTTTAATAGTTTCAGTGTTTTTATAAGTTAGTCAAGCATTGGTGGTCGATAGATCAGTGACAGCTGCTTTACAAGCAGTTGTCCCGGGTTAGCGGGTTCGCTTCCCGGCTGATGCTATGACACATGAGAAAAATATTTCATTAAACACCAATCCTGGCCTATAGATTGATTATGCCCTGGAGCTTGAATTAACGAACAGGACAACATGTAACAGCTCTTTACTGTCAGTTTTTGACTTTGTAGAATTCTGATAGTTTTTAAAACAGATGACTTCTTTTTAGGGAATGTTTATCCCAATAGATTATGTAGATTTAATTAATATGCTTTATTATATTATTTATAGGTCAATAATAATTTTAATAGCTTTTGAGGGTTTATTACTATTTGATCATGAATAAGGAAAGATGTATAATCCATTTTTTTAAAGAGGATTGCACTTATAGGTAGAATTTAGATTACTTAAATATTGATTTATTTATAGACATTGGAATATATAGTCAACATAAAGATAGATAGATTTACCTTGGTTTCATCTGTGTTGATGCTGTCTTAAATCCTCTGCATCATTTATTAAAGATATTATAATTTATGAAGGTAGAAAAAGTTGTGATTTACTGTCAAATGCATTCTATATTCATAGAAATACTTACTGCTTTGAGATTTGGGGATATAAGAGAAAGTTCTGAAGAAGATTGCTGGGGCAATCAAAACTGTCAAAAAAGAGGGTGTAAATAAAGCATTGTGAAACAGTAATAAAGAGCATAGACGATTTAATATTATATTATATGCTTTACTACATATGAGAAAAGTATTAAATATTAGTAGCTCTCCACTTTATTATCATCTATCACAAATTTGAGTAATCAGAGATTACCAAATGTATTTAAATCCTCATTCCCAGATTGGATTCTGGGTTTTGCCTTTGTCATTGAAGCTAGGGATTTAAAGTAGGGAGTTATATAGTAAACAATCATCTTTAATTCCATTTTACTTGTCAATATGAAAATATGAAGTTTAATTTGGCTTAAGATTTTGAACTCAAGTCATCCTGCTTGAATAATTATAAAGATCTGACTTCCAGTTCAATAACTGTGTATTTTAATACTTTTAGTTTTTGTTTTAATGTATTGTGTGAGTTGGGGGAATAAGTGATCTCTTTTCATCTTTGATATTTCCAGCCAGTGGAATTAGGTGCCTACAGTTAATGAAGCATTGAGGATATTAAAATATATAATTACGAACCAAAGTCAGAGCCATAAAACTGTTTAAGGCAAAACTTTAGATTGATTTGAATTCAGATATTTAACTTGTCAGGTAAAATGAAGTTCAAGATGATTGCTGAAAGCATAACTGTATTAAAGCCAGAAACTGGTCTGAAGATAGGAAATTATATGCTTCTGTTAATCATTGATTACTCAAGCTTGTGGTACATTGTAGAAGAGAGAACCACTCTTATTATATCATACTACTGAGAAGTAATTTGTTTTTATTAGTATTAAATATTGCTATGAGTGTATTAAATGTAATACTTTCATCATTTTTGGTTAATACAGTAATGGTACTGATGATGTTTGATGCTATAGTTTTGGGTTCTTTTTATAATTTTTTGTTTTATTATGGGAATCACATGTTAATAAATAATGGATGTTTTGTGGAATATTAATTTATAAGAAGACAACATTAAGTGTGTATTACTGTTTTTACAAATATGTAATATTTTGATATTTGAATTAATTGTAGCTATTATTTTTGTTTTAATTAAAAAAATGCAATCAAAAAATACTTAATTTATGTTTTAAACATTGTTTTATTCAACAATAGTTACATCTAGAGTCATAAAATTTAGAATATAATATTTCTAATTCAAAGTATCTAAATGTCTCTAAATGTAACAGTTGTTCTCACATTTGTTAGAATAAAACGATGTTTAAAACAGAGGAAAGTATTTTTTTAGTTGAGTTTTCTTAAAACAAAAGTAATGACTACACTTACGAATATGGTAAATAATCATAAATATTGCTAAAAAAATAAGTAAATCAATTATTAATTGAAAGATTATTAGTATCTCCTACATGTTTATCCTATACTTATATATATATTATCAGTGATGCTTTAAAGAGACTGAGTAGGGGAAATTTCTAATGTTCATTCACTTTTTCTGAATGAGTTTTTTTATTATTAACATGCTTGGACCAGATTGGTAAGTTTGCTGTCACTTATTGCTTTTTAGTTTAAAATTAAAATATGTTTTTTTTTTTAGAGGCATAGTTAATTGTTTCTGGTTGAAACATCAGTTGGGTTTTCTTGAAGGCAAAATGTATATATGTGAGAATATATATGCATAAATGATTAATTGTTTATATTTGTATTTATTATGCAATGCTCAAAATCCTAGGTTGCAATTCAGTTAAAGTTTTTTTTCATTCGACTACCTACAATGGTAGGTCATTTTGAAGGAAGATTGCTGAATTGAATTGTTCTTTATTTTTCCTTCTAACTTCTTATAAAAGAAAAGATTAATAAGAATAGAATAAAAAGTATGCTACAAAAGTGCATATATAGTTAATAAAGGTATAATGAGATTGAGTATAAATACAAAATGGAATATTATTAGGAAGATTAATAATATATAATTAGCAAGTCTAATTATTAGAAGGGCATACAATTATTGCTTCTACATAATGATTATTTATATTAGGTATTTAAAATTAATGAAATATACCAAATGTAGATAATTCATGTTTTTCTTTCATCAAGAACTCATTCTGATGTAAAATATGAAACCTAGAGAGATGCACAAAATGTGTTAGAATGGATAAAATATAAAAAATATTTGAAAGATGAAAGGAGAAATAATAGACTTGTGTTGATTGCAAAAAAAGAAATTACTTTATGAATTAGTTTTTGGCAAAAATTCAAAGAGGCAGTGGATATGAAAGCATCCAAATAAGGCATAAAAGATTTGAATTATATTTTGTTTAAAGAAAGTTAAATATATACCATATGCTCAACATAGAAAGAGATCAACAATTAGTGGGATATAAGATAGAGTTGTCAAAAACTTTTTATATTTATGGAACCCCTATAGATTGGGCAAAAAATTGCAAAATCTAAAGTGCTAAAAGATTTTGAAAGAAATATAATGTTATATAAAGCAATACTCAACTTCACACATCTGCTACAGAACATTTTACATTTTTACAAACATTATCTTTGAAATACATTGTATAAAAGTTTTGTTACTTCTGTGTATGTGTAAATCCTTATATAATCTTACATCTGGCAATGTTAAAATTGTATACATATTTGGACTAAAGTGACATTGTGTTAGTTTAAAAATTAAATTTACTCTGTGGAGGTCATAGTTAATCTAAGAATACAATCTCTTTTCTTAAATATTGTTACACATCAGATTCATGGGTTCAAAGTCATTGTACATGACTAATGTTAAGTCTAATATTTGTGCCATTAGTTTGGTTATAACATATAAATTTCCTAAGGGTGTGTGATATTTGATATTATATCTAACTGTTACTGTGAATTCCAAATTCAGTGGTAATAATGGTCAAAAGTATTATTTATCTTGAGCATAGTAGTATTATAAACAATGATTGTAACATTTGAAATATCAGTTATTCGAAATCCTGATTAAATAATATCAAAGTTATTTTTTTTCGTTCTATTTTTTAACTGTTATTTATGTTTCCATTTGAAAAGAAATTTTTTTATTCTTTATATATTTTTTGTTTAATTATTTGTAAATTGTAACTGGAAAAAAAATCATCAATTTTTTTTTTTCTATGTCAAATGCATTGACCGGGAAGCGAACCCAGGCCAGCTGCTTGGAAGGCAGCTATGCTAACCACTAGGCCACCTACGCTTTACACAATAAATGCAAATTTGTAGTATTTTTACTTTTTTTTTTTTCGCATTTCAGCACATATTTATTATGAATATATGTTTTGAATACGTGGGACCTCTGCTGCAATTTTTTTGACTGTGACTTCTTTAGAGTTAAGAAGAATTAAAGGACTATTGTCTTTAGTTTTATGAGTATATCTATTATATAGTTTGTCATTGTTTTAAGTTGACTTTTTAAATGAAAAAAAAAAAAGATTTTAACTGTACATTGAAGAGATTTGTAAAAATAAAGAAATGTGATTTTCAAAATCTAATTTTTAAATAAATTATTTAGCTTTTTGCATATTTATATCATTATATTTTATCAAATTTGATGGATGTGTGATCAGAAAGATAGTAACAAAATTCAGTGGAAATGAAATTTGGATTTTTTTACCATGATCCTTGAAACTTCAAATAGAATAATTTATTTTTTGAGATTGGTCATGGAACCAATGGTAACTTATCTAGAACCCCTGAGTTCTACAGAATCTTAATTTGAAAAACATTGATGCAAAATTAGAAGTATAAAAATTATTTTTAAAAAAAGAGCTGATATCTAACTTTCAGAAATATTTCAGTGAAATAAATTAAAACTAACAAATCATTTTAAATTGTTAAAAGATTTGAAAATGTTTCAAACTTGAACAAGATCATGAAAAACATAATAGATACTTTACACTAAAATCCACTATAGATAGAAGGAAAAAAAACTGACAATAATAGATTTTTGTTGTACATGGAGGAAAAAATATGAAAATAATTGTCATATATTTCTAAGAATTGAGTATATGATATTCTGTAAAGTGATATAAAAAGAAATTGCTGATGATATAAAGAAAATGTGAAAAATTATAGAAGATAATAAGTCTTTAAAACAGGCAAAACTCACTATACATATTGCCACAAGCTAGAGTAATCAGTTATACACAAGCATAAGAGGTGGTGGTCATGTGATGTTTATTGGGTTAAAAGTCTTTAAAGGTATAAAACGGACAATATTAGTATTAGGAAAGAAATTATTTCAACATTAAGAAGAAAAGATAACATGATTACTTAAAAAGAAATATAATATCATGAAATGTATAAAAGAATTCTACAAAGAACTTTCTAATAGTAGAGAATAACAAAAACAAAGTAGCCTATACAATAACAAAATCAATAAAATGTTACTTTTTTATTAATGAAGAGATAAACCATACAATTAAATCTACGAAGGCTTAAAAAAGAAACAAGTGAAAGATCACATAAAGAGAATGGATGTAATAGGAATATTATTTGAGGAAAATGAAAAAATTCATATTGGAAATTACAGAAGTATCAGTTATAAAGAAAATTTATACTGAAAATTTTGGGCTTTAGTCAATCATCTGGATTTAAAAATTGTTATAATTCAAGAAACCATATTCATATATTAAAAATTATAGAATTAACAATGAGTATGAATTCTTATTGGTTTTGTTACAAAAAAGCATTTGACTCTTTAAATATATCTATGGAATTAAAGTATTCTAGTATGTGATAGAAGTCCATGATGTAAATTCTGAAGAATATTTGTCAAAATCCAATAATTATTAGACTGCATAGTGATATCAAGAAGGTCTCTTTGCAAGTATGCCAGAGCATTTCAATCTTTTTATATCACTTTCACAAGAAGTATTAGGAGCAAAAATAAATTGAAATTGTCCAAAATTTTGCAGATGATATTTTTACAAACACAATAATGCTACAGAATTGTAGAAAACAGTGTAAGAATATCACATAAAAGCAATTATAGAACTAAAGATAAATCAGAGAATTAAAATAATATTCAATGAATTTTGAGAAAAATAAAGATAGTAATGGATTACAATTTAACTATGACAAGTAAGTGCTTTGGATGAATTAATAATATTGTTTGAAGCATAATGGGCATAATTAACCAAAATTAAACTTAAGTAATCTTATGGATCTGAGACTTGGACACAATATAACAATATATAGGTTACAATTCATAAAACAAAGAATGAAGAGAGATTAGGATTGATAAGAAAAGATCAAAAGCAAAATATATAGATAAAAGAACAATTATGCATATTTACACTTAAAAATATTAAGACACTGCAATGTATGAACATTATAATGATATGTTTCTAGGGATAAAAATTGACAATAGATGGCCATTTGATCTAAACTAGATTTTAAGGGTCCTAGAAAAAAGAGACCATATATAAAACAAATGAAATAAAAACATTTTTTGAAATGGTATGGAGAAATTGTGGATAGGAAGAACTGAATATATTGCCAAAATTTTTCATTTTACAGATTATTAAGTTTGAAAAATGATAATGTTGATAAAAGGGTTGGGGGGAGAATATTAAATAATATACTCCATAAATTATTTCATTTTTAACTAGATGAAAGTCATAAATTTAAAGTGAAACTGATCTCAGAAATTTAATCCTATAGTCTTTTATGTGAGATACATATATATAAACTTATAATCTACGATGTGTTGCCAAGGCAACTTTTATAGGATAAAGATGGATTTCATCTTTTACCTATAGAAATTGTCATGACAGTATATTGCAGATTTACATAGTTTTTTTTAAATGTGGCTGTTATAATAGCTTTTTGCACTTTATGATTTATTATATATATTGTAATGGAATGGGCTCTGACCTTGTGCGACAGTAGACTTGATAGGTTGTCAGAGTGGGTGAGAAATCATATCTAGGATTTCCAAACATATAGACTCATGTCCACCCTCATCTCATTCCTGGAAGATGATGTATTAACACACAAACATATGTCAAAAATCTACCTGTATACCCATCTTTTTTCCCCATTTTTATCTTCTGTTAATCTCGAAATTCGAACTCAAGAAGAATATGCATAATATTTTACTTAGTATGAGAACTGAATATAGAAAAAATACAATGACAATTTTTAATTTCAAATCATATATTTAACAAATTTAGGCATTTAAGTTTTAATAAAGATAAATAATTTATTTAGATATTGATGAATATTCTTTAATTATTGCTGTTAATCTTTATTGATCCAAACCTTTTTGCCTTCAAAGAATAATCATTTAATGTCAGTACTAACAAAGACAATTAAATTATAACTTGTGATTTATGTTTACACTTATTGCTAATTTAACTTTATTGAAATCGTAATTTATTATCTCCAATAAGTTGATTGATTAATTCATATCAATCATGTGGTGGAGACATGGGATCTCCATTGTGGTTGGTTACTACAAAGACAGGAAAGATCGCTCACACTAGAGATAATTAATCATATATACTGAAAATAAATAAATAATGAAATGATTAGTGATAACAAACAAATAACAGTGTCACTACACAAGTGTTGGTATTTAATGTATAATAGGGTAAAATCTTACCTCTACCCTGATGATGATTAGATCTATTTGCAAGCAAGTTTGCACCTAGACCTATACTTTATTTCAATTTACAATAAGGCTAATAATGCTTATCCCTTCTCGAACATATTAATAATTTACACACACACCCCTTTCAAACGAAACATATATATATTTAAAGTAAATAAAAAATATGACAACCTAAAGCTCAATTAAGAGACCATAAGAAAACTGTTCTAAAAGGATTATAACTCTTTATTAATCCATTTCATGTTTCAGATGGTGGGGTTTGAGTGTTCTAGAACATCCCCATTTTGTCGATCATAATTTCTCTTAATATGGCCTGCTTTGAGATGTTGAATTTCTTCGCAGCATAGATGAATAAATGCTAGATTGAATTAAATTTGGTTTTGGCAGTTACAGCTCCGTGGGTGTCAACTTTCTTCCCCCGATGTCACTTCACACTATGCATCGCTATAAATGTATTTAATAAAAGGTGAGTAAATTGAAAAGCAAGATATTTATTAGATATCTCAAGTTAGAGTTGATCTACTCTCTGGTTTAACTTGAAAACATTCTGAAGATGTTGAATAATTTAAAGCTCTTTTTGAGATTTTTAATTTAGAATCTCTTAGTTGGATGAGTTTGAATTATTTGAATTTATTATCATTATGAACTCATCCTAAGCCTAACCATGAATAATGGACTTTCCCAAGGACAAGGTTATTGAGATCTGATTGAACATATATCTGACCAATAAAATAACAATGAAAGTAAATAAATAGTAATGACATAATGAGCCAATTGGAAAGCTATGTCAATGAGTTTGATATTTTTTAGGGTAAGGAAAAGGGCCTGGTGCATATATTAGAAGTCCATTTGCTAGAGACATATTTACACACATCTGCCTGATGGCAGTAATCTCATTAGCCATTATTTGGTAGATTGCACTGAGGCATACCTACAGCAGTAAGCTGCTAGCTATTAACATTATACTTACCTGTGAGACAAGCCACGTATAGGTTGGAAGTATCAGGGTTCAAAGGGGAGTTTCAGCATTTCTTCCCAATTACTAGTTGTACTATTAACAACTAACTTTCACAATTTGTTATTCATAACTGTGGTGAACATTTGTATATGAACTATTGCATATTTATATCTTGTTATTACAAATATTTATTTTAAATATATTAACATTTAACTATTGAGTTGTATGACATGATTCAATAATTGGGGTAATGATTTTTAATGATATATCTATTTTATATACTCATTTAGATTTGGACAAAGATATCCAGCTTAATAAAGTCAAAACATCTCTTTATAGTCTTAAAAATGGAAAGACTGTAGGTCCTGAAGAAATATTTGAAGTTTTAAAATATGGTGAAATATGTTAACTTCAAAAATATTAGAATTTTTTAGGAAGATATGGACCCATGAAATTTTGCTGCTCAATTTTAAAGATACTTTTATTGTTCCAATTTTTAAAAATAAAGGGAAGAAACAAAATTGTAGTATTATTATCATGGAATATCATTATTATCTTCTATCACAAAAGTACTTTCAAGAATTTTGTTGAATAGGTTGCTCCCAGTTATAAATAAATGATTATCAGAAACTTGGTGTGGCTTTAGAGAATTAAGAAGCAATATACTCATGGCTTTTATTGCCAGGCAAATGCAAGAAAAGTGTCAGGAACAAAGGAGCAATTTATATATTGCTTTTATTGATTTGTCAAGACATTTGATTCAGTTAATAAGATAGGTCTTTGGCATTGTTTGAATTTAGTTGGGTGACCACCAAAATTTATTCACATTATATAATTTCTACATGATGGAACGAGAGGAAATAGTATTGCTACAAATGGAAAATCTGAAGCATTTGGCATAAAAACTGGTGTTAAACAAGAATGTATACTTGCTTCAATATTATCTTCAATTTTTATTACAATGTTTTTGGAATTGTTTATAGGAGGTGCAACAGGGCAGGTATAATCAAACCCTGTTGCGATAATTAGACAAATACGTATTCGTATACTTAACGCATTATTAAAAACATATATATATCTTATTACTAACGTATTATTAAAAATATATTACTTTACTAACAAAACTAATATTTACAAGTTGATGTACAATCAACGGTCATTTGCATGGTCTTATTGAATTGATTTACTTATTTAATTAAAAAGAACTCATAAAAGAGGTATGGGGGGGGGGGTTATACACTTGCTCTGATTTTTTTTCTCTTCTTTTGCCAAACCCAGCTATACACATCGCTATGTATATGTGTGAGTGCGTTTTTGAACCATTAAAAATGAAAATTCACAAAATAAATAATAATAAAAAAAAACATTTTGTTTGATAAACTTTTTAAATATATACGTATTAAGTCAACAAAAGAGCTCTAAAGGTCAAGATGGAAGACAGTGATTTTGCAGAACAATGGAAGTAATTATTATAAAAATCTTGGAATGTCTAATTTTAATTAAATATTAATTGGAAAGAAATAGGTGTAAAAAGCTTTTGTGGTGCATTCCAACAAAGGCATATGGAATGTGATTGGAAATATAATTGAAAATGAATGAAAAGAAAGATAAATTTGATAATTAAAAAAAAAAAAAAAAGAATTAAGTTTTAGTATAAGTTTGGATGGAGAAGAAGGCAGACGTTAGACTGATATACAGAAATCAGATTATATATTGATAAAATATGGTCAGGCTGTGGTAGAAGCTTCAACGTGCAAGGTGTTCGAATCCTTCCCCCGAATGTATTGCAGCTGCCGATATCGGAGAAGGGACGTCCAGACCGGAGAATTGCCTCAATAAGTAACAATGTTGAATCGTCATAAGATGAAGAAAATAAATAGACTTCAGCCATGGAATCCGAACTTCAAAAAAAAGTTCGTTCACCGACAAAGGACCGGAGATTTTCTTTTCACCGGGTGAATTCGATCAATTCCCCGGGGAAACGCAGGTACTTTTTCTCTATTTGCATATATATGTCACTTTTAGTAAGCTTACTCCACGAAATTGAAAAAACTGTTATTTGACAATTGTGAACTTAAAATTTCTTTTCTTTTGCATGGAGAGTTCAAAATTATTTCCTATGGGATTTATTAGTATATAAATTAATCCATAATTAAATCTTCGGTGCAAAATACATATTATAGCGTATTTGTGTGTGTGGGAGTTTTGGCAAAGAGAGAAAAGAGCAAACAAAAAAAAACCTGATATGAATCTTTGATTTAAAAGTGAAAAGAGACACTAATTCAACTGACGTAAATAATATATGTTCTTTTTTTTTGGATACGTAAATATCATTGCTAATAAATGTGTTTAAAATGAATGGTTTTTTGTGTGTTGTGAGTTTTTTTTTTAAATAAAAAAAAAAAGAGAGGGTTAGATCTACTGCCGGTAATTTTACCACCCGTCCTGAGCCAGAGCTAGTCCAGGGCATTTCCATATTGGTATTCCAGTTCTCTTCCAGCATAATTCTTATAGAAATATAAGATTGGCGCTTGAGGTCATAAATTGATGCTCATAAATATGCTGGGCGATAAAATGGAATAATATTATATATATTTTTTTTAAACATACGCATATATGTGTATCTTTATATACATACACGCAATCTTTCAACATTATATATATGTGCGTAAAAATATATATGGAAAACGGTATATCATGTTATAGAGGATTAATCAAACAGAGATTAAGGTATGAAACAGGTTTTAATGGTGGAATTTTTAATTTGAACAATTAAAATAAAAATAAGGTTTTTCTTCTTGGATTCCAGATTTAAATATGCTGATGGTTTTTGTCAGTTCAAAAGACAATTTACAGAATATTCTTAATGTTTATTAATTAATGTCAAAAAACTAGAGTCTTTATCATCATTGACAGAAGAAAAATCATCATTAACTTTTAGCTTGGATGGTCAACACTAGATTTTGTCAGTTTTATAACTAGAAAGGTGGATCTATAGAGCTGTTATTTTAACTAATTTATTGTATGGAAATATAGCTCGAACAGTATACCAGTGCAAAATAAAGGAATTAGAAAAGTTTTAGTTAAGAGTGCTCTGTAAAATTTTAAAAATACAAAGGCAAGATCATAAAAAACAGTCAATATGTTCTTCAGCTTTCTGGATATAATATTGAATCTATATTGTAAAATCACATCATTGTAATATTAGACGTGTAAATAAATGACCACTGGAAAACTTCTTAAAAAGGTGTTTATGGTAAATTTGAGAATGATTTTCATTGGATAAATTCTATGTTACAAAGATTTTTTCAAAGACATTCTAAAGAAGAGTGATGTAAATTATTTTCATTGGGAAGATATGGCCGAGAATAGAATACAATGGAGAGTTATAATTAGACATATTGAAGTATTTCAGAAAAAAAAAATTATACTGAAGAAGTTAAAAGATATTATAAAATATCAAATAAACAGAAAAATGATTCACCATGTTCCATAGGTTAACATATTTGTAGTTTCTCAAATTGGTTTGTATAGTTATTACAAAACAAATTTTTAGAGTACTTTTTTTTTTCCTGTGCCATAGGGCCGGGAAGCGAACCCGCTAACCTGAGACAACTGCTTGTTAGGCAGCTGTGCTGACCTCTCGACCACCAACGCTTGATAGTTTGTATTTCAATATTTTTTTTTCTTTCTCATGTGTCATAGCATCAGCCGGGAAGCGAACCTGCTTTTTTCTCTTTTTTTTTGTTGGAATAGTCATACTCATTTATGAGTGGTTGTTTATTATTTGTGTGTCATTATTGAATGTTCAGAACATTATTTTGGTAGTATCAGTGTAGACATTAAACAATTATAAAAATATAGACTAGCAATAATTTAATTTATTGTTGAGATTGTCAAGATGTAATCTTATATATATACACACACACACACCATTTTACTATATTTTAATTTGTCTTAGTATTAAAAATGTGTTTTACAATATATGTATTTTTATTTCAAAGCATGGTTAATACACTAGGTGGGGCATAAAGATAATTGCCTTCGACACTGAAATGGGGAATAGGTGCCAAAATGAATCTGGAGATAGTTGCCAAAATGAATCTTTAATTTTATTAAATTAATAGCAGAAAAATAATAAACAAAACAAAAAAAAAGTTCTGATTTGGGGTGGGGCATTTTTTATGGAGCTACCCCCCCCCCCCAATAGTTCACATTAAAAAATTTTCTGAATATTTTTTTTCTAAAATAATTAAATGTTAAACAGAAGTGTAATTAAAAGAGTCTAAAGAATATATATTATTTTTTATTAGTCATTCATTAGACTAGAAATGAATAATATTTCCATAGTGTAATTTTCATTACCCCACTCTCAAGCTAGGTAGAACTGGTTTCTATCCTCTTTTAACACCTTGTGGAGAGATGTAATCATAAACATATAACCAAAGATGTATGATACCCAAAATGCACATTTCATGCTAAACTAACACGCTTCTGTTGGCCCAGATCACAATCTCTTACACATATCTTTATCATTGTTCAGTATATATAGATAGTGCTCAGTATATATAGATAGTCAATTACTACAGTTTAATTGACTAAGATCTTTACTAGCACAGTTTCAAACTGTAATTTTAAACAGAAGGTACCTTACAGGTTGATTATCTTCTGACGCAAATGATGGAAATATATAAATAATGGTAGTGTTTGGTTAGCTGTACCCCAGCCACTAGAGGCGCTGTTTCTGTGTAAACACACAGAAATATCCACAGTAGATAATCTCTAGTCTAATGAATGAGTAATAAAAATTATTAATACACTCCCAAATTGTGAGGGCAGTAAGTTTGACACATCAATTAAACTGTAGTAATTGGCTAGCTATATATACTGAATAATGATAAAGATATGTGTAAAAGATTGTGATCTGGGTCAACTGATGAGTGCTGGTTCAGCTCAAAATGTGCAGGATCATACATCTTTTTCACAAGTCTTTGATCATATGTTTATGATTACACTACAGAAATATTATTCACCAAGACTTCAAGGAATGATTTTAATTTTAGCTACAAAATAAATTTCCTATAGTCTCACTAACCTGAAATTCACAAGTAATAAATGTGAATTGATTATCTAATTGTTGTTAAAAAATAAAACTGTAAAACATTAATTTTGGAGACTAAATAAATTTTACATGGAAAACGAATTAATTTTATATATGTATACATGCATATAGCTGCCACTCATAAATAAGTTTGGTCATTTCAACTGCAAAAAAAGAAAAAAAAAACCCTCTAGAGACAAGTTTTGCAATGACTATACAAACCAACTTGTGAACTATAAATATATCCGTATATAGAATATGGTGTTTCATTTTTCTGTTTATTTGATATTTTGAGATATTAATTTCTTCAGGAGAAAATTTTTCTTTTTGAAATACTTCAACAACATGTCTAATTGTAGTTTTCCAAGGTACAGTATTCTATTTTCTGTCAGATCTCAGTGAAAGCATTCAGCATTGCATCTCTTTACAATGTCTTTTTTTTCCATATGTCAAAGTGTTGAGCGGGAAGCGAATCCGAGCCAGCTGCTTATAAGGCAGCTATGCTAACCACAAGGCCATCAATGCTTACCTCTCCTGTGAAAATCATGTTCAAGTTTACCATAAAACTCTCTTAGGAAGTTTTGAACTGATCATTTGTTTTATATGTGCAGTCCAATGAAGGTGAGATTTTACAATACTAAATTCTATAGTATCACATCCAGAAATGTGAAGAACATATTAATTAGTTTTGCAATATAGCCATTGCATTTTTGAAGTTTTGTGGAGTAACCTTAAAAGAAACTTCTAATGCCTTTATAATTTGAAGTCTTACTTCCATACAGCTAATTCCATTGCAATAACTATTTCCCTGTGATGAAATATTCTATTTTTTAACTTGTAAAAAAAAAAAAGAACAGCAGCACAGTGGAATCGGTCATGCACCTGAACATTAATTTCATCTTTTTTTTTTTTCACATGTCATAGCATCGGTTGGGAGGCGAACCCGCAACAACTGTCTGCAACCAACTGCTTGCTTGCAAGGCGGCTGCGCTGACCTCTCGGCTAACAACGCTTGACTCTTTATTTACAGTTTTTCCAAAATATTTAAATTATTCTACCATCCAAACTAAAAGTTGCTGAGGATTTTTCTTCCATCATTGGTTGATAAAGAACTTTTTAAATTAAAAATATATTTATTATATTTTAATTTAACAGCAATTGTTTTCAGGCCATAAAGTTAGATTTGTGGAGCTAAATTACATATTAATCAATTTTGTTTTCTTTAAAACAAATTAATTTTAACGTTAAAATAAATTCTTTTATATTATATTTTTTAATTTAAAGCATTTAATTCGATGTTCAAAATATTTTCACGATTTCTACAGTAAATGAATGATTGTAAATTGATTTTAAAGTAACTTAATGATAAGTAAAATAAAATAAATGGAGAGGAAAACTTGATCATTAATTTCAATCATTATTAATCCACTGCAGGATGAAAGTCTCTTCAAGTTTAATCCAGTTTCTCCAATTCATAGTTTTTGTCTCCATATCACATTATCAATTCATTTCATCCATTTATTTTATATGTGTTTCCCCCCTATGGTGTTTTCACTCTCTTGGGATTTAGAATAGAATTTCAGCAGTCCATCTATTATCCATGTCCTCTAGCAATATGTCCACCCCAGCTCCATTTCACTTTCTCCATCCTTCATTTAGTGATTTGAAGTACCTACATTGTGTTTCTGTTAATTCAAGTCTCAGCTCCATATGTAAGAAAAGGTAGAACACATATTTAATCCTTTTTCAAACTCGGACATTTTCCTTTTAATATTTTGCTTTATCCACATTTAATTCTACAATTACTTTCGTCCTTTATGTTTCTGTCTATATTAATTTCTGACCAATATATTTGTAGTTAATTTTTTTAACTTTATGATTATACATCTTTATTTGTTTCTGATAAAAACCATTAAAGATTACTTCAAACTTTTTAGCATTTACTTTAGTTCTACTTTCTTACTTTCATCTGATAACTTTTGCAACATTTCCTGAAACTGGAGCATTATTTGCAAAATCAATGATGACATCTGCAAAATCTCCATGACAAAATCTATTTTCATTTCTTAACTTATTTTAACATACAAAATTATTCTTATAAAACTGCTATATCAAAATTAATCTTAGTGTCATCATGCAATCTAACCATTACTGTTAAACTTTGATAAATATTCTTCAAAATACAATATCTCAAGATTATATCTTAATTGTCCAAAGTTTTAATCAGTGTGAAAATGCCTTTTCATAATCTATAAATCTGAAGCATAATGGAGACCCAATCTCATTGGACCTTTATTAATTAACCGAGATAAACTATTTTTAAATCAATTTGTTCTTTTGATTAATTTGTTAAAAGGTTTGTTTAGAAGTGATAAGTGACTGACTGATCTGTTATATATAGTTTTTCCGACAATTATTTTTATTAAGATATCAATAACAATTTTATCATTTTCTCCAGCTTTCTTCATAGATTTAATTGCATGTTTCAGCTTTTTATTTAAAATGCTTGGCACTTTAAAAGGTGTTGTAATTGTAAATATTACTTTATTTTTTTGTTTTTATTACTATATAATTATTTATATAACTTTTCCACTCATTTCATGATATTCCTTTTTTAGTAATAGTTTCATTTTGGCTTATTGAAATACCACATGTACCCGACCTATGGAAAGGCTGTCGTGTATGCTTTAACTTTTTTTTTTTTAAGATTTAATGTAAATTAAACAAAAGATTTTAATAATATATAAATAAATGTGAAAAATGTACCTGGCCTGAAAGACCATTGTTTTTGTAATAGGTTTTTTTAATTGGTCGCTTCAATTTTTTTTTGCTTTACAGAATTACTTATTTTGAATAAAATACTTGTAATCAAATTAAGCCTCTTAAATATAAGGAAGGAATTACTTCCTTTGCATAAAATACTTTGTAAAAAAAGTTATGGTTATTAATGGCAAATTATTTCCTTAGCATAAAATATGCTTAGTAATAAAAATTACAGATTATTAAATATAAGTGGTAAAATTACTTCCTTTGCATAAAATATTCATGATATAAATTACAGTTTAGTTAAGTATAGTTATTTATAAAAACAAATTTAATGTTGTTGTGTTTTTGATTTTTCAATTATAAATTTGACAACATTATGGACAAACATATATTCACATGGATTTTATATTGAAATATTCCAAATATCAAAATGTTATATATTTCTATAGCTTTCCTTGCAAATTCATACATATTTTCTTATCACAAATGTTTGGATGATTTTAAGACAGATTAGTAACTAAATAATATAAAAGAAAGAATAATAAAATATAGCAGTGGGAGAGAAATGTAAGTAAAATATATTTATATATGTTTGGTATGTTTGTTAATGTTTATGTTAATGTAAGAGGAAGTTTTTATGTAATTGAGTTTTATTTATTGATGTGTATTTAATTTTGTTGTTGCAGATCCTTGAAAATGACTGTATGAGATAAAAACAGTTGAAACGTTGGAGTTTTGTATAATATAAATGTATATATATGTTCAGTATTGAGATATAAAAAAATAAAGTTTTTGAAAAGAAAAAGGATTTTTTATTTGTTGATATTATTGTAGAACATATATATTTTAAAAGAAAAAGTGGATGTACCTTTGCTGTGTTATTATATATGATAAATGTTTTCTTATATGATTACTCCTTTCCGTACCATTTTTACAGAATTCCAGATACTCAAATCTTCTCAATGAATTATTTTTAAATATTTTTATATCCTCCCCTCTTTTATAATTGTCTTATCTCACTTGAAAATTGTTATGGCTCAAACAATTCTACATAACATTATCCATAAATGTAACAGCAACCAAAGATATTTTTGTCTGAATTGAAAATTTTAAAAAAATCATTTTCAATTACAACCCAAAGTCGATTAGGTAATGTAACAATTTTTATATAAAAGATTGTACAGTGAAGCTGCAAATTATACTCTATCAAAACAGATAACTTTAGTTAGACACTATCAAAAAAAATATTAAAATTTAATATATTTTATGATAGACAAGTAGCCATTTTTTGTTTCTGAGCTCTGTATGTGAACATGTTTATAAAAATAAAATTTCCCCATTTTGGAACACCATAAATAATTATGTTCATTGATAAATATTTTTTGGTTTATGTTGAAAGCACGTTTTATTCTTTTGTTTGTTATCCTTTCCAAATTTGATATGTAGTATTTCATGTAATAAAATATTTTCTAGAATACTGCTAAAAGTTTTAAATTTTTTTAGAACATGGTTAAAGTTAATACTGACTTAAAAACATTAAAACAATTAAAGAGATTGTAATTTCTTGATAAAGAAACTAGTTTATTATGTTTCTATAAAAGAAAAAAATTATTAAAAAAAAAAAATCGCCCAGAGTCTATTTAATATTGATTAAGACAATTAATTATATATTTTATTTAAATAATAAAAATTAGGTTTTTTTTTTTTTATAGAATAGATGAATGAACACACTTATGTGCATATTGAAAAGTACTGGACATTTGCAGTTCAATAGATAATATGTATTCTGTTCCAATCAATTTATAACAAAATGTACACTATATACATGTATGTGAGGGGGGCTTGGAACAAATATAGCTTAATTCACGACTTCACTCTATTTGAAAATAAACTATTAAAAAATTTTAAACCATATTTTTTAACTAAAGTTCAAAGGTGTTTTTTTTTTTTTCATGGCCGGGAAGCGAACTTGCTAACCCGGGACAACTGCTTAGTAAGGCAGCTGTACTGACCTCTCAACCACCAACGCTTGCCTTTATTTATTCTTATATACTGGTTTTTTATTATATTTGAGTTTATTTTAATTTTTTTTAAATTTTACAATTTTTTTTAATTTTTGTGTTGTTTTTTAATAAAAGATATTTCTTTGTATTTATTACATTTTTTTTCTTTCTATTATTATCTATTGCTTTGTAAGTAGAAAAGCAGTCTTTTATAATAATTAGCTTATTGCAGGGCAAAGATTTCTCCAGTAACCCTTCATATAGGAACAATGAAAGTGATGGCAGTATTTATCTGGTTTATCAATAGCTGGGTGATAATTGAGAGATTTTATCATTCTTGTTCTACTCTCCAGCTGAAGATAATTAGATACCCTTTTATTGATCAAAGTTGGATTGTTAGCTAGGTTGGATATAGGCTAGCTACTTAAGAGAAAATTTCTAATCTCTTAAAAAGAATTTAGCCTGGATTTAAACCTCAAGTTATAACTATGACAGACACATGCTCTATCTTTGTATCAGGATATTTTTAAAGTCATAATTTTTTTAGGTTTGCCTTAGGTGACAAAATTGATCTGCCTGGTCCTGCTTGAAAGTAATCAGTCTCATTTAAAGATTTATTTGTTGATAGTTATGTGTGTATGCTTACTTGGTTATAGTTGTGTTCTCTTGCATGTTTCTCAATTTCAAGAACCTACTTTTTACAGAAAACATGTATTATATAATAAATTCAAATGGTTTATTGCTTGGGTATTCACAAAAAGTTTGAGCACCACCTTAGATCTTGACTACCAGAATCCGTCACTCTTCTACTACACTAAATCATATAGTGTGATAATAATAAAACAAATATAATTAGTTACTCGAGAGGTCATGCTACCTTTTAGTATTCAAGTGATAGTGAGTGCAATACCGTTTATCTGATCGAACTAAGTATACATATAAAAGACTTTGCTTAGATAAGTCTCTGAAACTTTATACAGCTCTTAAGATCTACATTCTACAACCGCCCAGTCCATTTGTAATATTAAGTTAAAATATAAAGGTATCTATTCCAATTAATTAATAATTATAAAAGTAAAAAAAGGAAAAAAATATATTGAAAAGTAGAATTCGTGGTAAACTTCTATTATGAAACTGTTGTTATTTATATAAATTTGATATCGTTAATAATCTTTTCTAATACAAAGATTTTTTTTTTTTTAAAAAAGGGATTTTCCCTTTTGGATACCCGCCTTGCTTCGCTTCTATGAATCAATAAAAATAAGTTTTCTGTTGTAGTTACTGAAAAATACTTTTTTATTTTATTTTGTTGACTTCAAAAATTATTTTTCTGTCCCAGGATAGGTGAAAAATTCAACTATTTAATGAATGAAAAATGCTTTTACGTACAAATGTAAATGATTTTTAAATTTTATTTTACTATCGAATAGTGCTAATTTTCTACCTCATACTCACTTATATATATTTACCTTTCTGGTGGGTGCAAATTGTTTAACAAAATGTCATTATTAATTCACGCATTCAGTGTATTTAGCCATCGAGTAAGTATTATTTTCATTTCTATTATTTTTCCTTAAAGGAATACTGGAGAAGTCCGTTTTTGTCTTTTAGTCTACTGTATATGTTTGTTACGGTTTCTGACTGGCAGTATTCTATTGCACTAAATCATATAGTGTGATAATAATAAAACTAATATAATTAGTTATTCGAGAGATCGGGCTACTTTTGAGTATTCGAGTGATTAATGAGTGCAATTTCGTTTGTAAAAGACTTTGCTTAGATAAGTCTCTGAAACTTTATACAACTCTTGAGACCTACATTCTACAACCGCCCAGTCAGTCCTTCAATAATATTAAGTTAAAATTTAATTTATAAAACAAATTAAGCGTATGTCACGCTTAATGTGAAGCCATAATAAAATACGAATTAATATACGCTAAGCGCTTTCGAGGTCCTTTACCTCATATTCATAGCGGTGCTGTGAGCTGCGAAAGTAAAAATCAAAAAATAAATCCATTCTAATTAATTAATAATTATAAAAAAAAAAAAAAAGGTAAAAAAATATATTAAAAAAGTAGAATTCGTGGTAAACTTCTGTTATGAAACTATATTTATATAAATTTAATACCGTTAATTATCTTTTCTAATGCAAATATATATTTTTTTTTTTTTTTAAAAAAAAAGGGGATTTTCCCTTTTGGATACCCGACTTGCTTGTTTCTGTGAAAAGCCTAGGATAAGTTTTCTTTTGCAGCTATAGAAAAATACTTTTTTTTTTATTCGCTTGACTTCAAAAATTCTTTTTCTGTCACAGAATAGGTGAAAAATTCAATTGTTTAATAAATTAAAAACGCTCTGTTAGAGTAGAGTAAGTAATAACTTTTTTATATCCAAATATGTAAAATGATTTTTTTTATTTATTTTAGTTTTAGAAGGAACTTTATTCAATGAAAAATATATCTAGAGATATTTCAGTTTAAAGGGGTGGTGGAATATATACACAGATAGAGACTTCAGACCACTCAAAGAAGTATGGAGAAATGCATGTTGAGAGTAACAAGAAGGGATCGAAACCTAATGTATGGGTAAGAAGACAAGCAGGTGTTACTGACCTCATTGAAAAAATTAAGACTGAAGTGGAGTTGGGCTGGACATATTGTTAGAAGAGATGATAATAGATGGACAATTGAAATTTTAAACTGGATTCCAAGAGATTATAAAAGACCCAGAAAGAGACCACACATGAGATGGATGGATGAAATAAGGAAATTTGCAGGGGTGATATGGAGAAGAGAAGCTAAAGATAGGAAAAGATGGATTGAACTTGGAGAGACCTTCATCCTGCAGTGGATTGATAATGATTGATGATGATGATTTCAGCTTAAAAGAAAAACTACTAAAAGAATACCATAATAAGTATTTTCAATAGCATTCAGTGAATTATACTATTAAAAACATTTACAATAAAATTGGAAATAAAAAATACATCTCACTAGAGGTTAGAGCATTGATGGACAACTGACCAAGTGGCTGCAAATCGATGGGGTGATTTTTTTTTTATCTCTTTGTTCTATCGTCTCCAATTTGTTTTTTAAAATGTTAAAATTTCCTGCATTACTATTGTACAGATATGCTCACTATAATGCATATAGTATAAATGTTGCACTTCTTATTTCTGCGAATCTGGCATTTGGAAAAGACTATAATTGAACTTATAGTGGCATTCTTTTTCTGATAAATTTTTGTAATATAAGATCGAGTGCATTGTAGGCTACTATATTCAAAGAATGTTTTTGGTTATCTGATTTGTGGCACAACTCACATATAGGGTCAATGTTAAGTATGTTTCTCTTATATCTCATGAAATATAACGTTGGTAATGATCGCATGTTCATTTTGAGTAGAGAATCAAAAAATTTGGGCTTGAGTGTCCAATACTTAAATCTACATATTAGCTGCTTATTAATGCTTAGCACTGGCGAGTCTTAGTTATAATTTGTGTTTGTGTGTAGAAGTACATATGTATTCTAGTGCTATTTGTCTTGTGGGAAAGTTAAGTTAGATTAGATATTGATTTAATAGGTTTTAAGATTGTATGCAGATATTTTGTATACGGAGGAGGTTTGTCTGTAGGTGTTATTTTAAGATTGCTAAATATGGATATATTCTTGTCATAGATGATAAAAGATTATTATTTTTTTGTATTATAAATGTATGAATAGAATGTAGTTCTAATCCATTTAGGTTGCTAGGATACTGCGTTTGCTTGAGTGAGATGGCCACTACTTTTCTTCCTCAAAAGTTTTTTTACACAAGTGAATAAATATTTGATGTAAAAAATTTTGTGAAGACTATAATTGGTGTATAATAAGTAATTTTTATAATCAGCATGTTTATAAGTGATACTTTCGAATATAGAGAAAGATATGCTTTTGAGAGGAAAGATATAGTCCGTTCTGTTGTTTGAATTAGTTTGTTTTGTATTTGCCTTCACGCAGTCATGTAACTCACGTAAAAGGGGAATCCTAAATAGGCTATAGGTTTATCCTGAAATTCATTTGTATGTGTTTGCCTGTATATATACACCATGCTCATGTTTTATCAAGGTTAAATTCTAGTTTATAAATGCAAGTGTATTCATGTAATATATCAGTTAATGTTTGTATTTGTTGTTAGAAAAACTGTTGTATCATCCATGTAGGCTAAGAAGACTATATTACGACAAAGTGTTTGTATATAGATCCCAGGGAGCTATTTTTCAATGTTACTAAATAGTGGATTTATGTACATGGTAAATAGCAATGCACTAAGTGGAGATCTTTGTGGGATTGATTGATGTGGACTAAAAGGAACAGACATTTTTCCATTTAGACATACATTTTTCTATTAGCAAATTTGTGAGCAAATATAATATAGATTTTATTTTATTTTAGTAATGATGCTAATTTATAAGCTCAAAGTCATTCATGTAATTTTATTTTAATTTTCTGATGGTGCAAAGAGTTTAACAAATTGTCATTATTCATTCACATATTCAGTGTATTATATAATTCACCATCGATTAAGATGACTAGAAAAACTTAAATACCAGTCTGAGGAATATTGTCTTCATGTCTATTATTTTTTCTTAAAGGAATGCTGGAGAGGCATTTTACTGCATTCTCTCAATTAAATATTGTCCGTTTTTGTCTTTTGATCTACAGTATATGTTTGTTACGTTCTCTGGCTGACAGTATTCAACTGTAGTTTGCCTTTGCACTGTTTAAACTTTAATAAATTCTATCATTTATTTAATATACATATTATAAACAGTGAGGATTGCTAATTCCTCTACAAGCTTTATGATAAATGCTTAGCCAGAGCCAGCACTTAAAATATCCCTGTCAGGAACCCTTCCCCAAACCCCTGACCATGGTTTCGTGCTTTGGCACTCCTCAGAGAGGTGTCAGGGTAGGTTCAGACACTAGATCTAAAAATACCAACCCAAAGCTAAGCACTTAGCTAAAAGTTATCTATTGAGTGGAAAATCTGAAATTTTCAGACATCTAGATCTATGACTCTTATTTTGACTATTTATAGTCTCTGCCAAAAGTCTTATGCAATTTTATATTGCTATGACTACTAATATATGGTATGGCTGAAGATCTATCAGCACCATATAGCTATTTGAGTTGGATAGCTGGGTTTGAAGACATGTAGATGTCTGAAAATTTCAGATTTTCCACTCAATAGATAACTTTTAGCTAAGTGCTTAGCTTTGGGTTGGTATTTTTAGATCTAGTGTCTGAACCTACCCTGACACCTCTCTGAGGAGTGCCAAAGCACGAAAACATGGTCAGGGGTTTGGGGAGGGGTTCCTGACAGGGATATTTAAGTGCTGGCTCTGGCTAAGCATTTATCATAAAGCTTGTAGAGGAATTGACAATTCTCACTGTTTATAACTTACAAGCTTAAGAGATAGTGTCATGTGATCTATGAATTGATCTGTGGCTCTTATTTTGACTAATAAATATATTAATTTTAATTATCATGCCATGGTGAATTTAATGAATATTAAATAATAAAGAAGAAAAAAACTTGTCAAGTATGCAATTCTATATAACAAATTATCCGTTTCATAATAATTTAGGGCTGCACGAGATTCAATTTTTATTACATTTTCTAAATTTAAAAAAGTTATTTATTTACTAAAAGACAGCCACAATTCTCTACAACTAACAATTAAAAACATTTATTGGTGCTGATTTAGAGTGCTCCCACTGCTATTTTGAATTCTAAGGACCGCCCAAAACTACTGCTGACACATCCAAGTGATAAATGACATTGAATAAGCCATATGGGGTCGTTTGGATGTGTCAGCAGTGGCTTTTGGGTTGTCCTTAAAATTCAAAATGGTGGTGAGTGCAGTCTAAATATTTAAAGCTTATAACTTATAAAATATGAATGTTATTACAATAATGATGGCACAAATCACTGAAGTATGCGGGGAGAGGGAAGGATGTTTTCGACGATACCAAGTATCATCCAAAAGATGCAGAAGTCTTATCAAACCAAGCTTATAATTTTCAAATACTGAAAGATTATAAAGTCTAAAATATGAATTATATTACAATATATACTCATAAGCACATGTTGAAATAATGTAAAATTGATTATACCAAGCTTATAATTTCGCAAAACTAAACGCTTAAACATTCTAAAATATGAATTTTATTACAATGTATGTCCATAACCATATGAAATAAAGCAGAGGAATTTTACTAACTTCTAATTTTTAAAATATGAATTTAAAATACTTAAACAGAAACAATAAAGAAAAAAAAGTAATGGATACATATATTCCTTAAAAAATCCACATGTTCAATAAACGTAAAATTGATCCAACCAAGCTTATAATTTTGACATACTAAAAGCTTCTAAAATGCAAATTTTATTACAATGTTCAATAAATGTAGAAACAACTGTCAAAGCATATTCTACAATTAATAATAAATCACACTTTGTCTTAACATTAGATGAAAGAATACTTGTCTAAAGTAAAGAATATTAATTTTACAATTAATAAATCAGATTTTTTCTTACCAAAGCGAATAATGTTGTGCGCTTAATTTCTCACATGTCGTTATTTGCTGGTGAAGGGATAAAAAGGATCTAAATGAGAGAGATTTATTCATTAAATTTCTCAATGAGGCTAATGCTACCTACTGATGGTGAAAAAGTTAGTGTTTATCTTATTTAAAATCCAGTACCTGTTTTACATTTGAAATAATCTAATTAATTTTAATAGAAATTTATTTGTTAAATACTGAATTATATAGCTCTGTACTTCCTGCTTATCCACATATGCAAGTTACCGCATTATGATTTGAATTGGTATTGTTCATATTTGTGACAGTAGAGTGCTGTATTAAAAAGTCTTAACTATTTGTTTTTATTTAGTATCGTAATTTGTTTTTGGGTACAAATTTATACTTTTCATATTGTTAAAAATTTGACTTTTATACAGCATTCTGCTGTCTGCCATCACAAATAAGGCAGCAGGTCTAATACATTCATATGAAGAATTGATTCCTTTTAAATATTGTCTTTTTTTTTTGTAAACACACATTAAATTCTCTGCAATTAGCAGAATATCATGCAAAATAATACAAGGTTTTATCATCTTAGTGGTAATTTGCCATTGCTTGCCAGATTTTTAACAATTTGTCTTAGCATTTTGGTTTAGAACTACATTATAAGTTACCTTGTCTTTAATGATAATTATTTTGTCACTATAGACTTCCTAAACTATGAAAGTGTATTTATATTATTCAGTTTTTCTAGAAGCAGATCTGACTTGTACTCTAAAAGTTTAGTTTGCTTCTATTATAAAATTGATTGGCATGTTAAAGTTTAAAATTATTGACTTGAGTGAAAATAGTATCTAAATGAATAATTTTAGTAGCATTAATAATTCTCAACCCTTGGAAATAAAAGTATTTTGATGAGAGATTAATTTTTTTCTTTATTTTAACATTTAAAAAAGATATCTATATGTATTTTTTTTTTACCTGTATCTAAACAGTAATGTATTGTTATTTAGTACTCCCTATTTGAATTGAAATTATAGAGTAGTATCTATATAAAAAACTGAATAAGTATTTATATCTATATATTGAAACAGCATATTCGTTCTCTCATAACTGTTTCGCCTATTTTTCTCCACAGCTCCATCTGTGCCAGATTTAAAGCCTCTCTGAATTCATGTATATAAGCGTTAACATGTATATATAGGTATCATCACACATACCTAGGCGGACAAATGACTGTGATATCAATTCATATATTGCAGCGTGTATATTTATTTTAAAATAATAGATTTTGTTTTACATTTTGTTTTGCTAAAAAAAAGAGTTTACATTTTAGATTGCATGTGTTCTACGCATGACCAGGTTATATGTAGTGGATTTTGTTAAAAGCTATAACAATTCTCAATTTTAACCTTAAATAATCATAAACAAAAGCCCCGCTTGGTGAGGTAATTTAAGTTGTTTCTAAACAATAGTATTTTTGCAAAAGTGTATAATTTTAGTAAATAACATTTCTGAACTGAAATGATTAAAGTTATTAGGAATTTAAATGGTCAAGTTTAAAGAAAAAAAAACATCCTGTTAAAAAAATAACAGGAAGGTTTAAATTATATAAATAGGCCAGATTTCTTGCTGCAGGGGTTCATTCTATAATTTTTTATGAAGCGTTGTCTACCAGATTTCACACCAGTTTTACCCTGACATGTCTGGTTAGGCAAACATAGGTTTGCTACCTCTGGGCAGGTGATGGTGACCTTTGTTCACCCCTACATGCCTGATGGTAGGGGAAACCTTCCAGCAGCCTACCGTAAGAAGAAATCTTAAGCCACTTATCCCAAGGAGAGTGCCATTACATCCACCATCTGATGTGCCTGCGTTACAAGCTACAATCAAGAAGACCAGTAATATTTCTTTCAAAGACTGCAGAGCTCTATAATTTAATATTTAAACCTGTAATTTTAATATTAAGTTAGCTTATTTACTATAACGAATGTTCAATATTATTTTTTAAAACTCTTAAATTAAATTGTTTATCAAATAAAATTATGTTAAACTTGCCTGAATGCATCTTCATATTGTGAACTGATTTATTATCAATCTTATTTGTTAAAATGTAAACTTGCCTAAATTTATCTTTATACTGTCAAATAATTTATTCTCCTAATTTGTAAACAACTGCAATCAGTTATGATTTAAATTTCTTAAAAAAAAACTGTGGTCATGTCTAGATTTATTGTTTTGATTATTTTATCCAAATTTATTATATGTTATAATATGCCCATCTTTCGAAACAGTAATACTAATTGTTAGCGAACTTCCCATGGAGATAATTAAAATCTCCACTTTAAACATTTTAAAGAATGCTATTTGGCATATTAAATCGCTGTTTCGAAATATTATATTGATAGATAATAACCGATCGCTACATGCTCGTTATCTAGATTTTATATATGTTATAATTGCATTATGTTTTGCGAGGTTTGCTTAGGCAGTTTTTATAATTTATGACTTTTGATATCTATTGGTTAGAAGTGATGTGGTAGTTAGAGATGATATTAAAGTATGCAAAGGCAAAACTCTCCATACAGTAGTGCCACCCTATGCTAAACAGAGTAATCAATGGATGCCAGAAGACTTGTGCATAAAATCCCTATCTAGTGCCTACTCATCCAATATCCCCAGACTAGTTTCTGGCTTGTGGCCATCATCAGTGAGGAGCCTTGGATCTGAGAGCACTGCACAACAATTATGTGCTAGTATAAAGATGGTGATCATGTGATGTTTAGTGGTTTAATATTAAAGTATGTTTGATAATGTTTACTAATGCCCATCAAATATGTGTTCCCTCCTTATTTGTGATTATATATATATATGCAGATTCAGTATTTTAACTTAGGATTTAAATTTAAGCCCTATGCTTAGCATAATTATAATTCTTGTTTAAGAACTGGGTTGTGTTAGTTTGGCAGATAGAAGATATCTGTTTTAGGTGCAATTAATTGCTTATACATATACCTATTGGTGGTCTTTTTGTGTGTGCGTTGCGAGTGTGTCTTTACAAAATACACATTCATATATTTATGTTTTGCTGCACCTTTTAAATAGGTTCACGGTGACCGACCGACCCATTCTTTAGTTTGGGTATGGCTACCTTTATTAGAACTGGAACACGAGGGTCCAGATCATGTTTATAAAACCTATTTGAGTTCCTGAACTTGGCTGTTCATATATTAATTGCAGCAAGCCATACGGTCGCAGAGCACCGAGCATTTGATGCTGAAGCTCTTGAATAATTATTCACTCACACCGCAGGCTTGTTCTTTAGCATTTTATTCAGCACCATAGTATATATATATGCGAATCTAAAAGTAACCAGTTATTTTCCTCTTTATTAATTAACTATTCAGCATTAGACTGAAACTCAAATCTTGGTTACCAGGTTGAATCTGCATTATCTTGAGTTTATTTATTTGCTCACACTGTTAATATATATAACAGCCATCTTGGAGCTGTATGGATTCATCATCTCTGCTAGGCTATTATTTTATAATATTAGCAAATCATGAGCAATAGGATGGGCATATTACATGATTATAGGCATGATTTATCAACAGCACATATATGCATTTTAATACGTTAAGATAAGACTACTGTACTGATAATAGACTCATCCACTATGGGAATGCCTGCATGTGTTGACCACACATATTTAATACTATATAATCCTTGCCATTTTGTTACTTTATTTTATGCTATTGTTATTGTTTTAATAAACCTGTTTAAAATATAAAATTTGTTTCATATCTTTCTTACTCGTTTTATTTCAATCTAATCCACGTTATCTTATTCCAATTCCTTAATGATTTTATATGCTGAGTATACATTGTTGCAGTTAAGATAATTAGTATGTTAAGTGGTCTGTTCCACTCATTGAGTTAGATTGATAGTTAGCCCTTGAGTCTCATGTTTCTCTCTGTTCAAAGCCAGCTCATAGATTAAATTGAGACTATGGCCTCAGAAATGTTACCCATAAGGTGTTAAGTCACAGAAGTACTAGCAATGGAGTTGATGTTTGGTCGAATTTGAGGTCTCACCCTCACTGGCCAGCTTTGGCTGGACTCTGGATTTTGTTATATTTATAGTTGTGAAATACAAATCTCCCAATGAATTTTCATATATTTATAATGGGTTTTTTTTTATTACTGCATTTTAATACAAGTGTACTATGTATGTAAAGATAAAATAAACCATTGCCAGGCAAAGCTTCTTCATCAACCCTCAAAAAAGAACAGTGAAAGAGAAGACATTACCTACGAGACTTGATAAATGTCATGTAATGAGGATTTTAATGGTTGTCCATTTTTGTTTTATTTTCTAAGAATAATTGTGTGTTTATGCATGTGAAAAACTAATATATATGTATGAAAATCTTATTGTTTCTATCTAAAATAATGCATTTATCTGCCTGTCCATGAATTTTGTTTGAATTTGAATGAAACTTAAAATTTTTTATTTGCTTCCCAGCAACTTAAGTTTTCTTTTTCAGATACCCAGTCTAGCCAGTGAGTCAATTATTAATCAGTAAAAGATTCTAAATATTAAGTGGCTAGATGATAATTCTTGTGTTGTTGTTGAGATCTAATGAATCTTAGAGGACATTTTATCCTTCAGATGACAATTTAAAGTCTGTTTTACTTATATGCTGAAAAAGTATAACTTATTTTTCATCTATTGCACTTGTTGACTGAATGGAGGAGATTCGATTTCTCTTTGAGGCGTTAAAGGAACTGAACAGGACGAATTCATAATGTCCATTTCATGCATTTTTGTTGCAGTTGTTATTATTATATGATTATTCATATAAATGAATAAAGGAATAAACCGCCCTCTCTCAGGTTATGAATTTAAAGCACTTTAAATGTTGCATAAAGGATCAAGAATAGAATGAATCCATCTATTCCTGGAGCTCTGTTGTTCATAAGTATACCTTTGTCAATATTGTTGAAAATTCGGAGTGAAATTAATATATCCAGCCAGCTAGAATATGAAATTTAATAATTATTAAACTAACAATTATACAAGACTGGAGACAGAATCTCTTATAATCATCTTGGATTTTAATAAATAAATAATTTAATTTAATGCTTACATATTAAATATTTTTTAAATATTAAAATCAAGGTGATTAAAAGAGAGATTCTGTCTCCAACCTTGTATAATTATTAGTTAAGAACTATTGAATGCCATGTTCTAGATGGCTGATATATTAATTTCACTCTGAATTTTCAACAATGTGGATAAAAGCTATGTTTATAAACAGCAGAACTCCAAGAAAAGGTAGATCTATTCTCTTGATCCTTTCAATATTTACAGTATTATAATTTATAGCCTGGGGGAGGGTATTTACATATATACACTGAGCTTATGTTCAATTTAATGATTATTTATATAGTATACAAATGTGAATGGGCTGTTTACCAACATGCATCCACCAGCATGGTGAGTTTATTGGCTTTTTAAAATCAAAAAATACCAATCTTTCTTATTTAATTGCCTAATAATTTTTAACTGAAATATCAGTTGAATTATCTTGATGGTGTAATGAACATGTGTGTAAATGAATTTATTTTTTAAATAGATATTTACAATCATGATAGACAAAACTAAATTATGGCTCAGAAAATTGTCATATTCTGAAGAATATCAAAATGCTACAGCCATTTATTAAATTACTTAATTATACTAAGAAGATTAACATTGAGAAGAGAGTGTGACAAGAACTCCGTATTTCCCTTTTACAACAGTTTTACAAGAAGTATTTTATGGATTAAATGGTAAGCTAAAGAAGTAAACATAAATAGAGATTATTTAAGTCATCTACATTTTGCAGATGGTGTAATTGTTTTTCTTTCCCCCAAATAATGCTTCAGAGCATTATTGAATTGTTCATTGAATTTTTTTATTATGGTGAATTAGAAGTTAACAACTACAAATATTTTGGTCAGATTATTTATACAGATCCAACCATATTGGGAGAATTTAATCATAGAATTAAACTTGGATGGAGTGCTTTTGGTAGAAATAACTTTTACTAAAAAAAAAAATATGCATGTTTGAAATGAAAAAAAATTTAATAAATGTGCTTCACCAGTTTTGGGTTTAAGACTTGGACACTTAACAGAAGTGCACTACAGAGACTTAAGTTTACCATTCAATGAAGTACAGAAAACTATGTTAGAAGTAACAAGAAGGAATTGAAAAGGAACAAACAGCTATGACCAGCATTATTGAAAGAATTAAGAAAACGAAATGGGTCTGTGCTGGATATATTGCTAAAAGAAATCATAATAGATGAACAGTTGAAGTCTTAAACTAGGTTTCAAGACATTGTAAAATACCTAGAAAGACACCACTTATGAGATGGGTGGATGAAATAAGGCCGTCTGCTGGAGTGATGTGATGTTGAGAAGAGGGGGAAAGCTGAATTAAACTTGGAGAGATCCTTCAATTTGCAGTGGATTGATAATAGTTGAAAATGATGATGATTATGTCTGTACTTTATTTTTCTTAGTGATAGAGAAGATGCTTTTTCCTTTTTATTGATTAAGGGGTTTTCCCTTTGATATTGTTTCAATTCTTTATTTCCTTGCAGTTTTACAAATGTAAAATTTTTTCTAGAAAGAAGTGAAAGAAACTGTAGTATGAAAAGCATTTCCTTCCATTGACTTGTTGCCAAAACTCATTCTTCAAATAATTTGAGTTTAACAAAATATAACAATAAGGGAGAGCTGCACCTTCAAAATGTGTTGATCTTTTTAACCTGACATTGAAAGTGAAAATAAATTTAGTCACTTAGTTAATTTGAGTTATAGTATACATTCTTTTTTTTTTTTTTTTGCCAGAAAAGTTGAAAAGTAATAGTTCTATCTGATAATATTTGCTGAAAGTAAATTTAACTTTAATTATCTTTATGTAAATAAAATGAGGTGTGTGTGGTTGTCTGTAGGTATTTGGTAAAAATTAAGCATTACTTTCTGTAAAATTAGTTTTAATTTAAAAACTGATTTTATCTTAGATAACCTTGAATTATAATTATCAAAAGCAACAAAACACATGAAACTGGGAAATAAAATTCTGAGTTAGCAAGTGCATGTGACATATTGGCCTTGTGTAACATACATGTTAATCTTAATAAGTCCTAAATGTAATTTAAAATAATTACTGTTTCTTTACAAGCAGTTGTCTCAGGTTCACTTCCCAGCTGATGCTATGACACATGAGAAAAAAAAAATTTACCAAATTATATATTCCAACTTTATTTAGTACATGACTAGATTATTCATATGGAGACACTTGATAATTACTTCATTTATTCGTATTATAGGTCAGTTGAGCATTTAATAGCAGTAACCATATTAATAAGTAATTACTGAATTGTCATATATGTTTTACTGTTAAAAAGATGTTACTGTTCAAGGATGGAACTGGTGCTGAAACACAAACATTTGCTAGAGGCAAATAAAGATTTGAAAATCTGCCAAAAATTATTTTAAGTTCTAAATTAATTACACCTTAAAATATTAGAAAACTAAGAATTAGAAAAACGATTGTCCTCAGATTTAGCAACATTTTATGAAAATGATTAGATTAAATTATTCAAAATTATGGGATTAAAGGGATTGATTGTGGTTGCAGATGTAAACTATGACACTAGGTAACTCGTATTGAACTTTTGTCAATATATTAATCGTAATAAGAATTTTTTTCATATTAGTTAACAGTTTTGTTTGCTAAATAAATGATCTTAGCAAATTTGATCTTATTCAAATACATCATTGTTCTATATGGATGAAGATGGATTAAGTGCATTAGTTATTTTAAGTTTTTAGGTGATATTGATATCACTATTTAAATCTAAATATTTTTATTTGGAAATTTGTTTGAGGGTCCCCAAAATTACTTGCATCCAAGCCCCTAAAAATATAGGTCCTAGCCTGGTACTTCCATTTATTTGCTTTATATTTATTTGTGGATGGCAGTTAGTAACAATTGTCATTTGAACTGTTAAGTTTTACAAAGATTTTTAAACTACCATTTAAAGAGTTTCATCATAACTGAAACCTAAATAGAAAATTTATTTGTACTTTAAATTCACTTATCCATGACAAATTTTGTTCAATGAATAGATATATTTAAAAATATATATATATATATTTTATAACAGTTAAATGTTACTAAAGGTGGAAGTTACCGTTAATCCCCAGTGAGCTATATATATATAAACTAAATACATTAAAGCACTTAACACTTAAATAATAACAATCTCAATCTGTTGTCAAAGCAACCTCCTTTTAATAATAAAAATGGAACTGGTCTTTATTTATGGTTTAATATGTTTATATAGACACCAAAGATTGCAATTTGACCACAGAGAGTGAAATTATTGATACAAAGAAGTTTAAATAAATTTCATTAAACAGATAAATATAATCTATTCTGAATGCAGATTAACTAATAATCAATTATAAGATTCAAACTGCATTCCAACTATATATTACTTACATAATAAAGCTAATAATTCACAAGATTAGATAGATAAATAATGTAAACTAACACGTCAATAAACGAAAAAAAAAATAAACAGAATGGACCACCTGTACTTCAACTCTGATCATATTTATAAACAAGGCAAAATTCTCCATACAGTAGTGCCACCCTGTGCCAACCAGAGTAATCAATGGATGCCAGAAGGCTTGTGCATAAAATCCCTATCTAATGCCTACTCAGCCAATATCCCCAGACTAGTTTCTGGCTTGTGGCCTTCATCAGTGAGGAGCTTTGGATCTGAGTGGTGATCATGCGATGCTTAATGGTTTCTGATCATATTTAAGTGTTCAATTTATTGATGGTACAATGCAGAACATGAAATATATATAGAAATATTAACAAATTCAACACTTCTTTTATTTTGCTATATCTTATATAAATGCAATTTATTTATTGTACTTTAAACACTTTTTAGCAAAAAACTTTTTATTGTACATATATGCTTACACAATTTTATGTTTTGACTGTCCTTCAGTCTTCTTCAGAGCTATGATATAATAAACAAAATGAAATACATAACTACATAAATAATACCATAAAAATGTAAACAATAAAATAAACATGAAATATAATAAAACTGAAATAAATATAATCAAACCCAAATAAAATAATCTAGTTAATATAAAATAAAATTTACAGTATAAAATAAATATAAATTATACATGTGTTTTTCTAATTGTATATATATACCTCATGAACAACTATTAATTTAAATATATTCATTTTAATTATTTTTAAAAATCTCCAGATGAATAATATATTTAAATTATAGTTGTTCATGAGTATATCAGAAATACACATGTATAATTTATATTTTATGTTATATTAGCTGAAATATTTTATTTGGCTTTGATTATATTTATTTTAGTTTTATTAGGTTTGTTATATATATTTTTTATTGTTTACATTTTCATGGTATTATTTATATAGTTATGTATTTTATTTTATTCATTATATTATAGCTCTGAAGAAGACTGCAGGACAATCGAAATATAAGATTGTGTATGCATATATGTACAATAAAAAGTTTTTTGCTATAAAGTGTTTAAAGTACAGTGAATAAATTGTATGAAATATATATATTAATGTGATTTCAGTATAATCATATGCCAATCTGAAATCATTTTAACAATCGGAGAGTAAAGGCTGCACCCCTGAATATTAAATTAAATAATGATTAATGATATAAATATGTAATATTAGTTCAGATGTGGATGAAATTATTGTAAAATCCACTATATATAAACTAATACAAACCTGTCAATAAACAAAATAGTGCAGAATTGATTGCATGTACATTAACTCTGATTATATTTAAGCAATTAAATATTATAAAAATATTATTTTACAAAATATTTATTCATATAAAAACATTTGTTTTAAACACTTTTTTTTATTTATAAAATTAGCATGTTTATTGACAAATTTTATTTTTTCAACTTTACCACCATCATTACATTTTGGACCTATTTACAATGCTTAGAAAACTGTCTTGAGGGACATGGAAATTATTTTAGGTTTAAATTAAAAGGTGCAATAAATCTTACTTGATTTATTGGCACTAAATATTATAAATCATTCTTTGATAAAATTATAGGTGTAATTTTTTTTTTGCCTAATAATAGCTTTAATAAATAGATACAGTATTAATCTTTACGAATATTTAAATATAGAATTTGATTTGTGCACCCTAAGATTCATATAAATTTCTGGCACATGAAAAATAAATTTGCAGACCATTTTCCTTTTAAATTTAATTTAAACTCACAGTATTTGCAAAGAGATGGTTATTCGTTTTTGAAAAAAAAAAAGAAGTGGATAGCTATATGCATATTCATTGAATAATAAATTGGATTCAAAAAGATTATTAAATTTACTGGAAAATTTTGCTATAAATTATTGAACAATTATTTATTCGTAAATAGTTCTGCATATATTTTTTAAACATTTAAATATTATAATTACTAAAAAAATTGAAAAATTATTAACACCATTTACATGATGAACCAGAAGTCAGTATTGTAGGCAATTTATATATATTTAGATCTTTAGATTTAAGATTTTAAATACTTTATGGAATAATACTCCCCCCTCCCCCCACACACCCACTTACAATGTGATCTAATCTCTGCAATAATATAAAGTATATGTAATTAGGATCTCTCATCATAATAAGATACAGGTATTAACTCATTATGCTACATATATAAAGTGCATTATACATAGTTTACATAAGGGTATGAACATTTGTATTTTTTTAAAAATGAAATAGTGAATATTATTAATAAATAAATCTTTATTAAATAACCAAGTAATATATTTATTTATTAATTTTAGAAATAAATCTGTTGTTATTTATCACTAAGTCTATAAAATTTGAGAAAATTGAATAGAAAAACACTATTAAGAAACAAATAACTTTATAATAATAACATTAAGATTATTTATTTATTAAAATTATAAGATAAACTGGATAATTTTAAATTTATAATCTTAAATTAGAAAATGGTATGAAAAACAAAGCAAAACAAAAGAAATATTCAAATAAATAGTTATCAACAAAGGTGCATCTCTTTTCTAAATAATTTTCATTTATTGTTAAGTTATTACTAAGGATTTTTTTTTTTAAATAACCGATCTAAAATAAAAAAAAGCTGAGTTAGAAATTACTCCAGTTTTGAAAATGAGGAAATGATCTAATTTTGTAATATATCTTAATTCTTATAAAAGTAAGCTTTGATAATTAAATTCTAAGCTCTGCTTCCTTTCTGGGAATCAGAGAAGGTAATAAAAATTTGATTCATCGGAGGGATATCAGAGGATACGATATCCGAAAGTGCTAAGCTAAACGTTATTTGTTAAAATTTTTATTAACTTCACCTATATACTAAAGCGTATTATAAGTATCTATATATAAAATAAAAAATATTTTCCTTATGTTCAATTTTATAAGTAAAATTTAATTTTTGTTAATGAAATAATTTTATTTACAGTTTTTTTTTTTAATGATTCACCTAATTGGTTGATTATAAGATTAATTTTAAAGAGGGGGGGGGAGAGATATATAAGATCAAAGCTAATCATCTTTTAAAGATTTTTTAATCAAGCGACCAATAATTAATAAAAAGAATTGTATTAATTTATCAGGGTTTAAAAAGAAAAAAAATATTTATACTAAGAAAAGAACATTACAAAAAATGGAAGTGGTACCATCTAATTGTTTGCTTGTGATAGATATAATTTGAAATTAGAATCTTCTTAATAATAGATACACACACCCAGAAACAAAGTATAGCATGTTATTAAAAGTGAAAGATAATGTCACTGATATCATCTTACTGCCATTGTAAGAACTGTGATATACAGACACATTTAAATATTTTTTTCCATATTGTAAAACCACATAATTATAATAGCTAACAATCTTTAATTAGTAACTATTATATTAATTAATAGTAATCTGATTGTCATTAAAATGAAACACATTAAATGACTTATTTTGCTTTTAGTTAAGTTGAAATAGTTGTAATATGGAACCTACGCATTCAACTATGATTATGCTGGATATTTATTGGCATAATGACCATGTAATTGAGGCAAAAAATATTCATTTTACAATGTTTTAATAGTGGAACATTTACGTAAGATTGGAAATAAAGTATTTAAAGCAGTATCCAGTTGATAAGAAGTTCTTTAGTTTTTCAAATTATTGTACCCAGACCTGAGAAAATAATATTTTAATATTACAGCAGAAAAATGGACATTTATGTGAGCTTTCGTTAATTTATCTCTATTTCCAATAAATAAGATGATAGTAGAGACAAGTCAGAAATTATTGACATTACAAGATTTTCTAAAGCTTGTATTTGAAAAATTAAAAAATATATGTTTACATCTTTGATAATTTGGGTTTAAAATCATTTTTTAAATTATAGGGTACTTGTGCATTATCCTGTCTCCCAAGCTTGGCTGTTTTTTTTTTTTTTTAATATACAGTTTCAGGGACATATAAGTATATATTTTATTTTGTTATTTTCCAATTTTAATTTTTTAAATATGTGTTAGTTGTTAAGTTTAAAAAAATTAATAAATCGATTATAATTCCATTCAGAAGCTTTATTTTTTTATTATCTATAACTAACTTATAAATGATGACACATTCTGAATGTTGTATTTTTTGCTTACATTTCATCTTTATTTTTGTCATTACCATTTTGGCAAAATAATAAAAGTTTGGGATCTTTCTTTGACAGAATAGCATGCAGTGGAGTGTTTTCAAAATATGGATTCTGCTGTCCAGAAAAGTCTGCATTAATGGGCATGATATGACACTTTTTTTTTTATATATTTTTTTTAATTTTTATATTAATAAGTTGAAGTCTACATTAATGTGCACAATATGGCACTTTACATTTTTTATATTTTGTTTATTTTTATATTAATAAGTTGACTTCATACAAAAAAAAAAAAATAAAGTGGATATATAATTAGTTTTTGTAAAAAAAATTATTTTAAAATAACAATATTAAAAAATATTTATTGTATGCCCTTGAAACTGTATATTTAAAAAAATGGCTGCAAACTTGGTAGATAGGATATTGCACAAGTACCAATTTTAGTAATGTATGGAACATTTGAAACAAATTTTAGCCACAAATATTTCGTAACACGATCTTCCAAAATGTCATCGTATTTAATACTTATATTCTATCACATCTACATTTATAACATTAGTTATTGATTATCATGCATATTAGTAGCAAAAAGCTTCATTATTTTAAAATATAACTAAACATCAGAGCTCTATCAGAAATATTTAGTAATAAGTTACTAGAATAAAGAGCATTAATAGAATAGTGAACAATAAAGAAGCACCAGATTTTAAACATGATTTATATTGGTCATAATATTCTGCTAATTAGACATTTACGTTTGCCTTTGGGAACTTCCATGGATTGATTAGTACATCAAAATTTAACCAATTATAGTATAATAAACTATGTGATTAATTTATATTTGGTATTTTTGACAAATGAGTGGTAAGTTTGTTTGTTTTTTAAACCTGGTAACTAATTTGAATATTTTACATCTCATTTGCAAGTCAAATGAACAAATCAGTAATGCAAAATGCTGACTAATGATGAAATTTGTATATAATATGAAAAATAATATTAATAAAAATGCATTAATATTTATTTAAAAATAAAAAATATACATTTTATTTTTTATAATGCACCACAAAAAATAACTATAACACTTTGTAGAACTTGATTCATTTATCAAATTAACTACAAAAAATGTGTAATAGTAGAAACAGGAAAGTTATTTCATATTTTTGTTTACCTTACTTGAAAAGTGAAATGGTTTCAAAATTAGTGCATATTGAGAGAGGGTTGCCTGAGTGCCTCTTTGCTGATGGATAGGTACAGTATACTATAGTTGAGATGAAGGATACATTGATATAAATCAAAAATTTGAAAATGAAAAAGTTATGATTATATGTTACAAATTCATTTATAGACTGAAGTAACAGTTAAATCTATGATATCCTTGGTCCTGTTTTTGTCTTCACAAAGTTTGTATGAACACAGGATTTCAAATTATCATGTGTCAGTTGATTTTTTTAATAGATTTAAAATATAATTTATTTGGGAAAAAAATTATTCACATATGTAAAGACAAACCAAAAGTAGTTCAAGAAGATGCTACTATTCTTTAAAAACTTTCAGAAAGAGATTTAACTTACTCATACTTCAGTGATAGACATTGTAAAAGATGTATGTAGGCGCACATTTAAAATAGGAGAATAATAAGATCTTTAAAATATATATATTTATTAAGTATATGATATTTTAATATAACTTATTTATTTTTAATAAATAAATTTTCCTTCACTATTAAAATTGTAATTATAATTATGCACACTTTCGCATATATTAGTGAAGTTGTAGTTATTTAATATTTTATAAGCTTAGCGCTTTTGATGTGACATTGGATCCCATACTCATAGTTTTAAAAAATAATAATTCTGTTGTAGATAATTATTGATTTATGCAAATGTGTTTGAATATTTAACTAGTCCATTGTTTGGAGAGAGCAAAGCAAGATTTTATTCTGTTAAAGGCACTGAGATCATTTGCAATGCAATAAGCCTCTTTAATCTCTTTTGGCATCGTTCTCCTCTATGCAAACAATTTGTGCAGTAGTAGATTCAAATAAGTGACCTATGGGTGTTTGATGTTCCCAGAATATCGATGTTCCTTCACTTTTGTTTTTTTACTCTGTTGTATGTATACTTGTGTTGGTAAACTCTTGTGCTAATGTTAGCACGGGTCTCACCATAGTAGGTGACATTACATCCTCTTTGTGGGCATGCCATTTTGTAAACCACATGAGGGTTTGATCCCTTTCTATTTTATCCTTAGCATTATTTATTAACCAGTTAGTATTGGGAGATGTTCGAATACTGAATTTAAAGTCATTGGATAGTTTTTTGACTATTTTTGAGATTACATTCTTAATTAATCAGAGAATAAAAACCTTTTATAAAAAGGTCGACAACAAACAGCCTAAAGAAAATAAGAAATGTATAACAATTCTAAACAATGAGGATTTCCAATTCCTCTACAAGCTTTGTGATAAATGCTTAGCCAGAGCCAGCACTTAAAATATCTCTATCAGGAACCCCTCCCCAAACCCCTGACCATGGTTTCGTGCTTTGGCACTCCTCAGAGAGGTGTCAGGCTAGGTTCAGACACAATTTCATTCATACAGAATATAACCTCAAAAATAGTAAAAAAACTCTCCAATGACTTTAAATTCGGCTACCAAATGCTTCCCAATACTAACTGGCTAATAAATAATGCTTAGGATAAAATAGAAAGGGTTCAAACCCCTCATGGGGTTTAAAAAATGACATGCCCACAAAGAGGATGTAATGCCACCTACTATGGTGAGACCCATGCTAGCAATAACAAGAATTTATCAACACAAGTATACATACAACAGAGTAAAAAACAAAAGCGAAGGAACATTGATATTCTGGGAGCATCAGACAATCACAGGTCACTTACTTGAACATACTACTGCCCAAATCATTTGCATAGAGAAGAACTATGCCAAAAGATAGATTAAAAAGGCTTATTGCATTGCAAATGACCTCAGTGCTATTAACAGAAGAGAAGCTTGCTTTGCTCTCTCCAAACAATGAACTAGTTAAATATTCAAACACATTTGCATAAATGAATAAGTATCTATAAAGGAGTTATTATTTTTTAAAACTATGAGTATGGGATCCAATGTCACACCCCGAAAGCGCTAAGCTTATAAAATATTAAATAACTACAGCTTCACTAATATATGCAAAAGTGTGCATAATTATAATTACTTATTTATTTTTATAATGCAATTTTTTATTCACTATTATTAGAATTGTTTTGATAATTTGATAATTTTTAAGGACTTTTAGTAGTATATCTTTCATTTTTATCAATACATTGAAATCTCCACAGTAATCTTCACAAATTCACTGCCTTAACATCCATTATTTCATTTATATGCTATCCAAATAATAAATAAAAACATTAAAATTTGGAAATTAATTACAAAGGTCAGAGCATTTTTATTGTACCTAAAACTCTAATAACAACATAGATTCACTATTTAGTCTCATAATTACAGTTTATTTTGCTAAGAAACTAAGCAATTTATGAATGTTCTTTTTGAATAGTCGCTAAATAAAAGAAAAATTATTTGTGGAAACTCTTGTGAGAATATATCTTAGACTTAGTGCAAGACAAAATAATTTGCTAGCTTTTTGTTCTATGCTTTACTATTTATTTATTTTATTCTAAAAAAAAATTCTCCGCCAAATATTGTATAGGTTAAAAAAGTCTAAAAATAAGTTTGTGCTCTGCTAAAAGGAAAGCAAAATTTTGAAATAATCCTTTTATGACTTCTGCAATTATTATTTTATTTTACTAAATTTCTAAAAAAAAAAAAACGGCAACATTATCTGAAAAAAAATAGTTCTATTAATGAAAAATGAACTAAGAAGTACAAGGATGCTATTCTAAATAAATGCTCTTGCATTGAATGTTAAATCATTTTATAAAGTCGCTTTGTGAAGCTAAATTTTGTAATAAATAAAATATGTGAATGAAAAATTTACATGCATAAAAATGAAACATTTTTATAAATGAACAAAAAAAAATAACATTTTTTATTTATTCTATTGAAATAGTTAAGATTTTACTTCATTAACGCTTAAATAAATTAATATATATTTGTGCTCTGCGCACAGGTAATGAAGCTATTAATAAATTGTCAAAATTTTTTACTGCCAAGCGCTTTCGGGACAGTCTACAGTCCCATATTCATGGCGAGTTATTCTGTTAATAACTGTAAAACTATGTAAATTTTATGCAAATTTATGTGCAGATGTTACGTGGACCATTTACGAGATAGGGAATAGCAGGCCTCTCTTCTGTTGATTGCCGATGGGTCAGCTGCAATGAAGTAAGCTTCCCTAACTTTACGTTTGGTGTCGTTTGTTTCAGAGCAAATGACACTGGCTGTGGTAGGTAGAAAAGCATGTCCAGAGTTTCTCTCGTGTTCGAAAAAAATCGAATTACCTTCAAACTTTGTTTTGGTTTTATTGTAAAGGTATCGGTGTTGAGCTACTCTGGTGGCAATGTTAGTTTTGGTCTCTCCGTAATATGTTGCCATACAATTTCTTTGGGGGCAGGTAATTTTGTACACAACTTGAGGGGTGAGTTCAGGTTTGATCCTGTCTTTGGTATTATTTATCAGTCTATTGGTGTTGGGAGGTGAACGGAAAGTGACTTCAAAGTCACATGATAGTTGATTGATAAGGCTTTTAGCTGTAGAGTGAACGTATGGGATTAAGATTCTTGCGGCTGACCCATCGGCAATCAACAGAAGAGAGGTCTGCTATTTCCTATCTTGTAAATGGTCCATGTAACATCTGCACATAAATTTGCATAAAATTTACATAGTTTTACAGTTATTAACAGAATAACTCGCCATGAATATGGGACTGTAGACTTGTCCCGAAAGCGCTTGGCAGTAAAATTTTGAAAATTTATTAATTGCTTCATTACCTGTGCGCAGAGCACATATATATATTAATTTATTTATTCTATTGTAAAATTTTATCTAAGTCTTTATAATATGTTTCAATAAAATTGAACATGATTAAGATTATAATTTGACAATGCATTTTTTTTCATTAAATAATGTTAACGTCATCAAATAAATGTCTAAATTGATTCGCTTGTTGCTGAAAATATATAAATAGTGCATATATCTTCTATCGAAAAATTGACTCAATATGTAGAAATTGTCCTTGATCACTTAAGGGGGGGGGTTGGTTAATGATAATGATTTCATATTAATGAAATAGGCTTTTTAAATTCTATTTTCATTTAACTCTTGATTTCTTTCTTGTAAAATATCTTCGAATGGTGATAAAATCTACCAGTACACTTTTGATACTAAAACATTTTTTTTATTAACATAAGTTTAAGATATAAAATATTATTTAAGCAATATGATAATAATTTTGATACATTTTTTAACAGAAAATATAAAATAAGTTGCATTACTAAAATTGATAAAAAATGATACATCAATTTTAGCAACAAGGAAGTATTATTAACTAATTTATCAAGAATATGTATGCACACAGAGTCACACACATATTGCAGACTTATGTTATCACTATTTAATCATTTAAAATAATTAAATCTAAATTATTTAAAATACACTACAAAACTTACATAATATTACTTTTTTTTTCATATGTCATAGCATTGGCCAGGTGGTGAATCCGCAACAACTGTCTGCAACCAACTGCTTGTTTGCAAAGCAGCTGCTCTGACCTCTCGGCTAACAACGCTTGACGAATATTTTAGCATTATGCTATTGAACTTTAATAATTACTTACTAGTATTATAAATATACTATGAATTAATTTTATTAATAAGTTTAAGTATTATAGCTTTAAAATAATTTAAATTATCTTCTCAGTCAAATAAACATGAGATTTTAACTTGTTTTAAATGCAAATTAATATATTATAATAAATGTTAGATAAAATTTTTTTTTTTTTTGTAAAATTGACTATACTACGTATTTATAATGTACTGTGGCCAAATAGCAAAATCACAATATACACGTATATCTACAAGCAGATATATATTCATATATATTTTATTTACATGCATATTACATTATTTTGTATTTGTCTAAAATCTAATTAAGAAATTTGTAATTAAATTAAGTATTGGTTTTTTTAATATGCTTTTATTTAGAATTAGTTAATTCTGTTTTTTTATTCTGACTGAATAAAATCTTAGAGCTCAAATTTCATCCATTCCCTAATTTCTGATCTAGTTGGAATTTTGCACCATATTTCTGAAGATAATCTATTTTTAAAATTTATAAACAGTTTTAGCCCAAAATGTGTGGAAAATGTAATTATGCTTGTAATTCAAATCTGAATGATTTGTTGAAAATTGGATCAACTGACTATTTATTTATTTTTATTTAATTATATTTTAATCTTTCTATCTAGATAAAGTCTAATATAAATAAATTTTCTTCAGTTTGATAATTCAGTGTAAAATTTTAAAGAAATATTTTTATTCACATTGTGCACTAAAAAGCTATAAAATACATGTCAAGCGTTGGTGGCCGAGTGGTTAGCACAGCTGCCTTACAAGCAGTTGTCTCGAAGTTTTGACACATAAAAAAAAAAGCTATAAAATACATATTCTGCTTTCATAAATAAATGGGTGTGGGGTTCATTTTAGAGATGTTCTTAGTTATTTTTTTCATATACTTAATAGCAAAATAGAAAACAATCTTTTTTTATTTTGATTTCTAATACAATACTGCACCTTTTGTTTAGTAATACTTTTCACATCCATTGGTGGTATCCACTAATATATACATAAGAATATCATTCTATACTGCTATTTATGACAGATTATTTTCTTTAGGAAACTAAAAAAAGCAAACAAACAAAATTGTTAAACGTTAGCTTAAAAAAAAAAAAAAAGCTTTTGGTCACTAAATAAAATTAAGGCAATAATTGAAAAAAAATCCAATGATTAGTTCTGTAACAAATTTGAACTTCAATCCAAGGCCCTATAATTTTTGAGTCCATTATTCTGCTATTGTTCTAAATGATTTAGAGCATAAATGTATACATGTAAGTAGTTTTAATATCTTAGGAAATAAAAAAAAATCACGATTGTATTTACAACATAGGAAGGTAATCCTTAAATTATGGGGGGGGGGGGGATATAAAAAAGTAAAATTGCAAGATATTTTATTGACCTACATTGATTTAGAAAAAAAACCCATAATAGTTAAGAATGTTTTTTGGCTAATGCCCCAACGAATTATTTGAGATATTTAATTATTAATTGAAAAGGAACTAAACTTTTGTGACTAGTTATACTATTTGTATATGCAGTAATGCAAAAAAATCACGTGAGTGCATTTTCATACTATGTCTATGACGTAGATTTAGAATGTAGCTCAAGTAAATTTTAAATTTTTTTCAGTCTTAATAGAATTTTTTTTTTTTTTAGTAGTCTGTTTATATTAAGCCCAACTAGCCTTCCAATATTGTTTTGTAAATGAATATCCAACTATTGTTAGCTATCACTATTCACAATTGTCAAGTCTGGCAATTAATGGGGTTTTTTTTTTCACTGTTCCTGGAGGGGGGGGGGTATTATAATAGGTTATTAAAGGCCATTTTAGGAAATAATAAATAAAAATATATATGAGAAATGTACAACAAATAATTTAATATATCGTCTTCTATGTAAAATCTTATGATATTAACAACCACTACAGAAATATAATTAAAAAAACAGTTTTTGAAACAAATATATTTCAATCCATAGGGGTAAATTAGAAATAGCTGATAGAAAGTATAGATTTATTTTTCTATACAATTTTTGTTTTATCTTTTTTCTCACACATATAAAGAATTTTTAAATAATGTTTTATTTATTGTTTTCTTAGGCAATTGTTGAGTGTTTTCTATTATATTTAAAAACTTGAGATATATTAATTAATATTTACGGTAAAATTGATAACCATTATAATAAATGCATTATACAATATTCTTATTTGCATCAGCAAATTATTAATTTTCTTATCAAAAGAACTATTACATCATAATCTATAAAAACTTGTTCAACTTCTTTTAAGATGCTTCTTATTGACCAGTTAAACCAGAATAATTTTAAAGGAATAGGGGGTGGAAAATGATTACGTATTTGTTTTTCTTAAAAAAAATTATTGAGAAATTTTCACAGTTGTAAATGTTCTCGGAAATTTTCATGCGTTATAAAATTTCCCATTGCATATCTGATATTATTTACAAAAAAAAAAAACCAACAATCCAGTATTATAATTAATTCTTAAAAATTCCAAATTTGAACTTTTAAAAAAAATTGGAAAACGTTAAAATTCCTGAGAATATTGCTTGCAGTGAGCACGCACTCCTTTATATGTATGTGTGTATGTGCATGTTTATATATTTTTAAGTTAATTTTGTTTTCAAGTATAATTAAAGGGGATTTGAACACAGCATGAAATACATATATTGGAGATCATTTATTTTTTTCACATATGTGTGGTCATGTGTATCAGTTATATAGGATGGAATAGATAGCTGAAGCAAGCTTGAAAGTTTAGTCAAATTCCTTTTAATTAGAAATTTGGTATTTACAATATACTAGTATTGATTTATTTTCAAATTAATACATTTTATATAGATATTTTCTTATACATGAATAAGAGATAATGGAATTGTTGAGATAATAAAACGAAAAAATTAAGAAACTTAAATGTTGCTGGAAGAGATGACATTTTAGATACTGAGGCCTAAATTGGATCCTTGAGAAATAAGAAACCTAAGAAGATTACAAAGGTTCCAGGTTTATCTATATTGTACATGTGTTCAATGTACTAACTATAAAAAATAAAAAAATTGCAATAAGATGAAGTTTTTTATGGATGCTGAAGCTATAGTTAAATTTATATTTATTTCAGGATCAAAAATATTGGAATAAACTCTAATCTTTCACTATAATGGCTTGACCAAGGGCCTAGAATGTTGGAAGCTTATTGTATATTTATGTTATAGTTGGAATTTTTAATAGTTTAACCTTTTAATCTGGCATTTTCTTTTTATTGAATTGTAAGATTAGTTGAATGATAATCTCTTTTACATCTTCATCATTCTCTTCATTTCACATATGATCCAGAAATTATAAAAATAATTCATACAATGTCATACAGTTCTTTCTTTTAAAAACTTGATTTTATTTTTATCACTGAATAATCAAAATTTACCAAAATTTTATATATGAAACACCAGTTCTTATGTAAAAAAATTTCAGCATTTTTTTTAAAGAAAAAATCCATAATGTGCAGGTTTTTTCTCCTAAAAATTTTACCAGTCTGTGTCCCCACTCATTTTTGCCATCATAGCCAAATTTACCCATAGCATTTGCAATTGATTACTAATTCTGGCACTAAAATCTTCCATGTCAATTTTAAAATGTTATTTGGTCTAATCAAAAACCTTTTGTATATCCCTATAAAAATCCTCTACTTTTTCATCACAATGAGAATTTGTTGAGAATACACCAAAATCATCTGCATTTGGTATCTTCCATTAAATTGAATAATTAATCTTACCTTTCTGATATACCATCAATCTCCAGAATATTATTCTTTCAATTTTATTTATAATGAATTCTACTATATTATAATTTATGAGTAATATTTAACCAGACAGTCATATTTGTTTCTAAATACATTTATAAATATAGATACTTATTATTTGTATCTTTAGATTTGTAGATTAAATTATTACAATTTATTATTTTTATATAATGTGCAGCAGTAGACAGTATGATCCATATTCTGCACATTCAATCTCTTGATATCTAATAATTCCAATAAAGTGAAGCACCACAAGTTAGTTTACATCATTTCCAATTTGACACCATATTGGAGTAAGACAACTGAATTATGATTAGATCTCCAGCCAGTAATTTATTGTATACAAGTTTTAAAGTTACAAACAATTGCTGAATAACTTTATGTCGGAATGTATATTTCATTTATTTTTAAATAAATTTAAATCATTCCATTAAATAACCCTTAGTAAAAAGACAGCATATTTTGGAAAAGTTTTTTAGCATTTCAGTGAAGTAACAAAAACCAGCTAGTTGGCAAGCACAGAATGCCATAGTTAGATTGGTAGATGGAAACACTTGATGGCAAGAATAATTAAATAGAAAATTATATTTCTGGAATAATAGACAACTAGAGTATTTCAAACAAAACTGTGAATGGCTCATAAATGCTAATGATAGGAATATAGGAAAATCAAACAATTATTTGAAAATTTGTGGAATAAACTATGTCAGTTTTATGTCCTTTTTCATATGAATTTAATGTTTTGTTATCAATAGTGGAGTGTTGGAATCAGTTTTTCTAAATAGGAAATGCTCATTTTAAAGAGGCTCATTTTTTTTTTTTGTCAAATAACTATAAATGTGACTATCAGGTCTTTTATTTTAAATTTGTCAGAAAATGACAAAATATCTTTCTTAGTGAGTTTTTTTTTAAATCATGATTTTATATTTAAAATTCTCAGAAATAAAAATTTAAAGACCCTATATATCATGGAAATGGGGGAATAAATTTAGGGCACTGATTTGATAAATATTTTGAATATGATGACTACATATATATATTTGTAATTCTTTACTAAAGGCAATGTAAAACAGGGTAAACATTAGGAAAGAAGTTAATTTATTAATAATTCAATAAAAGGAAATAACATCAAGTTTTTGAGGAAGGGGATGTGTTTATATTTATTTTTCTTATATATTAGTGTTGTTGTTTTGTTAAACTTTTACATCTTTTTATCAAATAAATATATTCTCTTTATTCCTTTCTTAACAAAGAAAAATAATAAATGATGCTACTACACCATATAATCTACCTACCAGTTTATATATTATTATATTTGCAGTAATAATTGTATAAAATAAATATATGAAAACAATATATTTAGTAATGAAAATAATTTATTTTGCAACTAAAGCAATATAAAATGAATAACTCTTGTTTCAAAATATAAAATAAATTTCATTGAATAAAAACATGGAAATAATATATTTAGCATTTATGGATAATTTTTTCTCTTAATTATTGTAGCTGGTTTTTTTTTTTTTTAGTTTAGAAAAGCTTATTTTTCTCCCTCTGCCTATTTTTTTTTTTTGTTTTGCTTGTAAATTTTTATTAAAAGTTTTAACATTTTCTGATGTAATTGATGATTGCTGTTTTAGCATGAAATACGTATGTATATTGGTGATTATTTATCTTTTCAATATATATGTGTTCAAGTGTATTAGTGCTATGAGATGGAGTGGAGAGTGGTGGTTGGTGTGAAAGTCTGTGCTCATATACCCTATATATGATAATTGAAATAGTAAAATATGATTTTTCTTTACTTTTTATAATAAATCAATGATTAGATTAAGATTAGTTATTTTTTTAAAAAAATCGAATTACTTTGCATAAATAATAATTTCTAAGATTTTTTCATGCATTTCTCTTCTACACTTATTGCTGTAAATTCATACAAAATATGAAACAAAATCTATTCATTTTATATTGCTTGGGTTTTTAAATTTACGATTATTTTCTTGTATTTATTTAATAAACTCATTTTTATAAATTCAATAATAAATATTTCTAATTTTTATCAATTTTTTTTTTTTTTGGGGAGGGTCATTAATATAGACTATGCATTGAGTGAAGAATCATTTCAATTTCAAAAAATCTGTTACTGGTATGAATATAAATAATTAAACTATAGAATTCATAAGCAGAAATTTTGCTGCAATCTATTTGGAAATTAAAGAAAAAAATTTGATTTTTGTAAGTTTTTAATTTATTTAATGTGTATCTTTTATTTGTTTATGAAATATAATTGTCTACAAATAAAAATATGTTCAATGTATATATAATATAACTACCATATCTGCACTATTTAATTATAAACTTTTACTCAAGACTATATAATACCATGTATATGTAGTGTATATATATATATATGGTAAGACATTTTTAACATATATATGTATGTTAATGGTATAATTTAATTGAAACATTGCAAACTTTCAATATCATTAAAAAAAAAGGAAGTAATTTAGTTAAATTAAAAGAGAACAAATTCATATATGTTTATATTATATATTTAATTGAACTCAAATATGAGTACAGTGAGGTTAATTACAATGAAGACTTTTACAGTGAATAACTGTAAAGTGAACTTTTTCTTAGAAAATTAAATAAGTTTTATACAATTTATATATTTTTATTTTTAGGGGTAAAGTTTTGTGCATATTTTGTTTAAAAGTATTTTCCTATATACATATACTGTAATAATTTTAGCCATGAGCTATAAAAGTGGAGTTTAAACTCTGATTAATGTCGATATCAAAATGAACGTTCTATGAAAATCGGAATGCTATAACTTTAGTAATTAATTTAGTTTGTGTATTTTTTTTTTCTATCTTTAGCAGTAGAAATGTTGTTAAAAAATATTCTGCAAAAATATTAATCATAAGGTATAAAAAACAAATTTGACGAATATCTTTACCATCAAAGAAATGTTTAAAACTAAAATCTGGTAAAATGACAGAAATATAAATGTTAAGCATGGAATTGCTAACAACAGATGGCTGAAATAAAAATGATTACAAGCATTACTGGCTTTATATAGCAACAGGTGCTAGGATTTTTCACAGCATTTAAGTTTTGAGTAAAGCATCATATTATCACATTTTATGAAATTATTTGCCTCTAGTTTTTCTTCTACAATTTGTTTGGCTTTGCTTTTTTTTTTTAATTACACATACAAATATTAATTTTAATTATTAACTAGAAAAGAAACGTCAAAAAATTGATCATGTATATGTTATTGAAATGAAAAAATATTTCTAAAACAATTGTAAATTAGTGATATAAATTAGGAATATGGTATGATTAAATCAGTAATTTGCATACATCTTTTTTTTAAAAAAGAAAAAGAATTAAAAAGTGTACAAATAATGGAAAGAATTTTAGCTTGAGCAGTTTACATTGTATTGATATGGAACTAATGGGAACGTTTTGCTAACATAGATGAATCAAAAGCACATGGCATTAATAGTGTGAACCAATTATTTGTGAAAAGGTTATGCAATTGGTTGAAGTTTTTTTTTTTGTTATATGCTATCTGATTTAGTGCATGTATTGTTTTTGCGAAGGGATTTATTGTCAGCAAAGCATGCTTCACTGCATTTAGGATAGGGAATGGAATTGCATAGATTTACAAGACATGGTGAGACTGCTAGTGCAGATGTGGCTATTGCTCAGTGTCATTTCACAAGAAATTACAAGTCCTAAAATCAATGACTTACAAATTTTTATTAAGATATATAAATTTACATTTTTATTTTATGCTTTTTTTTTTTCCATATGTCATAGCATTGGCCAAGAGGTGAACCCACAACCGTCTGCAACCAACTACTTGCTTGCAAGGCAGCTGCGATGACCTCTCGGCTAACAACGCTTTTAGAAGATAAATTTTAGTTTTCATTAAAATTTAACTGTAAACTATGTGTAGAAATTAGTTTTATATATATTTTTTTTTTACATTTACACATTCCTTAAACAGTTTGTTGTGGATAATAACTTTGATCTGAAAAGATTTTCCCTTAATATATATATTTCTCTGTAAGCTATAATGGACCAATGATATAACGAATGATACTTTGAAACCAGTTAATTCATTTTAGCAGGACTCTATTGTATTTATGAGAATGTATTCATTTGATCATTTTCTCAAAAAACAAATAAATAAAACTTAATGTACCTAACTTCATTCCTTTTATGATGAAAATTGATTATAGAAGTAATATATATGTACATTGCCTATGTAATAAAATGGGGAAATGATGTAGGCATTGTAATACAGTGTTAGACTGACCTCTGGCAATGTATTAGAAAGAATGTCTCCTAGTGATATTGGAAGCCTGAATGATGCCCATAAGATAAGCCCTATTCCCTCTCTCTCACCCGAAATTAGTAATTTCACTTGTTTCACATTTCTTTTTTCTCATCTGCTGATTACCCAATAAAATTTATAACTCTTCTTCTATTAGAACTTTTTATAATCTTCAATATGAATCCACTTCATATAGTATTTCATTTACAAAGTTTTTGATTTTAATTCTTTCATGTATTCAAAAAGCACCAAGGGCTATTCAAATCCAGGTCATATCAAATAACACATTGCATGAAGTTTCATCGTGGGTGTGGTTTTTGTCAGGTAAAAATGCAACCTAATATTTTCATTTTCATGGTAAAAGGATTCAGCATAATCAGATTCATTATTTAATGTTGGTAGGATTTGAATTTAAATCCATTCAGCCTCAGGCATTTTTAACTTCAAAAATAAAATTACTGCAGAAACTAAAACTTTTTTTATTGTGTTTCTAGAACAGTGGTGCCCAGTATTTTGTTTTTGACGCGAGCTTTGGGTTGGGCATCCCTGTTCTAGAACATGGATTATATTGTTTTTGAAAGTACAGGAATTCTGGGAGAAGTAAATATTTCTTAGCTTGATCATATAGCCTGCAGCACTGCAGGTCATATGATTCAGCCAGAACAGAGTGTACTATCTTTTATTATTTTTTTACATTTAAATTGCCTAATATTTTAATCTCATAACATTAAAATTAATCTGTTATTCTGTGCTTTTTAAATACTTTATTATGCAGTTAACATGTGTTCAATTCTGCGTCCTCTCCCAGAACAGCACAGTTTCATCATAATTGAGTATTTCTGCCAGAAAGTATTTTTTATTCAATTCTGCCACAAATCTGGTAGCAGCTTCCTCATTGGCAAAAGCAAACTTTGAAAACTTTTCTGAACTTATACAATTATCTGCAATAGTTTATCATGATTTTTTTTGAAATGGAACTTTCACTGAATAATCTTTGTATAAACATTTTTTGATAGTACTGTGTATGTCACTATTAATCAGAATTTTTTTCTTTCTTTATATTCACCATTTATGTATGCAATACCTTTTCAGTCTTCATTAGCAGTGGAAGCATAAATTTCTTTATTATAATTTTCTGAATGAATCAATCCATTTTATTTAACTTCTGACTAGCTTCAGTTTACTTTTTTTTTTATTTTTCAAAACTCAAATTATTTTTTTTCATATAAATAAAATACTTTAATAGGTTTTTATTTGCTTTGTGCTTTGAGATCATTTTAACCAAACTTAAGAGGGAAATAACATAAGCAAGGCTTTCATTAGGATTGCAAGAGTGGGTTTGAATGAATGTGCAAGGTTAAACAAGTGTACAAGACTTGAAAATGACTGCTACTTACTGTACAGGTAAATAACATATGCAGAAAATTTATGAAGATATAATCATTTAATTTTTTTTTTTCAAACTGGATTATGAATGGCCATATTATAAAGAACATGTCAATATATAAATGTAGTTGTCTTTATTGTGCTAACCTTACGAACATTATTCCCTATATATATATATTTTCAATCTTATCTACTAACAAATAATCAAAACTGTATATATTTGTTATTTATCATGATGGAGGAACATAACAATGTTTCACAGAATTAACCCAATAAGCTGGATTTTTGCTTCATAAGAATATTTGAATATTGATTTTTGTTTTATATTTGTGCTTGACTTCTGGGATCTGTGTGACAAATTATAAAGTATTAATTGTCCAATGTTTCACAGAATTCATAACTCCTGTTTTTGTTATAGTTATGGATATAGAAACAGATAAAAAAAATTACAAATGCAATTAAGGAGAGAGAATATACAGTAAATATGATAAGCTTAATATTGTCTGATTTCAGATTATTTAAATAAAAAAAATGACTGTAGCTGTAATGTAGACTGCATTAAACAGAACTGTAGCTGGACAGCATCATAATTTGCATCAAAAATTGCCCAAGTGGAAAAAAAATTTAATAGAAGTGAAATCAATCCATTAGAAAATATGTCATTAGAGAAACACTGGACAAAAAAAATATTGAAGTTGAACTATCAATCTAGTAAAGAAATATTTAAATTATTTTTAGTTATTAATGATATTGTCACTATATTTATTGATATTATACAATTGTATGATGTAATTGAAATACTTTTAAAATGAGTAATAAAATAAAATTGAAAATCAAAACAAAAGTGATTTTTAATAAACTCATCAATATTTTAGAAAGTGTAAATTGGCTTTTGTTAAGCAGGAAATATTGTACAGCAAATTTGCATTCTTTCTATTTCAGTGCTGCCATCTATTATAAACTTAAGTAATCAATTGATAATAGATGATAGTGCTTATTACACTCATATTCAATATTGTTCTATCCATATCCCCAGATTAGTTTTTGACTTGTGACCTTTAACAGTGAACATTTGGAACTGGATCTTTTGGGCTTTATGCACTTTCCATCTTAATAGAAAAGTACACTTTAAGGTCCAGCTTAAATAAAATTTGTGTAAGATCTGTATGGTTTTTTGAATAAAAGCAAAACTATATTGCTTTATCAAAAAGTTGTTTACCTGATACTTTATATCAGTATTCATCTATTGTCTTGAAACAGCATTAAAATAATATCATTTTAATTGAGAAATACAAAATATCATTGAAAGTTAAGCACAAGATAGAAGAGTTAAGAATTTGGAATGACAATATAGATCATGCCATCAGAAGTAATGAATAATACCAATGTTGATTTTCTTTCTATAAAGTAAATGCAATATACTGAAATATTCTGTTATGAGTTGAGTAAATGAAAATCCGAACATCTGCAGTGGACCTAAAATATAATGAAAGAGTGCCAAATAGACCTCTATGTCAAATATATGTGTATATGTTAATTATTTAACAGATAAGTTGATTTTTTGAATCTAGAAAAATGAAACATTAATAACGATAAATAAATTTTATTTGAAAAATGTATTCTCTATTCTTACTATCAGTTTTTTAATCATAACTGGTACATTTGAAAAGTAGAACATATTGAAGGAAATGCTCAAGATTGTGATACTGCATAGATGTTGTAAAAACTATACTAATAATTTACTGAAAGTATGAATAAAAAATTCTTCTGATTCCTAATGATTCATAGAAGAGCTTTAATTTCTTTATGGAAGGCTTAAATATGGAAGCAAATACTTTAATATTGAAGGTACTTAGGTAAAAAAAAATACAGAACTTTAAAAGTTGTATCTACTAATGAAAATAAACTTTTCCCATAAAAATTGTATTATTTGAACAAAAATTGTTATGCTATATATATATATTTACAACTTTGTATAAAGTAACAGCATCAACTATTATATTAGCAATATAGCACAGAAATGGAAATCATGACTTAAATTTTCTACAAGTAGAATCATAAAATAACGATATAGAATATGTAACAAAAATTTGAAAACCACATAATCTCGCGAATAGAAATAATATTAGACTTATTCCTGACTGAGTTTTAAAAAGGTTTATATTATTACTTCCAGTCAGTTAGATTATTACTGCTCAAAACTCTTGAACTGAGCAGTAAATCACACATCCAAAAACAAAGTTGAAGTCAATATACCTTGAGAACTGTAATTTATCAAAGCAGTCAGTAATGAGTGTCATAGGTTGGGTGGTATTTGTAATGTGACACAAAAACAGTAGTTATATAAGAATCAGATAATATCTAGAATTTGTCAAAAAAGTTTATCAATTAGACTGTTTTAAAATTGTCATGATTTGAAAAGATACATCATGGATATATCATTAAATTAATTAGGGTACCAGGTACATTCCATAGTATATACAGTAGTTTCTTATGATGTAATTAGATAATGTTTCACTTAGTGAAGTGCATACAAATACAAATAGTGGCTTTAAGAATATGGGAATGTTATATTTTTCAAAATTTTTCACTGTAATATATAAATCAGATCAACTGATTTAATCATTAGTAAGAACATATATACACAAGTCTTAAATGTATATTTCAATATAACCTTGTTGACAGCTCAGAGAATTTGAGAGGAATTATTTCAAATTTCTTTAGACTTTGTTCCCATGTTTTATAATTCTGTATCACATAGAATACAATCTGTTTTTGACCATTTTGTTCAAATTGGGAGGGTGTGTATAGGTCCCTCAAAAATCTCACTTTAGATGGATTTTGAAAGAGAAGACATTATTCGTAAGTCATTAATTGATCACTGGTGATTTTGAATTTTATCTAAAACTAGATAACCAGTTACCTGAACAAGTCCATAAACTATTTTATTTTTGTAGTAAAATAGTATGATATGAAAGAACTTGGGTTTTATGTACACAGCTTACAATTTGATTTACATAATTTTATGGATTCAAATGAGAAAGTAGAAAAGATTATTTAAGTCATCTAGATTTTGCAGGTGATGTTGTTTTTGCAAATAATGCTTCAGATTTCAGGAAAATTGTAAAAATGGTCAGATGAAAGTAAGAAAATAGAACTAAAGATATATGATGAAAAACTTTAGTAATATTCAATGAATTTTCACAGAAGAAGAAAATAAAGATTACTAATCTTGAATTAGAAGTTAACAAATCAAAATATTTTAGTTAGATTCTATAAACATAATATATTAAATTAATCATAGAATTAAACTTGAATGAAATGTTTTTGGCAAAAATAACTTACTATTAAAATGAAACTTGCCTATGTGTGTGAAAAGGAAGGTTTTTAATAGATATGATTTACCACTTCTTACTTATGGATGTGAGACTTGGACACTTAACAGAAGAGCAATGTAGAGATTTCAGACTACTCAATGAAGTAGGAAGAAATATATGTTAAGAAAAGATCATAAATGAAGTGCATGGATAGGTGAACAAACAAGTATCACTGACATTGAAAGAAGAGAATAAAATGGAATGGAATGGACATTTTGTTAGAAAAAAATGATAATAGATGGATAACCTAAGTTTTAAATTGGATCCCAAGAGATTATATAAGATCTATAAAGGGATCACTTATGAAAAAGATATGGAATAAGGAATTTTTCTAGTGAAACTGGATTAAATTTATAGTGCCTTTGTCCTGCAGTGGGTCTATAAAGATTGAAACTGATAATGATGATGATGAATTGAGAAAAAGATAAAATAATATCCTAAGGCATTTATTTTATTTATATGTGATATTCATTCATGCTTTTGGAGTGTTCTTATACAAAATAATTTTAAGTTAAAAAAAAAAAAATAGTAATTAATTTTTTTTCACAAAATCTCGATCTTTCTCTTAAATATTTATTAAGAATTTAGTGTAGACAATTTTTATTCTAGATCTTTATATCTATTCACAAATGAGTGAGACAGTAATTAAAAAATTTATACATTTTAAATTATTTTCTTATTTGCACTTTAAGTGATTCAATTAAAAGCAGAACTGAATAAACGTCAAATTCATGTTAAATGCCTTAGGATATACATATATTATAAATAACAATTGTATAAAATGCAAATTCTTGAATATCATTTGCAGCTTTGGGAGATGAAATACAAAATTTATCAAAGAATGCAAGGTAATTCATATATATATAACTGTGTTATAAATATGTTTTACATATTTATGTAGATGATTTGAGAAAGTGTATGTGTAATAGGCTAAACCATAGTCTTTGATTAATTTTAGTATAAGTTTATTATTTTACTAGTGTTTTAATGTTATATGATTTTCTGTTTTATATTGATGTCTATAGTTAATATATGTATTGTATATTTTTCAATAATTGAAAAAATATATCATTACATGAAGCAATGGTTTGCTTTTATTTTGACAGATCAGTTTGGTTTTTTTCCTAATTTGCAATTACTTAGTATTTATGCAAGTATATAAGTGATATATACTTGAGTATTTATGCAAGTATATATCACTTATATACTTTAAAAAAAGTGAATAATGCTGTTTTTCTTTATATTTTGTACTTCAATACCCTTCTGATCAACTCAAATTGTTTTTCTTTACTTATTAGCTAAGAAAAACTAGATATTCATTTCGCAACTATTAGTGAATTGGTAACTTTGTTGGCTATCAATCAATTACTAAAAAAAAAAAAAAGTGATCTTTTTCAAATGCCTTAAAAATTTTTTTCATAGCTTCACTTTGGATATGAATTCTAGGTCATCCAGCATCAAATTAATAGTCTAAATATTAGACAGACTCTTTTACGTGTAAATTTGGTACTGAAATGACATTCAATTAACTACAAATAAAGTAATATTTTCACACATGATTGTATAAGTATACAAAATGTTATATTTCTATATGGATAAATTTCCTTAATGTAAACTCCAAAGAGAGTATTAGAAACTTTCTTTGTAAGATGAGATATCTCTCGAACCATACCATTTATTGAATCATCCCATATTTTTTTATTTGACAATAACGATGATTGTTTATTTATCTATCATTTTCGGCCATTATTGTTCCACTGCAGGATGATGGTCTCCAAGTTTAGTCTGATTTCTCTGATCTACAGCTTCTTTTATTCATATTATACAATAAACTTCATTATTTTGTCCATCCATCTCGCATATGATCTTTTTCTAGCTTTTACAATCTCTTGTGATCCAGTTTAAGATTTCAACCATTCATTTATCATTTTTTCTAGCAATATGTTTATCTCAGCTCCACTTTAGTCATTCAATTCTTTCAATAATATCAATGATACTTAGTCTCTCATCAAACTTGCTTTCAATATCTTCTTGATACTGCTGATTTCTCTTTGAATTTCATGATGGTCTGAATTCTCTGCATTACTCTTCCATTAAATGTTCAAGTTTCAGATTCATTAATTAAGAAATGGTAAAAAAAAAATCTATTAAAAATTGTTTCATTCATACAGGCATATTTCCTTTTAATATCAAGACTGTTTCTATAAAAAGTACCCCATTCAAGTTTGATTCCATCTGTCGTAATTAATTTTAAACATTATGTTTTCATTTGTCTTAATAATCTGGCAAAAGTGTTTGTAGTTGTTAATTTTATATATAATTCATGATTTATCAATTTTTATTTTGTTTTTCTGATAAAAGTTATTGAATATTTTATACAAATTATATAATATATTTAATGTAATGTCTAAAATATTGATAACTGTAATTGATTTCATTGTATAAATGTATTTAAATAAATAATTTGTACTTTTTAAAAAATTACATATATCCAATTCCTTTTTACATTTTTCAATAAAATATTTATTAATATGATAAAAAAAAAAGGTAAAAAAAAGAAAATCCAATATACTGTTTCATATACATTTTAAAAAATAATAAAAAATATATATATAACAGCTATATAAAATATATGTATATTAAATTTTTTTACATAAAAAGCTTTTTCCAGCACTTGAATTTATGCTCTTATTAAATGTTGAACATTTATTTTAAATGTTTATTGTTGCACACAGAATACTATCTACAATTTTATAATAGAAGTAAACAATAACAACAATATCAATAATAAACTAAAACATAAATAAAACAAAATAAAATTATGATACAGCAATCCAGATTGTGAGAAATTCATTAAAAATTGAAACAAATTGACTATATAATATAACAATATATATACACTATAATTTTCCATTAATTTTAATTCACCAGTTATTAACAAAATTTATTGAAGTTTTATAAATATTCATACAATTATTTATGTCATACATAATATATGTTTCATATGTTTGTCTTTCTTTTTGGTCTTTAATGTAATTTAAAAGATTAATATTTTATTATAACATCTTTTTTATGTCCATATTGTAACAGAATAAAAATGTTGCCCTACAGGTTTGGGCAGTATTTTATAACTGAAATGAAAAGATGATGATCAAATAACCTTTATTATCGCCCTTAAAGTTAGGGCATCATTTATCACAGATCGGACAAGACAAGCCCATGATAGAGTGATTCTGTTTAATTATGCCCTGCAAATTGTGATGCCATTTGTAACAGAATAAATATGAGTATATGCTAACCTGTTTTATAACCTCAGTGATTTGATAGTGTTTGCAACAGATCAAAAATGTACAATGAGAAATAATAACTCTAATATAGCCCAGTCATTGGTCACCCTATGTAACAATAAAAATGAGTCCTGAAGTTGGTCATCATTTGAAATTGAATAAAATATATATATATAAATAATACTAATTTTATAATACCTGTAAGTAATAATATTGTTCATAACAGAGTAAATATAATATACTAAGCTAACAAACACTAATCAATAAATAATCATTCTTTTTAAATGTTTAAAATAATTCTTTATCTAATCACATATCCAACTGTTACTATACTAAAACAAACAGTGAGGATAATCTGTATTATAACATTATGATGTATGCTTAAGATAGATTTCACTCATAATTGAATGAAAGTAATAATAAATCATTAAACAAGTGATGTAAGAATGTAAGATTAAAGAAATTTATACATTAAAGAATTCTTATTAATATGTTCAAACTTTCATCCAATATATGTTACATTACATACAACTAAAATTCTTTTACAGTTAGAGGCTTATATTGAATGAGAATTAACCAGATGTGTCATACTTCTTCAAAAAAGATTGAGTAAAAAGAGATGTCATTGCTTATATGCTAGATAAATGAAATACTACAAAGATAATTGTTTAAATCTTTGATTCACTTATATATGTTATATTAACAAATGTTTTTATTAAAATGAGGATTCTTGAAGGTAAATATGACTTCATTATTATTGAAAGAAATCTCAATCTTAAAATAGACTGATAACTATGCACTAAAAGATGAAATTGGAGGGGACCTGAATTGATAATATAGAATAATAAGTAAATATAAGATTATGATAGTAGGGTAGTTTCTAAATTTAAAATCAAGTTTGTCCCTTGGATTATTTAATAATAGCAAAAGATTTAGTTGTTGAAATTTATCAAGTTTTATCACTGGACTAGAATCAATATTGGAAAGATCTTTCTTTACATGTATGAACATATTTTTAAAAATGAAGAATAGTATTTACTGTGACTTTGTAGATGTGAAATTAAACATTTGAGAAAGAGAAAATTTATTGATGCCTTTTCACTATGGTATTGCAGACATCAACAAGAATAAACAATTTGATTTTTTATGAGATGTGATCTGAAATGGTTTTATTTTAATCATATTACTGCTAGATAAAGTAATTCAATAGAAATGTGCTTAATGGTTGTAATATTTGATGGTTATTGTGGTACCTAAAAAAATAATTATTATTCTGCTGTTTTACAGCTCCCAAGCTCTATCAACTTGATAGCACTTAGTAACAATAGACGTCAGTAACAGTTTTTTTTTCTTCATGTTAAGAAAACCCATAGTGCCATCATAATTTTTAGAATTCAGAAAAAAAAGACAAGTATAAATAATACATTAAAAAAAAAAAATTCCAAGTGAGTTTAATATTATTTTTCAATAAATTTGATGTTTAATATTTGAATTTTGGGTAAACTTTTTACTTATTTTTTTTATATTTTCAGTTACTATGTAATTTAATAAATTAGATTATATTTGTGTTATTTTATTTAAAAAAAATATACGTATTATAAATGTGAAAATTTAATGGATAACAATAGCAAAGTTCAATTAATTAAAGTTCATATTTACAATTTAATTAGGTTATCTCATCAAAGTTGAAGTAAAATGGCTAAATCAGTACAAGGAATGTATATGTGGATACAAAGTTTTATATGTATCTCACATACTCATTCTCCAAATCAATTATTTCATTTTTTTTCTTCTGATGTGTCATAGCATCAGCCGGGAAGCGAACCCGCTAACCCGGGACAATTGCTTGTAAAGCAGCCGTGCTGACATCTCGCCACCAACGTTTTACAATTATTTCATTTTATTTTAAATGTTAAATGCATCAAATAATGTCTTCAAAATAATAATAACCGGGTTATTGTGACATTATTTTAATTTAGGCTTATAAAACATCAATTCTGTTATTCACTGAAATGATATTCTCATAATAGTCTTAATTTTTTTTTTTTTTAATTTGAAATAATCTTACTATCTAATATATATGATCACATATGTTCAGAGAAAATAGCAAAATAATCACCCATGATTCATATTTTATTTTTCAGACACAGTTTACTCTTTATTTATTGATATATCACAATCAAGTAATTAATAGTTGATATAGATACAATAAGATAGTTGTTCTTTTAAGTGTGGATATAAAGCTACATTTTATAATATCCTTTAGTAGCTTTCAAAAGTAAAACAAATCTCACAGTGCCAACATTTTTGTTAAATAAAAAGGAAAACTTTTTCCAATCTGTTTTATTAGCTTCATAATCCTTGATCCTTTATTTTTCAATTTCTGTTAGTTACTTTTCTCTTCAGAAATATTACCAAAATCACTCTTTTCTTTATTTTGCTGTAATATCTTATATAAATACAATTTATCCAACCACTTCGAATACTTTTTAGCAAAACCCTTTATTTATACATATATATGCTCTGAAGAAGATTGCAGGACAGTCGAAATGTATATATGTACAAATAAAGGGTTTTGCTAAAAAGTGTTCAAAATGGTTTGGATAAATTGTATTTACTTTTCTCTTGTTAAGAATATTAAATGTTATTCTAGTATATTAAATTATGAGTTTTGTTAATGTTCAAAACTAGTTGTATAGCATTTCACAATAAGCTTGTGCCAGGGTTGTTGATAAACAAAGGTGATTTGACTATAACATAATATTTTAAAATAAATTTTGTAATGTTCACAATCTTTTTTCTTCTGTGGTATTAGAAAAGAGCTTAACTTCTAGCAGAATTTTTTGCAAATCCTATATATATAAATGATAAATAAAATGGAAATAGAACCAAATTGCGCAGTTTATTGAAAGTCCCATATGTAAAATATATGATAAAAAAATAAGAATAGCATTTTATGAAATAGTTAATGCAGACTCATTTAATGTGGAAAAAATAGAACTTAATTTTGTAAGTAATTTTATAGGTTTTGTTAAAATATAGAAATGTAGCTTATAGAGTTTTTTTAAAATTTCTTTAAATTAAATCTTCTAGAGTTTGTATGCATGAAATGGAAGTGATAATTTTGTGTAACATGTTAGATTGTGGTTGAGAATCAAGAAAAGCTTAAGATATTTGAATCGTTCAGCATTTTTTTTTGTCTTTGGAAAAAAATAATTTGAAAGCATTGACAATAGTCTCTGTTATTGCATACTTTTAATCTTTCTTTTCTTTGGCAATAAATAATCTGCTTTCAGAAATAGAACTTAGAAATATATATCTACCCTTAGAAGTTTTGCAAAAAATCGTGATAATTTTATTTAGTGCATTAAATCGGGAAAATTTAAATCCTACATATATGTTTTTGATGTTATTTTCTAATTTTATCCAACTAATGTAATATTGTTGGAATTTCAAAAATACCTCATATATATATTGTATGGAAAAGTTTTAGAAATAAATATTTTTTCATAAGCTCCACTGAAAAATTATGGATGAATGGAGCTGAACCGGGGTGGGTGTGCTGAAGATAACAAGGGGCTGTTCTCCCATCGTAATAGAGAATCCTGACAAAACATGTTTTTAAATAGAGACTTCATTTTTAGGGATTTTGCTATAATTTTTGTTTTGTTCCATGATATCAGAAGTCTTTTTTGATTTAATATAGTTTTACATACTATCCCCTGAATACAACTCAAAAACTTTGAAAAACAGATGCAAATAGTTCAGAAGTTTTTTTTCTTTTGTAGTCTAATGTAAATAGATGTATATATTCATGGTATATGGGAGATTTTTTTTAAATGAGACTATTTATAAGATTTTTATTTCTGAGAAATAATGCAATCCTCTGCTGAAACATATCTACTTTGTTTGCTGCATATAAATTTAGATATACTTTTTACTTAAAAACTGAAGCAGCAGTATCTATTAACAAAAAACAAAATTTCAAAATATGCCACTAAAAATTTATTTAAAAGTGATGAAATAATTATTTGAAATGATACATATTACTGATTTAATTATAGACTGATTAATGTTATATATAGAGTTCGCAAAACAAACTCTTAACAAGCTTTGAGAATACCCTCAACCCCAGACCGGTTTCTGCAACTAGCGTTAGTCAGTGAGGTGTTTTGTCAATTTATTTTTTGAGACTGATTAATGTAACTTTAGTAATGTTATGATAATTTTAACAGCTTTTTATTGTATATTCACTTTAATAATTTACATTAAGATCCCTCCACACACTTTTTTTTTCTTGTTTTTTATGCAGTAATTTTATATCCTCTAGTGTACACACATCTAGTAGAATTTAATCTAAAAAGTACAAATTTTAGATATTAACAAAAACAATTAATAATAATAAAAAAAAGAATTATACAGTTTGATAAATATATATAGTAATAAATTTAAAAAGAAAGAGCAATTACATCACCAAATAAATGCTCAAGATAACAAAATGGTGGATTAAGAGAGAATTCATAAAGGCATTTGGTGCTCAAGTGAAATTTATAATTTCAAATTTACATTTTTTTTTTTAATTATAGAGGATTTGAACCCAGATTTTCAAATTCCCTTCAGCTATCCAATCTATCTCATACAACGGATACACATGACCACACGTGAAAAAAATAAATGATCTCCAATATGCATATTTCATGCTGAGACAGCACTCATAGTTGGTCCAGATCATCATCTTCCACATACCTGTATTTAATTTTTTTTTTTTGTTAATTTAATCTGTTACCAAACTCTATAACTGAACCAGAGGATATGAATCAGCAGATACTGATGGATTATTGAAATTTCAATAAAAAATAAAGCGATATTTACATGGCATTCATTTATAAAAACAAAAGTTATTCGAACAAGTCTGATAAATAATAAAAAGGTTTATTTTTTTAAATTATTTTATGATTTTAAATGAATATTGTAAAAATGTAAATATTTATCCAAAAAATTTGTATACAGTTTTTATTTTTTATTATTGCTAATTATATTGTATTATAATGATCCCTAAAATTAAATTTTTTAATGTTAGAGAATTTTTTTCAAAAAAATCTGCAATTGTTTGATCACAACAAATAAATATGTAAACAAGCAAAACTCACTATACGTATTGCCACACATAGCAAGCTAGAGTAATCAATGGATGCCAGAAGGCTTATGCATAAAATCCCCATCTAGTGCCTACTCATCCAATATCCCCAGACTAGTTTCTGGCTTGTGGTCTTCGTCAGTGAGGAGCCTTGGATCTGAGAGCACTGCACCTAGATCTTAGGATCTAATGCAACCCTTTAGCAGCCACTTTTTATCTCCACTTAACTACAAAACTATGAGTTTTAAATTGAAAACACTTCAATATTTTAAAGTTCAGACCTATATAAGCTAATGAGCTTGGCTTGAAAATATTAAAGGGTTTTCAATTTAAAACTCATAGTTTTGTAGTTAAGTGGAGATAAAAAGTGGCTGCTAAAGGGTTGCATTAGATCCTAAGATCTAGGTGCAGTGCTCTCAGATCCAAGGCTCCTCACTGACGAAGACCACAAGCCAGAAACTAGTCTGGGAATATTGGATGAGTAGGCACTAGATGGGGATTTTATGCACAAGCCTTCTGGCATCCATTGATTACTCTAGCTTGCTGTGTGTGGCAATACGTATAGTGAGTTTTGCCTGTTTTAATAGCAGTTATAAGCAAGCATAAGAAAAGGTGATCATGTGATGTTTATTGGCTTAATATGTAAACAATGAAGCATTTTCTGGATTTCAATTGACAGGTAACCACAAAATGGTTATGCAAATACGTCAGTTGGGCATTTTACTAATATATGATTAAAATAATGTTGAAAAATTTAAGTTTTTTTTTGATAATCATGTATAAAATATGAAGTAAATCATAGTATTTATCTATATAATTAAACTTATAAGAAAATTCTGCAGTGAATAAGGACTCAATTATAGATTAGACAATTTCTCTTGTGTGACAGTAAATATTGAATTTATTAATTTGCTTTTGGTATTTATTTTTTATTGACTTTAGCCCAGAATAGAATTTTATAAAAAAAGAAAAATATTTTTGTTTTAATAAAAGAATTATATATATATCTTATTTAACTCTTTTCCGAAATATAATTATAAAATTTATTTTTATTCATCATCATTTTAAACTATTATCAATTCATTGCAGGAAGAAATCTCTCCAAATTTAATCCAGTTTCCCTCCATAACATATTACTAAACTTTCTTATTTCATCCACCCTGTGAATACGTAGTCTCGTTTTAGATCTTTTACAATTTCTTGGTATCCAAACTAAAACTTTAACAGTTCATCTATTATCATTTCTTCTAATGAAATCTTCATTTCAGTCTCATAATTTTTTCATTGATGTCAATTATACCTATTTTTTCTCACAATCATGTTTTATTATTATTTATTGTAAATTAAAAAAGGTTACTAATAAGTGTGATATTTTATTTTTACAAATTCTACTAATACATATATAAACAAGTATGTAGCAAAGAATGCCATTTTAAAAAAAGCTATTGATTTCAAATATAGAAATAAAATAACTTACTGAAACCAACAAAAATGGCATGTTTTTTAAAAAACACTCCTTTAATTATTTAAAATTACCCGAATAATGTTTTAAAATATATTAATATTTTAACACCAGCAGATTTTTTTTTTTTTTTAACTTTGCAGATTATATTTCTGAGTACTAAAAATTCTTATTACACAAATATTTATATATAACCGTAATATCATTAACCCTGCTGTTCCACATGCAAAATATTTTGTAAATCATTTATCTTGTAGATAATGTCTATTTAATATTTATTTAAGTTTCTAACTTCATGCTTTAATGGTAAGGGATGTGTATCAGAAGGTAAGAAACATGTTCTCTTAATCAGAAAAATCAACTGGTATTTCTCTTGTAATAAAAAAGTGTATAATTAAAAAAAAAAAATTAAGATAAAACTTGTGTAAAAATCTGGATGATGGGAGGGATAATGAACATCCTTTCTCTCTGCAATTATTTTTAGTCTTATTATTTTCTATTACATACTTACGTTAAAGATGTTGAAGATTTAGTGTAATGATAGAGTATGTGGTTTTAGAATTCACAGTCAACAGATTACAGTCCATTTCCCTTTTGATGCTGAAGGTTTTCAACTCCTAAGCAACAAACCATTCAATTTTGTCAAAATAAAAGTCATAGATCAATTCATAGATCACATGACCCTATCTCTTAAGCTTGTAAGTTATAAACAGTGAGGATTGCCAATTCCTCTACAAGCTTTATGATAAATGCTTAGCCAGAGCCAGCACTTAAAATATCTCTGTCAGGAACCCCTCCCCAAACCCCTGACCATGGTTTCGTGCTTTGGCACTCCTCAGAGAGGTGTCAGGGTAGGTTCAGACTGTCTGAACCTACCCTGACACCTCTCTGAGGAGTGCCAAAGCACGAAACCATGGTCAGGGGTTTGGGGAGGGGTTCCTGACAGAGATATTTTAAGTGCTGGCTCTGGCTAAGCATTTATCATAAAGCTTGTAGAGGAATTGGCAATCCTCACTGTTTATTCAATTTTGTATTTATTTTTTCTCATGAAAAAAGTTAAAAATTAGGAAATACTTAACATCTGACATGTTAAGACATGTTCTATAAGAGAACTTTTTATGAACTTTTGAGTAATGAAGTTGTTTGATTTTTTTTTAGAGGAATAAACATATTATTTGAAATATACCATTCATAGATTAGATAGTATAAGGAAGAAAAATTTAATCATAAGACTATGATTTCATTCATTTATCTTTTTTTTTAAATAATATTTTTTATTTTAAGAGTGTATTTTTTTTAAAAAAAATAAAAATCATAGTTGATGATTGATTGTGTTCAAATAAATATATATCTTTTTCATCACATGATCACTATTTCTTAAGCTAGCACATTACTGTTATAATCTCCATACAGTAGTGCCACTCAGTGCCAACCAGAGTAATCAATGGATCCCAGAAGGCTTGCACATAAAATCCCTATCTAGTGCCTACTCATCCAATACCTCCAGACTAGTTTCTGGCATGTGACCTTCACTGAGTGGTACTGCTGTTTGGAGAGTTTTGTCTGTTTATATATCTTTTTCTCAAACTTAACCTTGTAATCCAGAAAAATTATACTACAGAAAGAATATATATATTTCAATACATGTATTGAAAAGTCATATTTAGATGAAAACACAAATATATATAAACTTGCAAAGATTTTTGGATGGGAGTAGCACATCTATCATCAATGCCCACAACCTAGAATTTAAATCCAGGCCAGATAAAACTTTAAAAAATTTTGGGGTTCCAATCAGGTTTAGTATTTTTTTTTTTTTTAAGATAACCACTTCATAGCCAATACTGATAATCATTTAATTTTGGTCGATAAACGCATAATCAGCCATTTTTAACTAGATCGTAAAATGATCCATGCATTTTAGTGTAGTAATAGTTTTATCAGCTGATTAAAATAAAATTTAAAAACTATCTGTCTTGCATTGGTGGTTGAGAGGTCAGCGTGACTGCCTTGCACTTGCAGGCAGTTGCCCGGGTTGCGGGTTCGCGTCCCAGCCGATGCTATGACACTTTAAAAAAAAATCAGCTCAGTTAAATGGAATTGTGACTTTTAAAAACATGAATGTCTGTGACTTTTTGAGTTATTGACCTTATTATTACATTACAGAGAAAAATACTCAAACCCTCATTATCCAATCCGTAGAGGTCTGTTTTTTTTATGTTATTTTATGAAGAATGTTGTAAAGATCTTCTTAAAGGCTATTTATCAATTTTTCTCATTTTCAGATAATCTTAATTAAATACAAACTGCATTATTAATAATGATTGTATTAAAAAAAACACCCATTGCCATCTAGTTCCCCATATATAAGCATTAATTTAATTTTTTTTAAAAATGTATTTCAACACAATATAATATATATATAACTTGAAATGAATGTTTTGATAAACATTCATAGAGGAGAATAATTTTCTTAATTTCAGGAGGATTAGATGAGAGAGATAAAATATTAATATATTTTACAAATTAAAAAAGTTTTCTTTTCATTCTTAAAAAATATTTTATGTTGGACTATGTTGTTAGAATTTTTTATACTTTTCAGAATACTGCAAAATAATAAAAATAAATGTTTTTTTTTTTTTTCATATGTCATAGCATCTGCCGGGACGCGAACCCACACCCGTCTGCAACCAACTACTTGCTTAGCATGGCGGCTGCGATACCTCTCGGCGAGAAAATATTACTTACTTAGGAATACTCACATCATTCGAATAATATAGGTTTTAAGTTTTATGTATTTGTTCATGTTTAAAAGTAGTGCAGCTTATAAAAATAATTATAAAAACTAGAACCCTGAGATAATATATGAAAATCTGAAGGCTATGTTTTGCATAAATTATTTGCCCTGGCTGAATTGTTTATTAAATCAAATTTCATGATTCCAAGGCTTTTTTTGATTTTTTGGAACTTTGAGAGTAAATTTTTTATCCTCTCATGGTATATCCATATTTTCATAAAGTAGAAAAAAACAACAACAGGCAATTAGGTTGATTAATTTATAGGTATTTACTGAATTTTTTTTTTTTTTTACTTTGTTTGCAAACATGAGAACAAACTAAATTATTTACTGTAAAAATGAAAAATTATCTTTGAAATTTGTTTAAATAATATATTTTTGGAATTAGTGATAATTTACCTATTAGCTTAAATAATAGTTTTAACAAGGCTGTAAACCTTAGCAATGAGCGTCTGAAAAAATCGTCACTAGGGACCTCTGTAGGTCTTTAAAACACATGCTGACGCTATGAAGAAAAGAGAGAATCCCTTCTTTACTTCGACCTACTTTTATATATAAATAGGTGAAGCAGAAGTGTTTTGATCTAAGAGTGTGAAGCTATTAAATACTTCACTAATTAAGTCCACAATTCTTATAATACATTAATACTCGCGAAATCTTACGATTTACTACGAGTTAATGAAAAGATCTTATAGTAAGAAATATATTACGATAATTTAAAGTTGTAATTATAAATTTTATTAAACGCTCACTATTATTTCAGTAATAGTTTTAACAAGGCTGTAAACCTTAGCAATGAGTGTCTGAAAAAATCGTCACTATTAGCTTAAACTAAATTATCAACAATGTTGACAAAGATATACTTATAAACATCTGAGCTAGCAAGAATAGATATATTGATTCTATTCTTGATTCTTTGCTTAATATTTAGAGTATTTTTAAGTCATAACCTGTGGGAGAGTAATTTTCTCCCTTTGTTTACTATTAGCTTAAGTGAAATTAAAAAAAAAAATTTTTTTTATTCGACACCTTTTCTCAAGAATTTATACTGTATATTTTCACACACCCCCCCCAAAAAAAAATTTATGTTAATATGCTATCATTTATCTCATTTTCTATTTCCTAAATTTAAAACATTTCTTATGCAGTTTAGCAAAAATCATTTAATATATTTTGTGTTAATATGCAGCTTTTTCTCTCTAGTGTTTATGGATACATATATAATCTTATGTAAGTGTATTTGATTTGGTCAACAGAAAATAATTTTGAAAAATTAATTAATTGGTTCCCTGCAAAATTTACTCCTTTTTATAATTTTTTAATGAGAAAATTGATTAAAAAATTGTCTGAACTATAAAATGGCACATAGATTTATTTTGAACTAAGTCATTATTGGTTATTCAGAAACGTGGATAATTTATACATGGTCTATATTTGTAGAAGTGTTTTCAGAAATGTTGAATAAAATTGCCAGCTATTTGGATATCAGGAGTTCTTCCATATGCCATCTTATTCAGTAAATAATGATCAAATGGCAGGGACGACAGAGCTATATGTAATCTGTGGCCCTTAAGCAGCAATCTCTTCTTGTATAGCTTTGCACTAAAGCATTCAAGGCATATTATTCACTGCCTGGGATTTTAAATATTTTAAATTACTGGTAGACTAAATATTAAATAATAGATAGGCTATAAATGTTTTCTTATTTGCCTGAATCGAAGATCAATTGGGTGCTGATTTAGTGTGCAATCACCACCATTTTGAGTTCTAAGGACTGACCAAAACCATCGCTGATACTTCCAAGCAATAAATGACATCGAATAATCCACACAGGGTCACTTGGATGTGGCAGCAGTGGTTTTTCGGTGGTCCTTAGAACTCAAAATGATAGTGAGCACACTCTAAATGTTAAATGTTTATAACTTCTAAAATATGAATGTTATTAAATGATGGTGCAAAGTGCTGGAGTATGTAGGGAGGGGAAAGGATAGAGAAATCTGATCAAACTAAGCATACAATTTCCAGATACTAAAAGATTATAACTTCTAAAATACGAATTATACTATATGCCCATATGAAATAAAGCATATTATCTTTACTAGCTTATAATTTCTAAAATATGAACTTAAAGTAGTTAAACAGAAAAAGTAAAGGGAAAAAATGGACACATATATTAATTAAAAGACCACATGTTCAATAAACGTAAAATTGATCAAATCTCATATTGAAATAACATAAATGTTGAATAAACTTAGAAACAATTGCTGAAGCATATTAATTCTATAATTAATAATATCTTAACGTTAATCAAAAGAATAATTGTCTAAAGTAAAGAATATTAATTTTACAATTAAAAATGATAATAAATCAGATTTTTTTTTACCAAAGTGAGTAAGGTTGTATGCTTAATTTCTCACATCATTATTAGCTGGCAGATGGATAAAAAGAATCTAAATGAGAGATTTATTCATTAAATTTTTCAAAGATGATAACACTATCCACTGTCGGTGAAAACGTTAGTGTTTATAATACCTTTTCATGTGAAATAATTAAATTAATTTTAATAGAAATTTGTTGATTACTTTAAGAGTAAACAAGTATTGAATTTTAAATAAGATAAACACTAACCTTTTCACTGTCAGTAGTAGAATTATCATCTTTAAGAATTTTAATGAATAAATCTCTCATTTACATTTTTTATCCATCTGCCAACTAATTATGACATGTGAGAAATTAAATACACAACATTGCTCGCTTTCGTAAGAAAAATCTGATTTATTAATTTTTTATTAATTGTAAAATAATATTCTTTACTTTAGACAATTATTCTTCTGATTAACATTAAGATAAAATGTGATTTATTATTAATTGTTTACTTAATATGTTTCGGCACTTGTTTCTACTATTCAATATTTACATTATTTCAACATGTGATTATTCGTTACTCCCATTTTTCATACTCTGTATATTTAAGTCATGTGATTTGATCAAGTATAGTACAAAATTTGTGCCTTAATTTTTTAATTATTGTGTGGATTATTCAATGTCATTTATTCGTTGGATGTGTCAGCAGTAGTTTTAGCTGGTCTTTTAAGATGGCAGTGAATGCAAATTAAATCAGTACCGACTAAATGTATATTAAAAATATGTAAACTTTTACCAATTTAATAAAATTGGACATATTTGCTACATTTTGTTTTAGTCAAGTCTTGGAATAACAGCTATCTGCTTTAAAAGAATGCCCACCTTTGGCATTTCAGATATTGAATGATTTGTTTAGTATAATTAATGCTGAAACAACACAATGGAATCTTTTTGACAATTTTTTAATGGCAGTTGTGAAATTGTGAACTTAATGAGCAGAGTTTATTTATTCGTAATTGTTACTAGCATGTAGATTAATTATTAGTATGCAATTAGAACATAAATGGCATGATAAAATATTGAATAGTATTTTCATTGGAAATATTTTAATGTCAACAATTGATTTTCAAATAGTAAAATTGGTATTTATTTATTTTTTTGGTTTGGATAATCCTAATATATCTAATTATTATAATAATGAAATGTCCTTGCCATATTTATGCATCATGGAATTTTGAAGTATAACCCTTGCATTTATCTACCATTGAAGTACTTAAAAATTGCCATAAGTCTCTAATAAATAAAACTATTTCAGAATAAAATATTTTACAAGCCCAAATTTTAATAGTTCTTAATATAGCCTCTTTTATTTTTAGCCTTATTATGTGTCCTTGACATTTGAAAGTAATAACCTGATTTATAATACATTGTCCATCTAAAATGTGTTTTTGTCATATTGTTTATACAATCCTACATATGTTTATGTATGATTATACAAACATTTACTTAAGCCCATGCTTAATGGAAAGTACTATTAGATAATGTAGTTAGTGACTCTTAAAATTGAATATTTTTATAGATATAATAAACACCTCCACACTTCTCTAATTCTTTTCAAATTCATATAAATAAAGATATAATAAAAGACAAATGACCCCCAAGATGCATTTCATGCTGAACCAGCACTCATCAGTTGGCCCAGGTCACTATCTCTCATATATATCTCTATTATATGCAAAGTATTTATCTAGAGTAAATAGTTACATTTTCATTTACCATTGTCAAACTCCCTCCATTCACAACTTTGACACCATCCATTTCAGATAAATACACTAATGATTATTACTAATCATTTTCGAAACTAGAGATTATCTCTAGCACAGATATAAACTTTAAACCTCAGTTAAAGATTAATATATCAGATTTTTAAAATTTACACACTCGGAGTTATTCACCTTTCTCTGTCCAGTATGTAATATCTTTATAGATATAATAATCACCTCCACACTTCTCCAATTCTTTTCAAATTCATATAAATAAAGATATAATAAAAGACAAATGACCCCCAAGATGCATTTCGTGCTGAACCAGCACTCATCAGTTGGCCCAGGCCACTATCTCTCATATATATATATATTATATGCAAAGTTTTTTAATATAATTAATAGTTAGTTTCATTCCGACTTTGGGTTCATTAAAAACTGATTTGTTACACTTAATGAAAAAATTGCTGTCAGAATTTTTAAATCAGTAAAAATATTTTCTAATTCAGAGTTATTTCAAAAGTATCTGATTAGTTGAGGAAGATCAGTTGCATAATTCCTGTTTAAATAATGAATTAACATCATTACAAATGGTAATAAAAGTCTGAACTGATATATTGAAAATCTTAACAAACACGATTCTTCAAAAATGGTATTGTATAAATAATGATTGTAAGGAGTTCATTAATTGAATATTCATACAACTTGAGAATATTGTTAACCCATTTTTTATCTCTGTTAGCTTTTTAGAATTAAACTTCCTTATTTAGAATAATTCAGATATTACACTGCTTACTATTGCAACATTAAAATTCCTTTGTCTTTAAAGCATACCCATAATGCCATTGGAAATTTAAAGTTTAGTAATAGAATGGTTTTATTGTTTTGGAGTTTATAAGAAGTTTCAATGGCAGAACTGAATTCAATCCCAGGACTTTAAGTTTCAGAGCTGACATTTACCACAGCACTTAATTATGCAGGACCGAAATTATTAAAACTATTGTAATATTTAACACAGCATTACGCTGTTGCACATGCGCTTTGAAGATTTTAACTATAAATGAATGAACACTAACACTCAACCACATGATAAAGTCTTTGGAAAAGATAGAATGGCCATCTATTTTCCAAAGACTTTATCATGTGGTTGAGTGTTAGTATTCATTTATTTATAGTTAAAATCTTCAAAGCGCATGTGTAACAGCGTAATGCTGTGTTAAATATTACAGTTTTCAAACATCGCGCTATAAAAAATGATTTATTTACATACATTTAATATCAAATAAGAAGAATGACGTATCGTAAATTCTAGTAAATTTCATTAGCGTCTTTCATTCAAGCATGTAATAGTAATTTAAAGTGATTATTTAATATATTCACGCTTTCACTTTCAAACACTTAAGATTCGCCCATACAAAAGCGTTTGGGTTCGAAAAGATAGATGGCCATTCTATCTTTTCCAAAGACTTTATCATGTGATTGAGTGTTAGTATTCATTCATTTATAGTTAAAATCTTCAAAGCGCATGTGCAACAGCGTAATGCTGTGTTAAATTTTACAGTTTACAAACATCGCGCTATAAAAAATGATTTACTTACATACATTTAATACTATTGTACTAAAATTGGATAAAAATCACTTTCTGCCCGGCAAAAGAATGGTGTATTAGAAAAATATTAAATGATTAATTCAGGCATGGAGATTCAAGTGTTTGATATTTCTAGCTCGTCTGCGAGCAAAGTTTGTGAGATTTATGCATAGTGACAGAGCGACTGGTCTGAATTAAGAGAAAGGATGTATTATAATAACAAAAGGGGGAAAAAACTTAAACTATTGTTTACTTCTACATTATGTAAAAAAAATTAAAAGTTTACTGATCAAATTCTTCTTTTTTTTTTTTTTTAATTATAAAACAACAACGATTTTTTCCACACACTATTGAAAGATAAAATTTTCTCGTCTAACTAGGAGAAAAAAACAAAAACTGGTCAAATGAATTGTAACATAGTACTCCTATTAACTTAATTTATAGTTATTTTCTTAAATATGTGTTTTTCATTTAATTTTATTTTTAAATGTGAATATTTATTTACTGTATTAAATGAAACGTAACAAATAAATAACTACGTCATATAAAAATTCACCCCCATTACCTGTTCATTATTTTGTTCTTATTGTAGATATTACCAAATCATAATAGTCAAGATTAGATTTAAATGTTCCACGAATTTAAAATGTGCAATATTAAATGAATTTAATAGCGCATAGGGTAATGAACAAAAAATTATCATTTCCTACTACTCTAGCGCTATCTATTATAAGATTGATAAGATTATATTGATAAATGAATTACTGCACGTTTTATTTTAAAATATTTTTGAACTTTGAAATTTATTTACTCATCCGTATGTAATATTATTTTTGAAAATGTAAGTGGAATTTAATCAGGAGCTTTAAATAGAAAAAATTTAAAACAAAAAAAAATCTGATTAAGTAACAGGAAATGTTTTATATCAGCGGCGGGTTTTTAAATACTGAATCAGTGAAGTGTATATGTTACGTGTAAATTACTTTTTTTAAAAAAAAAACTGTCACTTGTTAAAACAAGTCCTGGTAAAACATCAATTCATTAATGAGTAAGAGATTTAGAGAAAACTGTATATATGTGATTAACATCAAAATTAAAAGTTTCCTATTAAAAAAAAAAAAAGATAATACCAAGGGGAAATCCCATTGAGAGATATATACATATGTCATTATTTAAACGCAATACGCTGTTTACTTCAAATTATTTGGTCTTTCTCCTAACAAGCAACACATATCACTTTGTACAGTGAGTTATCAATGCCAACTGAAACAAGTAATCTATATTTCATATATATACTATGAAGATTTAGCGGTACTTTAGCATTAAACCTGCTGTGAAATATCACTAGTCCTACTGGTTTAGGCTTAGGGTTGAGGTTGAATTTCATCATAGCAGGTCTAGTACTAAAACACCCATTTAACTTATTCTTGATAATTATTTTTTTATAATATGTAATATGTACAACTGAAACTTTAGCTATTATATTAAAGAGAAAAATAATCATCAAATTTCTTTTGAGATGGATTTTTGGAAGAAAATGAAAAAGATAATTTGAAAGTTGAGAATAGGAATAATTGAGTATTAAAATTTAGAATCGCTGAGAAAAAATATTTATTGAGTCAATTAAGAAGAGAATGATTGAGGAATTAGGAGAAATATGATAAAATATAATAAAAAAATTGATAGTTAAATTTTTAAAAATGAGATAATTATAAGAATTTAATCAAACATTTGGAGATTGTAATGAATTATGGAGCCATTTTTTTTGTATAGATGATTAAGACATACATCTATATCAAAAAATTTAGCTGAAAGATATTAAGTTATCTTCATGAAAAAATTTTTTTAAGTTTAAACCAGATTCAAACTGTAGTTTCTGGTATAGTAATAATTATATTATGAAAGAAAGGTATGAGATTATTGTTTGCATGCTTTGATAGAATTCCCAAACTGAATTATTTGTTTTATTTTTTTTTTTAAAGGTGATAATGTGGGCATTATGCTGATATTGTGGTGAAACTGTTAAACATTCTATTAACCAGTACTTCTATTTTATTCCCATAAAGCTTATATACTTGAGCAGAAGTAATGGAACTAATCAATGTGTTTGCAATTAAACACTAGATTAAAGCTTCGCTGTTTATAATCAGATTGATTTGGTTTTGTTGGAGTGATTATAAGTTTCGAGACAAAAGATTGGTACCTAAGGAACTTTAAACCACTTAGGAGATTAAAGCCATACTGCTTATGATCAGATTTATTTATCATTTGATTGATAAGTATTTCAGCAAAAACGTTTTCTATATATCTTGAGACAACAATACTAATGTTGTTGTGGCTTTACTCATGTTTAAATTGAAAAATCAGGTGTTATTACACTGACCGAACTCTCACTATTCTGTCCAAATATATAAAATTTGCATTTTAAGGAACTGCTAGATTTGTGTTATTTTTAAGAATTGTTTTGAATAGAGAACATTTTTTAAAATCATGCTTGAGGATTTTGGAGTTTATTGTTTGAAAGAAACCTTTTATATAACTACTTGTGAATTTAGACTTTAGAATAGTTTATTTATAGTGTAAATTAATTCAAATTGTTGTGCTACAGTTTAATACTTTTGTTTTAGTTCTGAAAATTTGATTGGGTGTTCAAATGGTTTCCATTATATTTTTGTGCTTTACACAAATTAAAATTTTAATTATGAATTTTGCATTGTTTTTTATTTAATTAATTAACTTTTATTGTTAATGATATATTATATTATCATTACCTTTTGATATGATAATGTGGGGCTCATTAAAGTGTATGATCCAGATCTAAAAATTGAATACTAAAATAAATTATGATAAGAAGTTGAACAAACAATGGCAAATTATCACCATTCATGATCAAGTTATTTTTTGAATATAGTAATCTGTTGTTGTTATTCCAGCTCATTTTTGGGCAGAGAATTGCTCCAACTTTTTGTCTTGTAACAAAATTTTTACTCTATAAAAACTTTGCATGTTGAATAATAGGAAGTATTTCTAAAAAATATTTAGTATTTATGTTCTTTTGTCAAGATATGGTTAGATTGAATGGTCCTTTGGAATTTATTTAGGAATAAATGAGAAGTTTCAATTAGATCATTAGTATTTTCGTAGTAGTTATTGTATCCAATTGATGGTTCTGAGTCCCCCTCCCCCCATTTTTTTTTGTAATTGTGTATGAGTGATTTTATTGTATTATGATTATTCAGAAAAATGTTTATTTACAGTATTAACTTTTATCTGGTGTAATATTAACCATTTTATTTTTACCTATCAATATATTGTGTGTGTGTGTGTGTGTATGTGAATATTGATTTTTTTACTTTGTGGATTTTTTTTTTTTGCATATCATATTCCTACTCTTTGTATCATGTTCATGTTATTTTGGCAGCTTTGTTAATGTCTTCCTATTTTATTTCTTTCAGATGGTATACTATTTATTACCATATATGAAGATTTTTTTTACTCTTTGTTATCACTTGTTCCATCATGAATTATTTTTTTTATAGATCGTTCACTATATCTTTTTTCATCATTATTTCTTCATAAATTTTTATTTCTTACTTTATTATAATATATTTTCATTCTTCAGAAGTTCATTTTTAAATCAAATTTTTAAAACAATAAGTATAAAATATTTATATATAGACAGAAAATATAAATAATCAGAAATGAGATAGATATAGAGCAGAGAAAGAGTAAGTTAACTGTACAGATTATACATAATAGAACATTTCATCAATATTAAATATAATGAAAGGTATAAGGCGGAGGAGTTAATGAAATGCAAATAGCTAAACTTTATTGCATAGAGGTAAAAAAAAATATTATTATAAATTCATTATCATGAATCTATTGCTAAATAATTACTTCTAAGAGTGCTCTAATTAGTTCTTCTATCATTATTGATTTTGGCAGTTGTTATAAGTTAATAACTACCAGCTAACATACTTATCAATACTTTCTTATTTCTGTTGTTTGGGTATGTGGATATATATATAAAGAATTAGTAAATAACTATATACATGGAGCAATTATTGCATAAAAATGTACCGGCTTAATAGTGCTTAAATGGTGTTCATACTTAATTATTTATACATAATTATATATTATTATACATATATTTAAGTTATTTAATATGAAATTAAATAAATTAGCCTTAACAAAAAAAAAAAAAAAATTAATAATGCAGCCTAACTTATTTAGCTATTATCTCTGAAATAATAGAATAAATTAATAACAAGATAATTTTGTTAATGAGCTGGAAAAACATTTACTTCAAAGAATAACCGAATAAAACTAATATCAAAGAAAAAAGGAAACTTTCCCAGTCAATCTGACTGAATCTATAGCTGGAAGAAGATTGGATTGTGGTGAAGAAGCTGACAGAAATCCTTCAATGGAAGAAAGCTAGACCTTTGAGAATTCTTATTTCTATTGGCATGAAGTGAGCCTTATGGTCTACTTGTGAATAAGCTTACTTTTATATATATGTATTCATGTTTTACTAAGTAGTCATTGAATTGAAATTTGCTTATTAATTATTATTACTTTTATGTGTGTGTTACACTTTTATTGATTGTCAGTAAGCAGTTGTAGTCATTAAACTTCAATTTGTGCTTTTTTATTATTGAAATTAATTGTTTATATGTTCTGCATATTGTTATTATGCAGAGATTAAGCAATGCCTCAAAGTATAGTTCATGAAGTGCTAAAGCATATAAAGTTTTTATTTTCAGGTTAGATAATATATTTAAAATTGTATTATGCAAGTTGGACATTATCAGCATGGATTAATTCTTTTTAAATATTAACTTTTTTTTTTTACCTCTGCTATGATGAAGTGGGGTGATTCCTCAAAATTGGTTGCTGCCATATGGATGATAGAATTTACACATAGTATTGTTTTTTTGTTGGGATCTAAAAAATGAATTATTATTATTAAATTGTTTATTAAAACAAATACGTATATCCATTACATTCATTAATTTAAATACAGGTCAAAGTATATTTACACAAATGCAAAGTAATTTAGCCGAGAGGTCATCGCAACCGCCTTGCAAGCAAGTAGTTGGTTGCAGACGGTTGTGGGTTCCCGTCCCGGCAGATGCTATAACATATGAAAAAAAAAAGTAATTTTTCTTCTACCAAGCCCTAGTTATGCTTTTATACAGAAGAAACTTTTCATTATTTATATTTTCTTTTAATTTTAAATATAATACAAAATATGCTAATGATAATAACAATAAATTACATTTCAATAACCTTAATTATATAATAAAAATATTGACTATATATATACTAAGTTAATTTGTTCCATACCCCCTCATTAATATATTTTTTAATTTTCTATTTTTTTTATTTTTATAATGTTGCAAGCTTTTTAATTCAATAAGTAAATTATTAAATAATTTAGGAACATAGTGATTCTTATTTTAGTTCCAGATTTATTAAAATGTTTTGAAACTATGTACATATCTGTTTTTCTTAGACACATTTCAATTTGTTTTATATAAAGTTTTTTTTAAAATACTGTGAAATTTTTTTTTTCTCTATAATTATATATTCAATAAGTTGATTAAATAATAAAATAGGTACCTGTTTTGAGACCGTACTGCCGCCATCAGAGGGCGCGGCCACACCACCAACAACCGTCCTGAAAATGGCAAGTGATAAATTTTTTTACGAAAATGCCTGAAAATCGACAAATAAAAATGTCTAAGGCAAAATATGTACAGCAAATCAAAAACTACAAATTATAAAAAAATGCAAGAAAATGCTAAAAAATTCAAATAATAAAACCAAAAAACCATGAAAATTTCATTACGAGATATACCCCCCCCCCTAAAATCAAAATTTCTTCCCTTAAATCGACAAATAAAAATGCCTGCCAATATATGTATAGCAAATAAATCGAAAACTACAAATTATAAAAAAAATGCAAGAAAATGCTAAAAAATTCAAATAATAAAACCAAAAAAACCATGAAAATTCTATCAAGAAAATTCACAAAGCATGGCGGCCAAAAAGAACGGGGAAAATACAAAAAGATCAAATTATTTACCTTCAACATAAATATGCATCTAAGTTCACATTGAAAAGCAATTAATTAATTACCGATTACTTCCTTCCTTTATAGTAGTAGGCATTTGGATTTTTCTAGTTTTTTTGTTCAAGAAATTGTTTTTCACCGTTATATAGATGAAATCAGTTTGTACTTTCAAAATGAATATGACGTAATTAGACATTTTACATCAAAAAGTGAATTTCTCTAAATTCATTAATAACATTTAATAATTAACAAGTAATACACAAAAAATAATTACTGATTACTTCCTTCCTTTATAGTAGTAGGCATTTGGATTTTTTCAGTTTTTTTTGTTTAAGAAATTGTTTTTCACCGTTATATAGATTAAATCAGTTTGTAGTTTCAAAATGAATATGACATAATTAGACATTTTACATGAAACCTAATTTCCAAAGATAACAAATTTAATTAAAATGTAGCTAAAGTAGAGTTTTGAAATACCTGCTTAGTTCTATTATGACGTTTTAATTATTTTGGACTGCTAGAAATACAAGTTATTGGGATAATTTTTATTTTTTGACAGGATTATTAAGGATTACTTTTTTTCATGCGGAAGAATACAACATTAAATATGCAGCAAAGTTTGAGGCAATATTTCAAAATCCCACGTTGAAATTTCTAAATTATAATTGCTAATTTCTTCCATCTTTTCTTAATATTTGTGTTAAAATTTGTTCCAAAATGCTTCAAAATTCTACTATTCAAGTGCGTTTAAAAGCTTCAAAATTCTGCCATGTATGCTGAATTCTTCTGTTACTATGTAAAATGTGAACTCTAAATCAAAATCTGTCTCTACGATTGCATGATGGTGAAGATGTATTCGATGCAATATTGCAAGTGATCAATATATCGTCAATCTAAATTTTTAGATTATAATTGCTAATTTCTGCCATCTTTTCTTAATATTTGTGTTAAAATATGTTCCAAAATGCTTCAAAATTCTACTATTCAAGTGCGTTTAAAAGCTTCAAAATTATGCCATAAAATAATAGTTTTTACTTCACCTTTAATTAGTAATTAATTGAGATTGCGCTTTACACAAAAAAGTGAAGCTTGTCTAAATCTTACAAAGTTATATGGCTTAGCACTTTCGGAGACCTTGAGTCTCCATAATCATAGCCTACTTTTAACTGAAGTTTAGTTGTGGATTTTCACACAACATTATATATAAAAATATCAACCAATTTCAAACTAAATTACAAACTGACACGGTCAAAAACAATAAACCCAGAATAATGCTTCCATACATACCATCAATTGCTAGAAAATATTATAAAATATTTGCTGAGTCCTTTGAACTAGGATTCCACACCCCACCAGCAACAAACAGAATGATAAACAATACCAAAGACAAAATACCTTCTGATCAAATATCCCAAGCAGTTTTTAAAATTTCATGCCCAACCAATGGATGTAGAGCGGCATACTATGGGGAGACCCGTGCCAACATCACAAGAACAGCTCAACATCATTATTTGTACAGGAAAGCTATAAATAACGATGAAAACAGATCCATATTCTTCGAGCACCAAAATACAACCAGCCATATGTTTGAACCCACTATAGCAAGGGCACTGTGCACTGAACACAATGATGTGAAACGAAAAATCAAAGAGGCATGTTTTATTGCAAATGACAATTATGCAATAAACCGGAAAGAATCATGCTTTACAATCTCCAGAAAGTGGTCATTATAAAATTTGCATAAAATTTTACATAAACCACAACTAAACTTCAGTTAAAAGTAGGCTATGATTATGGAGACTCAAGGTCTCCGAAAGCACTAAGCCATATAACTTTGTAAGATTTAGACAAGCTTCACTTTTTTGCGTAAAGCGCAATCTCAATTAAAATTCTGCCATGTATTCTGAATTCTTCTGTTACTATGTAAAATGTGAACTCTAAATCAAAATAATGGATTTTTATGCTGAACACATTTAAGTACCTACTAAAAATGATTGGAAGGACTTTGGTAATTATTTTTTGTGTATTGCTTTTTGATTATTTAAATATTACTCAATTTAGATATGCTTCTTTGTGAATTTTCAGATTGTAGGGGGGGGGGTATCTATTGATCATATTTTTTTTTATAAATTGATTTTTACAGCATCAACTGTTATTTTTATTACATACTATGTATTAATCTGTGTTATGAGTTGTTATTATATCTGTTATTTAAATAATTTTAAAATATTGATAATTTGAAAGCCAGAGAACAATTAATTGCTTTTGAATATGAACTTAGATGCATATTTATGTTGAAGGTAAATAATTTGATCTTTTTGTATTTTCCTGCTCTTTTTGGCTGCCATGCTTCTTTGTGAATTTTCTGATTGTAGGGGGAGATACATCTCTTGATAGAATTTTCATGGTTTTTTGTTTTTATTATTTGAATTTTTTTAGCATTTTCTTGTATTTTTTTATAATTTGTAGTTTTCGATTTATTTGCTGAACATATATTGTCTGAGGCATTTTTATTTGTCGATTTAAGGGACGAAATCTTGATTTTAGGGGGGGGGATATCTCGTAGTGGAATTTTCATGTTTTTTTGGTTTTATTATTTGAATTTTTTAGCATTTTTTTTGCATTTTTTTATAATTTGTAGTTTTTGATTTATTTGCTGTACATATTTTGCCTTAGGCATTTTTATTTGTCGATTTTCAGGCGTTTTCGTAAAAAAATTTATCACTTGCCATTTTCAAGCCGGTTGTTGATGGTGTGGCCGCGCCCTCTGACGGCGGCAGTACAGTCTCAAAACTACAACCATAAAATATTATTTTTCTATTTACTTTTTTCTTTTTGATATAATTTTCTTCAGTAGTAGTATCAACGACCGTACACGTCGCTTGATACCCGGCCGCGACATTTTAAGAACTAATTGACCTTTAATGTGTTTTTTTAAATAACGGTAAAAAGTACATGTCTTTTTTTTTTAATAACAAAAAATACAGCGGCATTTTTATAAAAGTAAATATATTCTTTTTTTAACAACAACAATAACAAAATTTTTATTTAGGACTTTCTATAGATTTTATTAAATCTACGTTATTCTTCTAATAGTTTAAACAAAATTAAAAAAACAAACCAACACTTGATTAACAAAGTAATCAATGCCAGCGCTGGAATGAGCAGGGGGGGGCTTGATTAACAAATTAATCAGCCCGAACGACAATAACAAAATCTTTATTTAGAACCTTTTTTTAGATTTTATTAAATCTACGTTATTCTACTAATAGTAAATTAAACATTTAAATAAAATTATAAAAAACAAAAAAACAAAATTATATATAATAAAAAAACACTTGATTAACAAACTAATCAACCCGAATTAAATGAAATATCAGCATGCGGTGTTGGAATGTGCAGGGGGGGGAGGTGATGGTTTTGCCAATCCAAAGGATCATCCAAAAATGCATTACTTAATTAACAAACTAATCAGCCTGAATTAAATTAAATTGTCTCACGAAGATATTGTGACTGCCGTGACTATTTAAGAAGTCGCGCTTATAACAAAACTTTTTTTTTTATAGATATAATAAACACCTCCATATTTCCCCATTCTTTTTAAATTCACATAAATAAAGATATAATAAAAGACAAATGACCCCCAAGATGCATTTCATGCTGAACCAACACTCATCAGTTGGCTCAGTTCACTATCTCTCGTATATACATATCTATTATATACAAAGTATTTATCTAGAGTAAATTGTTACATTTTCATTTACCATTGTCAGACTCCCTCCATTCACAACTTTGATGCCATCCATTTCAGATAAATACACTAATGATTATTACTAATCATTTTCGAAACTAGAGATTATCCCTAGCACAGATATAAACTTTAAACGTCAGTTAAAGATTAATATATCTGATTTTTTAAATTTACACACACGGAGTTATTCATCTTTCTCTGTCCCGTATGTAATATCTTTATAGATATAATAAACACCTCCATACTTCCTTTTTTTTTAAAATCCTTCCATACTCGGTTCACAACCACTGAGATGGTTTGACATTTTTTTGGACCTCATACTACATCATTTGAATGTAATATAATACTTTATTAAATAACATTTCAAATGTTATGTTGACTTCAAATCTACACACCCTCAAATTATACGATAGCGCAGCCTCAATAGCGATGATTTGTAGAGTAAGAACAGGGCGCTTGAAAGAAGTGTGAATTGCGGGAAATGAGCATAACACACTATTGGTCATTACTGGGTGCCTCAGTAAACCATGTTTAACTGTTTTTGAGTAGCACGAACGCCATCAAGTGATATGTACGGTCGTTGATACTCTTAGATCAATTATTCCTTTTGCAGTAATGCTAATCTATTAAATATTAGAAAAGTTTGCAGAAACCATTGTTATTCCATATCTCAATAAAGATTCACCTAAAGATTTATATATTATAACAATAAGAATATTTAAAGGAAAAATATTTTTGATTTTGTAGACTATTGATATAAAATATCTACATTTATTAACTAATATGTTAATATGATGTTTCCAATATATTTTTTCATCTATCATCATTCTAAGATATCTAATATTTTACTTTTTCTACTTTTATGCATTTATTATCATTACATATTACATTATTATCATAAATACATTCATGTTAATGTAGATGATATACTGTATTCCACATGAGGAGAGCATATTAACACACCTTTTCTCATTTATATAAATTCTTCTTTTAAAGCACCATAAGACAATTTTGTTCAGACTTTGACATCCTTTAATTGTAATATCAATATTGTTATTTACATTTATAGCAATAGTATCATATATATATACAATGGTATATTGTTCATTTAATACTAGTATTTCCTAGATAATTTATGAAAATCTAAAACAACAATGCACTAAGTATAAAACCTTGAGGAACTAACTCCATATAATTTTTTTTACTCATTACTCATACATTTGATATTTTTGATATATCAATCATTTAAATATCTTTTAAAGAAAAATTCTGTAACTCCACAATGTAAACTCGGAATTAATTGCTTATACTCAGTAATGTTTAAAGTCTTATAAAAATCTAAAAAAATATAGTTACATATATTCAATGCACTATTAATTTTATTCCTTCTATGAATCCATATTGGTTTTTATTTTTAAAAAATTTTTAGTTTAAATTTTTTTAATTATTTTATAAATATAATTTTCTATTATTTTAACAATTGAAGGAAGAATAGCTATAGCTCTATAGTTATCAAAATTATTTTATTACCAGATTTATAAGCTGGTCGTACTATAGATGTTTTTAATAGTACATGAAATTCATAATATTTTCTATTATTTTATTAATCATATAAATTATAACATTTGATAAAATGTCAATATTATTATTTATGTCTACTATTCTGATCATATCTATACCTGGATGTATATTAACTCTACACTCTTTTATTATTTCTTATAAATCTTCATTTAAATTTGACATAAATATCCAATGAAATTGACTTATATATTTTGAAATATTAATATCATGATTAATTTTTTTTAGTTTGTTAATTCTTTCTACAAATATAGTATTAAAAGTAAATAAACATCACATGACCACCACTTCTTATGCTTGTGTATAACTTTTTAAAACAGGCAAAACTCACTATACGTATTGCCACACACAGCAAGCTAGAGTAATCAATGGATGCCAGAAGGCTTGTGCATAAAATCCCTTTCTAATGCCTACTCATCCAATATCCCCAGACTAGTTTCTGGCTTGAGGCCTTCATCAGTGAGGAGCCTTGGATCTGAGAGCACTGTACCTAGATCTTAGGATCTAATGCAATCCTCCAGCAGCCACCTTTTATCTCCACTTAACTACAAAGCTATGGGTCTGAACTCAGTTCAGTACCCATACATTTTGGTGTCTTTGGTTTTTTAATAACCATAGCCACCACTATCCTATTAGGCAGAACTATCATTTATATTAAAATATTTTTTTAAATGTTCATCATTTATAGAACTTAATTTCTTTACTAATATTTCATTTATTTTTCTCCAAAAGAAAGAATTCAAACAATTGTTGCTTTAACGATCAGATTAAATTTTAATACTTAAAGATTGGTTTAGCTCATTGCCAGATTCCATAATATTAATACTTTGTTAATTTGCAGATTAGTTGCCATTTCCAGCTGAGTCATTCATTAATTGAGAAGGAAGTGATCGTTTCTAGAATGCAGCTAATCCAAATGAAGTGGTTTTTTATATCATTGTATTGAATTGTGAGCATTCATTATTTAATAACTGATAACACACTAAAAGCACTATATTCAATCTTTGTGCAGTTAAAGTATATAAATGCATGATCATGCAGAATTTATAGTGAATGACACTGACTTGTGCACACACCTGTGAATCTGTAAAATATTATCAATATCTTTCTCCATTTAGTAATTTCTCAAAGAAATGGGAGTTATTTTCCTACCCCATTTTATGATGTATTTAAAACTAGGTAATATTGATTGTAGAATTATTCTTTTAGGCACTTTTAACATATGAAAAATTATTTTGCTTTTGTTTAATACTTTTAACCATAGTTTGTTTGTGTTTTGTTTTGTGCTTTGCTTTAATGAATGTGCTTTGAGACAAATATACAAGTTTTTTTTTTTTTCATAAAATTAATTAGTTTCAGCATGTGTAGTAATTTAATTATGGTAACCAGCCATATGAAGTCCAGGGAGAATGAATCATCCATCAAATATTTCCCCAATACTACTAAAAATAGAAATTTTGGAAACCTACTAAACCTCACTTAAACACATTTTTGATTCTGTTTCTTCAATAAGTTGATTCTTTTCTTAGTTTTCCAAGAGATTTAAAAACTTTTGATTTTAAATATAATGTGAAGTTGCAATGTACGTCATACTACTTCAATTATAAGCTATCCAATATATATAAACAAAAAATAAAAACATTAAAATTTGTAAATTTAATAAATTTTACTATTTGTCACCGGTCTTTTTTTTGGTCTGAGAGTAACATATGTAATCCTGTTTATTGTTTCTTTGGATTACATTAAAAGTAAATACGCTTTATTCTACACTTGTTAAATTTGTCCCAAAATTTGATTTGATACAGTATTTCATATAATAAAATATTTTCCAAGCATAAATCTAAAAGTTATGTGAAATTTAAGAAAATTGCCAAAATATTTTTCTTAGGTATAAAATAAAACTTATTGATTTAGTAGAGGCAAGCAAAAAAAAATTGTAAAACTTTCTTGTATCATCAGAAGTTTTAAAGTTTGAAAAGTTTACTGGGAATTTGTAATAGGTAATGGCAAGTAGGAGTGACTGTATAGATCCCAAAGTCAATACAGACTAACAATTAAAGTGATTATAATCTACTGATAACAAGATTGATACTATGTTTCCATAGAAGGGAAAGAAGGTACCAATGGACTTGGGTAGCTATATTTTATGTTTAGAGATTCTTTAAATACTGCAAGTTGACATCATGAAATAATACTGGGATAACTAATCGATAAATTGAAGATTATTTTTCTTTGGAAAAAAGATTTGTCATAAAACTATTAACCTAAATTCTGACTTACAAATTAATTTATTACAAATTCAATATGTAATTTAAAACTCTTATTACTTGTCATTCACAGGTTTGTCTTCAAACTTTTAGCCTTATTAGTCTTTTCAGATCCTTATTTGGTTTTGAGAGAGAAAAGGGGGAGGGGAAGAGAAAGAAAGGAAAGAAGACAGCTTGCAAGTTTTTTTCTAAAAATTGATTTCGTATAGGAAATTTAAAAAAAAAAAAAGACTAAAAAAATTAATAAATAAAGCAATATAAATGAACAACTCAAGTTTTAGATTTTTTCTAAAACATTTAACAACATAAATGAAGAACAAATTTTTTTTTTTTTTACATTAATTTATAAAAAAAAAAGGATTTAGTGTAACATACAGAAATGTTTTTTAACTTTCTATTATATTTTTTAAAAATCATTTATGTCCCTATATTTGACTATATAAAATAGATTAAATCCTCAATTTATCAATTAATTATCCCTCTGTTGTTTCATGATGTCTCTATCAATGTTTTAAAGAATCAATTTTAAAAAAATGGAATATAGACATTCGGATCCATTGGTATCAAAAAGACTTAGTGAAGAAAAAGGATGTTGTCTAATGCATGTTTAATTGCAATAAAAGTTATTGTTAATTTTATTTAAAATTAAAAATATAGTGCACTAAGTTTTTAATTGTTTTTATTTTTTGAGTGAATGTTAATGAACAAACGCATACATAGTAAATATATTTTAAAATGTACTCTCAATTTTTTTATTAATAACTATATATACGTTGTAAATTTTATTTATACTATAATCTTAATCTATATATTGCATTTGAAACGCACATCCGTGAAGCTATATTAAAAGTTTATAATTGCTTAGCGCTTTCGGGATCTTCGAGTTTCCATATTCATAGCCTATAATAATAATGTTTGTTGTTAGCTTGTCTAATAGAGATGTATGCAAATATGTGTGCCCATATCCATAGCCTATAATAATAATGTTTGTTGTTAGCTTGTCTAATAGAGATGTATGCAAATCACCTAGACCACCCACTTTTTCAAAATGGAGAAGCAAGCATCGCTTCTATTGATGGAGCTGGTTTTTCTGCTATAAAACATGCCTCTTATATATGTATATTATACAAATAAAAAAGTATATACATGTTGAAAATAGTGTAAACTTACAGTACAGTAAACAATACATATTTACACAAGGGAAGCTTGAAGCATGTATTGCTGCTCCTTTGTATTGATTTTTTTTTTATTCAATGTGGCCACAGTTACTAGATAATACTGGAACGTTATTTTGATTTTCTGTTTAATTATTAATGGAGTCCTTTTGAGAATAAAAGGTTTTTTTTGTTGTTAAGTTTAAAGCATAATTATTAAATACAATATTTGTATTGCATTGAACCCATTATGAATTTTACGAAATTTAGAATTTGATTATTATTTAAATCAATAAAGACATTATTGAAAGGCTATTTAATTTTTTGAGACTATTTTTCGGACTTATTTTTTACTGATTTATCAGTTTTTATCAAGTAGATTTTTAAAGTTGCTTTTTCTTGTTAAAATTCCTTTGGAGGTTGATTTTTTTTTCTTGGTCAGAGCAAAATTTTTAAGAATTTTTACATAGTTTTGTTTTTTGATTTTAATGTTTTTAATGACATTAATTATCTTTTTATCACCAATAAACCAAAATTAAAGATACATTTATATAGAAATTGATAGTTTCAGATAATGAGTTTGAAATTCATCTGTTAACATCACAAAATTGTGAGGATGGGAGGAGTAATCTTAGAAATGTTTTACATTTAACAACAATAGATTCTGCTTAAATATTTTTCTAAAAGAAAGAATTAGGTGCTGATGGGGGGAATCGTATTTATAGTTTAGGCTACAAGAAAATTGTTTATATACAGAGATTTTAAATATCTGTATTTAAAAGTTTTCTATCTGATTTCACCATGATATTAAAAACAATAATTTATAAAGGTATGTCCAGGATGCTAAAAAATGATTACAAACATCATATTCATTTATGCATTAGAAAAATTTGAGACTAGATATAAAAGAATAGTATCTGAAAATAAAAAGAATATCAAATACAGTAAAACACATATCGCCAAAAATCACCCAATGGTATTTGAAAGCAAAAGTTGGATAACTATACCTTAAAACAATAATATAAAATAAATAAAACTTAAAAAACAAATGTATGCCATTATGGAATAAATATTGGATATCAATACCTTGTAATAATAATAAAAAATGAAAAATAAAAATTATATATTTTAATTATTGTCGTACATCATAGTTTTAATTTTGAATTGCCTAATAAACAACAGCAGAATAAAATGAGGAACAGTAATGTAATTAGAATTTAATATTGCCAAATTGGAAATAATACTACAGTGGTGGACTGAAATGGAATTAAAAAAAAAAAAGGAGTAACAAAGCACGACAGTTGTATAACTAGATAAAAAGAATGAAAACCTAAAGAAATAAAAAGTAGTAGTAGTAGTTTTTTTTGTCTATAATGAAAAATGCAGAAAATATATATTTTTTTTTACATATGTCAAAACCTTGGCTGAACCCGCAACAACTGTCTGCAAGCAATGCCGTAAATGACTTAAATGAAGTGAGAGGTATCAAAAAGAAAAACTTTTTGTTAATGGAAAAACAAGAACCCATAAAGCTAGCAAGGAGTATATCGAAGAAGCAAACAACAAATTTGTTAGAAGAATCTCTGTCCCAATAATGATTTTTTTGTTGTTGTCAAAACTACTGCTTTAATGATTGTTTTTAAATTCTATATACAAATATAATTTTTGTTTTTAAATTCTATTTGCTCTTATATTATATTTATATTTGTTCAAAAGAAAAAAAAATTACTAATTTATATTTTAAAAAAAAAGCGAGTTTGAAAATGGTTTTGTGTCTGTCAATAATAACTCATTATTTATTTAACTTATTTTTTTTATTGTATCTGATATAAAACTTGATTTTTTTTTATTGAAATGACTTATTTTTTGACATTTATGTAACTCATTTTTCACTCACTAGTCCCAGGATTAGGAACGGACCTTGTTTTTAGAATTCACATTCTAAATATATCTATACCATCCATAGTCTGGAGTTCATTACTACTATACTATATTTTTTTTTGTCAAAAAAATTTATCTACACTTCTTTTATTCAATACTTTTTTTTATTTTCTCATTTGTCACTCTATTTTTATTCCTCTTCATCACATTAAACATTTCTCACTGATATATAAAAGCACAGTGTTTTTAATTTTATGATTAACTGTTAATAGGGGGTAAAATCTTTGACATATATATATATTTTCAGAAATACTTAATGTTCCATCAAATATTTTTTTTGCACAGACACACACACACATATATATATATGAAATAAATTATAAAATTTGTAAAAGAATTATGTTGAATAAAAGTTATTTCTGTATATATAGTAATATAATTTTCTTCTTCTTCCTATTCCTATGTATTGATTTCTACTTTAACATATACCATTTACACCTTTCTTAAACACTTTATCAATACTCTTTATTTATATCAAAACTAACAGTTTTGGCTCTTTACAAATAGGATTGTAAAGAGCTCTGATGATGACTGCAAGACAGACGAGAAAGGTGTAAATGGTATGATATGTATATATAGTATTCAAATAATGTTATTGCTCAGGAGTTCACAAGAAGTTCAAGCACAGAAAGTGTCAGAACTAGAATCAATTTGAGAACTGCCCCAGAGACTATTCTGCACTAAACCACACAGAATTATGTATATAGTGATTACTGGATACTACTTGCATGAGTCAATTGCTATTTTCAAAAGTTGACTGCTAAATATAACTACATCTATTAAAAATTGAGATTATTTGTAGTATATTATAAGTTATCATTTTTGGTCTATATTCTAATGATGAAAACATTTAATTTACTTTCATTTAAGATTTGAAATACAGGCATATAGGGGGATTTGAACTCAGATTTTTAAGCAACCTTCAATTATCCACACTATCTCATATTACTGATACACATGACCACACATATGTAGAAAAGATAAATAATCACCAATATTCATATTTCATGATAAACCAGCACTCATCAGTTAGTCGAGATTATCATCTCCCACACAGGACAGGTAGAAAAGATAATCACCAATATATGTATTTCGTGCTGAACCAGCACTCATCAGTTGGTCCAGATTATCATGAGTGCTGGTTCCGCACGAAATACGTGTATTTATCTTTTCTACATGTGTGTGGTCATATGTATCAGTAATATGAGATACTGTGGATAGTTGAAGGTTGCTTGAAAGTCTGAGTTCAAATCCCCTATATTTACTTTCATTTATAAATATTTACTAGGATTTCTAAAGAATTAATTTTACACTGGAGATTGTATAAAGATATAAAATTGATTTGAATGATTTTTGGATTTGTAAGTGATATTGCATCCAAGTGAGAAATAATTTATGTCATAATTACTGATGATTAATTTATTGGAAGACGAGGGTATTGGAATATAACTTATTTTGTCTTATCGTGGAAGAATTTAGAACCTAATATTACCTATAACTATAAAACCTTTTCCATTGAAAGTTTGTGGGAAACATTTAACTGTCTTCTACTGATTGCATACAATAAATATACATATTCTAGTTCTTTGTTTTTAGGAAGTTATTTTTTAAATTTGTAAAGTTTATAATAAAGTATATATTGAAGTTATATATATATATATGCACACATATATATACTTCATGTTTGCATATAAAAAAAATTATGAACAAAATTTAAATTCAAAAGTTTAATAATATGTTATAAATAAAAATTAAATATTTATATTGTAAATGCACAGATAGAGATTTACCATGTAATTAATTATAAAGTTATTTTGTGTTAAATGCAAATATTTTCTAAAATCTAAAAGGTAATTGATTCTAAATTTAATTTAAAAGTAGTTTAAAAGAAAAAAGTTTTTCTTTTAACAATAAAAAAAAAAGGTGGAAATGATACTCTATGAAAAGTAATTAAAATGCTTGTAAACAGATTTCTAGATTAAAATTTAGGAAATAAATGATTAAAATAATTTGATTTAAAAGGCTGTTATTCCTGCTCAGAAATATGAACTTGGAAATAGGGTATTGGACAAATAAACTCAGACCTCAGCGAAAGTAATGGAGTTATCTATACCAGTAGATCAAAGGATTCAAATGATAAGAGATCAGTCCGAATTTTACAGATGAGATAACTCCAAATTATATAAATAGTGCTGGAAATTACATTCATTATTATCTTTCTATTCATCTTGATCCTGCTAGTGAATACTATTCTGCCAATATTATTATTCTGCTTTAATTAATTCTTATCTGATAGTTTCCAGCATGTCTATCATGCAAGAGTAGAGTAAGGCATTATCTCTGTCAAGCTGGCAGAGGGCAAACCATAAAACCATTGCAGAGTCCTGAAAAGGGAGTCATCTGCATATGAAGAATCTTCTGAACATGTGTACGCTATATATCCACTTTAGAAGAGGAAAAGTCTGATGTCCAGTGATACAGGAAGAATCAGCTGCCAAGACCTAATTAATATCTATGTATCCAAAATGAATGTGAAATAGTGATTTAAACCATCCACCCTAGCTATGGTTTTAAAGAATCAATGCTGCCAATACCTACAGACTGAACTTGAACTGTTGGAAGAATAAGTATAAGCTTTAATCTTTAGTTAGTTACTGTCTCCTATTTAATGAAATATGTTAATGAAGTTATTAAAACAGGCAAAACTCACTATACATATTGCCACTCACATCAAGCTAGAGTAATCAATGGATGCCAGGAGGCTTGTGCATAAAATCCCCATCTAGTGCCTACTCATCCAATATCCCCAGACTAGTTTCTGGCTTACTGTGAGTGGCAATACGTATAGTGAGTTTTCCCTGTTTTAATAACAGTTATAAGCAAGCATAAGAAATGGTGATCATGTGATGTCTATTGTTTTAATGAATAGTTATGTAATTAATCTGTTTACGAGGGGTATGGCAAGAGATTGTAGTTTGTTTTTTAAAATATCATGCCACAATTTAGTCACCGCTATAATTGTAATAAATTATTTTATAAAAGGTAATTAGCTTGTAATCGCAATCTCTTGCTATGATATTAAAAGATGTATATTAGTTATATCATTATTTCCACTTTATTTAATAATATGTTAAATCAATAAATCTATAAATTATGAGTGGAGGGTAAGCTAGATTGGGATTCTATTAAGTAGATGTAAGTTTTAGCTAACTAGTCTTGTATTAGAATTATTATTGATAAGAATGTATGGTTTGTATCTGTCAATTTGGTTACATCTGATTCTCATCCTTATGTAACATGTTAGTATTAGATGATAGTAACATCATTTGCGACTGCTAATCCCTTGCTATCATTATCTTATTTTGTTTAAACAGTGATGGGCAGTAGTTGATCAATTCCTAGCACAGGTCATCCATTTTACTTTCATACATGTTCAGTGATATGTATGCGCCTACCAGTCACTATGCTATATATGCGGTAGAAGGTTGGCATTCAGTTATCACATGTATTTGTCCTTATATAACTATTGTAGTACAGATGTCAATTCTTCTATTTCACAATTATTTTATTACCTATTGCATATTAATAACAACCTGTAATTGATCACAACAGTCAAGTAGTAAGATTAGCCTTAATTTATAAGTTTGTATCAGTTAGCATTAGAACTGTGCTGATGATGGTTGAGAGCAGTTAGGTGTCTACATAGTAGATTGGAATCCATCCAAACAGTGCTATTAGTATTCTGAAATAGTATCAATTATTTTAAATCTTTATATCACCATATACTATAGCTATGAATAATTAATCTAAAATAAATTTAGAATGTTTTATTTATTTTAGGTTAATTTATGAATCAGTTGACTAAAGTCATGCCAGTGTATGTTTTGTATTGCATGTACATGAATAAATAATGTCTCATTATTTTGGCATTTTGTAATCTTTATTTGCAATCAACAATTTAGACAATTACTTAAGAGTCTCTTGTTTTCTCCCTGACCTTAGCAGGCTGTAAAAGAAAAGTTGGTATTCTGTGACATCAGAATGTGGAAAGTACATGTGGTTTGCCCTCAGATGATTTACATATGGGTTGTACAATTCTGATGGTTACAATATATATGTATTTACTTAACTGATTAATAAAAATTTACAACTGCACCATTGCAATGCATGATGTCCCATAAATCCAGCACCATAAGCATAAAAATAAAAGTGGTAAAACATTTTTTATCTGCAGAACAGTAACACTTTTGTTTTGGCAAGCAATTTGCCAAAGGGTATTTTGAAGCCCATGTTACCTTGAGCAAAGATAATGATCATGAAATTATCATATGTACCATTTTGTTTTCAGATTTTGTAACAATTCTATTAATACATTTCTGTGTTATTGATTCATGGCCTGAATAAAGTGTAATAAATTTTGCAATAATTTCTTTTTGACTTCAAATTTTTCTATGAATAGAATTATTTGAATTTATTCTTTGTTCAGATAAAGTATTGTATATAAAAATATCAAAAGTACACTAACTTTAATGTTAAATGTATAGGACATCTTGTATATATATATATTAAATATAATTCTGATTTTGAAATTAACTTTTGTGCATTTATATGTGTAATGTTAATTATATTGTTGAAGGTAAAATAATGTCTAATAGGTGGAGTAAATGTAGTTAATAAGTCATGTGATGTATACAACTTTATATTTTGAAACCGTCTCAATAATAGATGAAAGCCAGGTTGATAATTAAATAATTGTAAATATAATTAGTTGTTTGTTTCAATTTTATTTAGATTGATTATTGTATTATGTTATATATTTGTTTTTGTTCTTTTTTAAAAAAAAAATAGATTTAACAATGGGGCAGTTTCCAAATCAGGTGCCATCCTCACTCTATATGTACAATATTGCCCTGAAACCTGATGAAGATGGAGACTTGTAAGTAGATATAGATTAAACAAAGCAAAACTCTCCATACAGTAGTGCCATCTTGTGCCAACAAGAGCAATCAATGGATGCCAGAAGGCTTGTGCATAAAATCCCTATCTAGTGCCTACTCATCCAATATGGGAATATTGCATTAGTAGGCACTAGATAGGGATTTTATGCACAAGCCTTCTGGCATCCAGTCTGGGGATATAGAATGAGTAGGCACTAGATAGGGATTTTATGCACAAGCCTTCTGGCATCCATTGATTGCTCTTGTTGGCACAAGATGGCACTACTGTATGGAGAGTTTTGCTTTGTTTAATAATAATTATGTGCTAGTATGAGATAGTGACCATGTGATGTTTAGATATAGATTACTGATAAAATATTTTTTAAGTTCTTAATAATAGACATAAATTTAAATATTTTTTTTTGTTTCATCAGTTGTTTTTCTTCTTCAGCCCTTTACACATTGCAACAGCTCAGAATCATATTTGTGCAATGGTGACTTTTATTAATATCATGAAGTCCTTTAGAACATCTATTGACGTTTTCAATAATTTAAGACAGGTATTTTTTTATGACAATTATGCTGTTGTTTTTATAAGCATGGTGCTATTTTTGTCTGTAATATTTATAAATCTTGAGTGAATAATTGGTATTTTATTTTAGACCCCTCTTCATATAGCAGCAATTATTGGATATACACAACCTACTAAATTACTTTTAGCAGAAGGAGCATCACCTTTTGCAGTAACAAGGCATGGTGACACCGCCTTTCATTTAGCAGTTATGTATGGGCATTTGGAATGTCTCAGGATTCTTGTAGAAAAAATTCAATGCTTGGATGCTAAAAAAATTTATTTAGAAGATAAAAAACATTTGAATCTTAATCTTCGCAATCATGAAGGTAAGTCACTCATTTAAATATAGTCTACTATTAAAAAAATAAAATTGTTTTTCTAAAAATATCTATGTTATTTTTTAAAAAATTCTGCCTAAAAGTTCCAAATTCCTTAGCCATTACAGAAATATCTCATTTTCAAATCTTAAAGCATGTTCCATCATTTTTCTTCAAATTATTCTATGTATTCCATATTTGCGGTAGTTATAAACATGCCAGATTTTTAACTAATTGTTATGGTCTCAACTCTAAATCTCTTTTTTTAATATAATTTAACAAAGTACCTATATTCATCTGTTTCTTCATGATAAGTAATGTCTTCAATATTTCTCTGTTGAATTTAATTTTAATATTTCTGTATATGTCTGCATCCTTCAATACATTGCTGTATTTGCAAACCGTGTTGTGCACACACACACCCCGCACTCCAGTATGAGAATCACATCTATCCCCTTTTTTATCCAATTTTCATTTCTCTTAGAAACCTAATAAATAATAAAGATGATATTAGACATTTCTGTTTAAATCTGCTATGATTTCATTAACAGATTCATTTGTGGTAATAGTGGTGTATAATATTTCGTTTTAACTGTCAGTACAACATGCAGAGATTTTTTTAAAAAAATAACCTTTAAGAAAGAAGCAGATATATAAATATTGTGTTGATTACGCTAATTCAAAATGTATATACCTAAAAACAATGCTTAACTATAATATAATACATATATACATTAACAGATTTAATATCAGCTAGATAAAATAATAGTAACAGCCACTTATGGTCACTGAATTGATTTGCAAATTTCTTATCTTTATGCAGTAAGAAAATGCTTAACTCATCTTTCAGTTCTACAATTCTTTTAAGCACTTTTCCTTGATATAACTAACGAACGTCTGTGTGGTACAGAACATTTTCATGGATTCTTTCCAGCTTTTGACATGATACTGTAAATATTCTGTTATTCAAAAGTTTTGTTTTTATAAAATTAACTATGACATTCTACGGTATTTTATGTAAATCAGGCTTCATTTTTTTTTGCCGCAATAGCTTGTCTATGAATAATACAGTAAAAGAATTTCACAATTGGTGCTTTTTGTTACTTTTCTTTTGAATCTTTTCTTTCTACCAATTAAAGCAGTTGTTCCATCAATTGTTGAGAAGTTGTTTTCTCCTTATATCTTTTTTTAAGGGTCTCACAAAAAAGCAGTTTTTTGTGCAATTCATTATTAAAATATATCTAATAAATACCAATAACTGAGACATGTTGACAACATCTGTGCTTTCATCCAGCTGAATGGCAAATTTTCCACATTGAGTAATTTTGTTTTAATATTGTTTCTTTAAATTATCAGCAATGATTTCTATACATCTACTAATAGTATTTGCTGACAGGGAAACAACATGTTAGTTTAAACCACTAAGCATCGCATGATCACCATATCTTATACCTGCTCAAGCTGTTAAAACAGGCAAAACTCTCCATACAAGGCTCCTTACTGATGAAAGTCACAAACTAGAAACCAGTCTGTGAATATTGTATAAGTAGGCCCTAGGCACAAACCTTCTTGCATCCATTGATTGCACTGAGTGGCACTACTATATGGAGAGTTTTGCCTGTTTTAACAGCTTGAGAAAGCATAAGAAATGGTGATCATGTGATGTTTATTGACTTAAAACCAATCCTGCCTAATAGGATAGTGGTGGCTATGGTTATTAAAGAACCATAGATACCAAAATGTATGGATACTGAAATGAGTTCAGATCTCTATGACTATATAAGCTAATGAGTTCGAATTGAAAATATTGTTATGATTTCAATTTTAGACTCATAATTTGATGGCTGCTGGAAGGTTGCATTAGATTGTAGGATCTAGGTGCAATGTTCTTAGATCCAAGGCTCCTCACTTATGAATCCACAAGCTAGAAACTAGTCTGGGGATATTGGATGAGTAGGCATTAGATAGGAATTTTATGCACAAACCTTCTTGCTTCCATGATCACTCTGTTTTGCACTGAGTGGCACTATTGTATGGAGAGTTTTGCCTGTTTTAACAGCTTGAGCAAGCATAAGAAATGGTGATCATGTGATAATTAGTGTTTTAATACCAATCCTGCCTAATAGAATAGTGGTGGCTATAGTTATTAAAGAACCAAAGACATCAAATGTATGGGTACTTAACTAAGTTCAGATCTATATAACTATATAAGCGAACGAGCTTGAATTGAAAATATTCTTGTTTTCAATTTTAGACTCATAGTTTTGTAGTTAAGTAGAGATAAAATTACTGTAGGGTTACATTACATCCTAAGATTTAAGTGCAGTACTCTCAGATCCAAAACTCCTCATTGATGAAAGCCACAAGCTAGAAAATAGTCTGGAGATATTGGATGAGTAGGCAAAAAGATTGGTATTTTATGCACAAATCTTCTTGCATTCATTGTTTACTCGGGCTTGCACTGGGTGCCTGTTTTAACATTTTTTTTTTAAAACTAGTCTGGGGATATTGGATGAGTAGGCACTAGATAGGGGTTTTATGCACAAATCTTCTTGCATCCATTGATTACTCTGGCTTGCACTAGATGGCAGTACCGTATGGAGAATTTTGTCTGTTTTAACATTTTGCTTTATATTCTTTTCTGGGAATTATTTCTATCACTTTTACTGGTACAGGAAGTATAAGTGGTTCCTCAATGGTGTGGTCTTTTCATCTTTTGCAAATAAGAATGAAACCTCAAGAGCTGCTTACAAATGTTTATTGTTAATTTTAGTGATTTTTTTTAAATTGCTGGATTGAAAATTACATGTCTTTAAACATCATTCAAAAAATTGTAAAGATTTGTGTTCATGTTGATATTGTTTAGTTTTTAAATGTCTTACTAAAAATTATAGCTTCGTGCAACCATTAGGTAGCATCTCATGACACAGTACACATATAGGATGAGATTCATTGTTGACTATAGTCAATGTGAATCCTCATTTCATGTAAGTTTCTTGATAAGTTCAAACTTTGCTATGTAAGTTTTTCTTAAGTCAATGTTTTTATCACTTAATTTGATTGGCAACACGCTTATATGATTAAAAATATCAATCCCATCTTTTTTTGTTGTTTGCCTGATGTAGAAACACTATCATGAATATTTTCAACCGCGGTTTCTTTGCGCAATTTTTTTTTAGCCATTTGTCCATTTTTTGAGGGTTAATTTCATAAAATTTAAATATAATTTGTTAACTATTGATAATATGAAATACTTTTTTCATAACATAAAAATAAGCGTGAAAAGATGTTAGAACTACATAGTATGATCATACGAATCAATACATTCAGAATTGCACATAAATTAACCACAAATGCATAAAGCTCCACGATTGGTTAGTTTCAAGTGAGAGATCATGGAACCACATTCAGTTTGCATATTTTCCATCATCGTACTTCAAAAGGATATGGAGGTGAAGAAAATCGGAAAACTTTCGTGTGATCAGCTTCTAGATGGTTTGAATGAACTTTTGCAGCTGTTAGAATGATTTCAAATAATATTTCTGTTTAAAATCATGTTATAGTCAGTAATAGAAACTAAAATCTAAGCTTAAGTTGATCTAAAATTAAGATGCACATGTTTTGGTATACCCCATCGTATTGACTCACATACTCCCTGGATAAACATACTCCACTTTGGAGACCACTGCTTTAGGGATTAGATAGGATAAAAAATTTAGTAAATAAGAGAAAAAAATTATGAATATAAAAATATGTGTTAAAAAACAGCCCATTATTTTTATGTATCAAACATGATCAATATTGAAACAGAAAATATATATGATAACAATAAATCAATTTGTTTTTTAAAACTACAGTAGGAAGTCCAGAGACAAAAGAATTTATTCTGAAGTGAAGAAAATATTTGTCATTAACTTATGTGATTGTGAAAGAGAAAGTAAAAAATATTTATTATTAAAATATAATAAATTAAAATAGAAATGATGAAATTATGAGATATATATATATAATGTGAAAAAGAATATGATAAAAATGAAAAATTAGGAATAAAAATAATGGAGAAAGCAAAAAGAATCCTTGAAAAATGCTGTAATAGCAATGGAAATATTTATTTCGATTGCTTTTACAGCAATACAAATATATCTGTGCTAGAGAAAATCTCTAGTTTAATAAATGATTAGTAATAATCATTACGTGTTTATCAAAAAGTTGATAATGTAAAAGTTGGGAGTGGAGTAAATTGAGGCTTGAAAATAAAAATTAGACAATTTGCTCTACATAAATACTCTTCATATAGTAAAGATATATATGAGAGATGATGACCTGGCCCAAATGATGATCCTGGTTCAGCACGAAATGCATCTTGGGGGTTATTTGTCTTTTATTGTATCTTTATTTATATGAAATAAAAAACAATGGAGAAATTATAAGTACTTTAGATAAGAAGTCATTAGACTAATATTCCAATCATTATACCACAAAGGCGGCTTGACTTACTGTGTTTACGGTTTATATACTATTATACTGTTCACATAATTTATATATTTTGATTTTTTTTATATCAATAAATTCATTTTAAGATGTTTTCTTTAGTAATGTAGCAGATTTTTAGATAAATAAATAAAATTATTACATAAAATAAAAAAACCAAATGATTGGATTTGGAAAATACTAGTAATTTGTGCTGAAATTTGTATCTGATTAACAATCTTATTTATCTAATTGATTTTGGAATGTATGGTAATTTAATTCATTGTTCATTTTCTCATAGGTTTAACTCCCCTTCATCTAGCAGTAATAAAAAGACAGAAAGAAATTTTAGAATATTTATGTGAAAATGGAGTCAATATAAATGAAGTGGTAAGTTGTTGCTGTTTTTAATAGTGTTTATTTTGCATGAGAAAACTCTTTATTTGTATAAATAGTTTTGAAAATATGATAACTATATTTTAGCAGAATACTAAATTTTATGTGAACATTATTTCTTATGCTTGCTCTTAACTGTTATTAAAACAGGCAAAAATCTATATACATATTGCCACTCAGTGCAAGCCAGAGTAATCAATGGATGCCAGAAGGCTTGTGCATAAAATCCCCATCTGAGTGGCAATACGTATAGAGAGTTTGATCATGTGATGTTTATTGTTTTAAAACCAATCCTGCCTAATAGGATAGTGGTGGCTATTGTTATTAAAGAACCAAAGATACCAAAATGTATAGGTACTGAACTGAGTTCAGACTTATATGACTATATAAGCTGATGAGTTTGGATTGAAAATATTAGTGTTTTCAATTTAAGTCTCATAGTTTGGTAGTTAAGTAGAGATAAAAGGTGGCTGCTGGAGGGTTGTATTAGATCCTAAATCTAGGTGCAGTGCTCTCAGATCCAAGGCTCCTCACTGACTAAGGCCACAAGTCAAAAACTAGTCTGGGGATATTGGATGAGTAGGCACTAGATGGGGATTTTATGCACAAGCCTCTGGCATCCATTGATTACTCTGGCTTGCACTGAGTGGCAATACCTATAGAGAGTTTTGCCTGTCTCCTTGCTACTATTCCCATTTTTATCTGCAAAAAAACCTTTTATAGCAATTATTGTAACAACCAAATATAATTTTATGATTTTTCACATATGTAACACTAAGAATATAAACTTATTTATGGAACAAACAAGTCTGAATATGTTATTACAACAGCTTCCAAGCAAGATTTCCAAATAATTATTTAAATAAACGTAATGCTCACCTTTTTATAACAAATTGAAGTCAACTTTTATCTGACAAAATAGGTTGGCAATGTTATAACAAAAGATGGGCTTATTTATTAAAAGGCGAGAAATCTGAGAAGATGGATTGAACTTGGAGAGACCTTCATCCTGTAGTAGAATATTACTGTTTGAAAAATGATATTAGAAATATTTTGACATGAAATTTATTCAACACCTTTGAATAGTTTTGTGTCAGTGTGAATGTTGTTATCTGAAAAAACATCTTTGTTGAAGGCAGGGCCACCATGTGGGTAAGAAGCACTTCTGTGCAAGTTAAATTTCACCCCTTCCCCACTAATCCCACAAAATAAAATTCATAAATTAAAACAAAATGAATTCTATAAAATTTTATTTAACAGAAGATACAGAAACAATAGAACATAAAAAAATTAAAAATTATGTACAATTTTATCTTTTTATTTACATATTAACTCTCCTGGTTTTGATGGTCACAAAATAATTTCTAGAAATTTTCTCTCCATGTGATGAATAATGATAATATGGTTATGAAAACTTACAACCAGACTAATCTTTATTAACTACTGTACCTGACTAATATAAAATTTTCATCTAATTTTTATGCTCATAATTTTTAGCCAAGTGCCTGGATTAACATTAAAATTTAATGTAAAATCAGAAATTTTAGGTTTTTCATTCTCAGAATTACAACTTACTTTTCTGTTTTCAGTTTCAGATAACTTATATGTTATTTTGTCCATGTTGTGTCCTCAACTGGAGAGATCAGACATAGGACATATTGATTCAATAATAAGAGGAGTTATTTAACATCAGTTTATACAAAGGAATTAATGTACATATATGGGATAAGTTACAAATCTAGGAAATCTGATATACATATATAATTTTATATAAGTAATTTTATTTCTAGTTTATCTACCTTTACAGTCTAAATAGTCCTATTGATCTTGCTAAGAACATAACGTCGAAGTCATCCTACAGTTATCCTAAAAGTTCGTTATTAATAGCTAGGAGCTGATTCTGAGATACAATCTGGACGATCTTGCAGCTCTGTCTCCCATTGTGAAGAGGAAAGTCAAGTCCGTTTTCTTTATTCTTTAGATATCAGCATGTATACATTATCTTTTTTTGGACTACAATAGTTATAACAAGGCTGATTTAACTCTTAGATTCCAATACCAGATATTAGGTCAACTTTAACTGGTACATCAGTTAGTTTGTTAAAAATAAGTTATTGTTTATTTCAAAACCCATTAGTTACTAAAAAGTTTTATTCAGAATCTCTCATGCATAACTTATTTAGGTTTTCTATTAACAAAATTTAGTAAAATATTTACACTGTTAAATTTTTTACGTGCTTGTTTTAATATATTGTACATTCTGTGCTTTATTATATATATATTATACTGTCCAAAATTTTAAATTTTCATACTTATATCTTCAATAAATTTTTAGAAACCATTAGCAAACATTTACACTTTATTTTAATGTTTTTAATGTTAGGTTCCGCTAGATGATAAATATTTTAGGTACTTTCATGTGACCATTTATAAAAACTTTCCATACGTCATTATATAATTGGTTATATTCAACAGATTGGCATTAAATAATATTGATATTCAATATAATGAAATTTATTAAGAATTAAATTATTTTGGTATATATATATTTTAAAAGTTATGTGTTTTTTTTACTAATTCTGTTTTCCTTGAATTTGAACTGTCATGTGCAATCACAAATAATAATTTTGAGATATATTTGGATATTATTAAGGATCAATTACAAGTTTTTAATTAGGTATCAAATTTCATGATGGTTCAAATCTAAGGACATGCAGATTAATAAAATGTAAAAAAAAAAATAGTAAAAATTATATCAATATTTTTAAAAAAATAATATCGGTCTTAAAATATATATATGTAGACAGCACTGGAATCGATCTCAGAATTCAAAACCACAATGACTGAGACTGTATATCTGTGGTATGCTGAAAAAGGAATGATAGTATTTATAAAATTGATAAATGAAATTACCTACTATATAACTATTGTCTAATATACTTCAGAATTGCTATAATTATTATGAGCAATATTTTAAAAATAAGTTATTTTTAAAGAAATTATTAATAAGTAATTTGTCATTTTTTATATAAATTAGGATATTTAAACAAAAATGAATTGGAAATCGAAGCATTTTTATTTACATATAAATTTTGTTAATTATCGTGGTGTCATAGACATAATAGTAAAGTATATAATATGTAGTATATTTCAAGCAATCGTCACAAGACTAAGTAAAAAAGTAATCCTTTTATATTTAAATAAAAAAAATAAAATATTTACAATCTTGGAAATTAAACATTTTCATTTACATATAGATTATTAATTATCATGGTGACCCCATTGCATCTTTATGCTCCATACAACTTTCGTGTGGTGGCTCTGGTCCAAGGCTTCTTTTCAAAATTTGCTTTTATCTTTATTTGGGATTTATTTATAAATTTTATGCTTTACTTAAAGTTTTAATATTTTTTATATTTGTCACAGCACTCTTTCCAAAGCAGTTTCTTTTATATAGCTACTATACGATATGCGATAAAAGTTTATTACTCATAACTACCAGATGTCCTTTGATAAAAAGTATATAACTGTAAAAAAAAAAATTATAAATTTTTACATCTGAGTCAAGTTATTACATTCTAGAAAAAATTTTGCATCAACATAGTGCAGTGAATAATTAGACAAGGTGGAAATGATTACTAAATTCATTCATGATTGCTTAATTTTAATTTCATATGTATAGATTTTAAAAGTATTAACCCTTTTCATGAAACTATGTAGTTGTTAAGCACCGCTGACTTAAGAGTTTTGAAGAAATGATATGATAAACCTAAACTAATTAAATGTACCAAGCCAGCTTTCAAAAAACATTACCAGAATCATAATGCTGAGTAAAATTATGCAGTATCGGTGTGCTTAAATAATTGACATGATGTAATATGTAAATGCAAATAAGGCAATTAGATGTTCCACTTTTCAGACACTAGAACACATGAATCGTTTTTTGTTGATGGAATGTGGATCCTTTGCAATTTCCCAAGCGTCTTTGTATTTTCTTTTCATATCATCCCTTTCAGAGCAAATTGCTCTAACATTGGATAGAGAAATTGTGTGACCCATAGCACATTCATGATCGAGAAAGATTGATCTGTATTGTCTTTTGTTTTGCTCTACTGTACAAATATGTGTATTGGGCAGTTCTCATGGATCTATTTGCACGAAACTCACCTTAATACACAGAGATGCAGGAAAAGTCAGGGCTTGCAATTTTGTAGACCATCTGAAGAGCAGGATTCATGGGTATCTTGTCTTTAGTATTGTTCAACAAATTATTAAGAGAAGGCAATGATCGAAAGTTAACCCTGTATGTGTTAGCGCAAAGGTTCTTAAGGTTATTTGCAAAATCTGGGACGTAAGACTTATCCATGCTTTAGACAGATTGTTTTTAACTTTATTTACATTGTTGTAAAATTTCTCATTTGTTTTAATAGGCATGCTACGATTATAACTAAGCCCTATTACAGTGTTAATACTCTATGTGCATAACTTTAGTCAGCATTATGATTCTGGCAATGTTTTGCTGACAGTTGACTGCATTTAATTTCTTTGTTTATTATACTTTTTCATCAGAACCTGAAGTCAACGAGTGCTTAAGAATTATGTATAGATTCTTAATTTTTATCAGTGACATTCTTCATCTCACTTTCGATTTTTTTCTACCTCATCTCCCATCATTTTCTTCAGAAATAGTTTTATAAGTTTGACATTTCAGTAGATGCTTGGAATTTTAATCATCTTTATAAACTAATGACAATATAATAAAATATATAAAAAATATGGAGCATAGTTCTTTTGCATATTTTTCTATAATTATCTTTTTTTTTTTTTTTTAGGATGGTAAAAGTGGTCGAACACCCTTGTTTTATGCAGTTGAAAACCGAGATAAAGAATTAGTAGAACTTTTAATTAAACACAATGCTGATGTGAACGTTCAGAATTATTCCGGAAATGATCCACTATCAACAGCTGCAGGGAAAAAAAGTTTTGACATTGTTAAATTGTTAATGTCACATGGAGCAAAAGAAAGTATTAGCGATTCATGATATTTAATCCAATAAATAAAAGCCCAAACCATTTATCACTGTAAATGTAGAAATTGGAGCCCAATCTTTTAAAATAATTTCTAAATTGAGTTTTTGTGATTATGTACAATGTAAATTACCATTTTTAAAAAATAAAAGTAACATGTTCCAACACATTGGGAAATTTCAGTATCTCACTATTAGCGGTGATTTGGTGGTATTATTCGTTGGATTAACTCACAGTAACTGCAAAACTTAACACAGATGATATTCTTGTTTGTGTTAAATTTTAATACATTATAGACTGGGCAACTCAGGCCAACTTTTTTTATTATAGCTTGTGAATAAATATTAATATGAGAATTCACTACTTATCAAATACAGGGGGTGATCAGCTCTTATGTGGCTTAACTTGCATTTAATAGCCAATTACAAGAGAGGAGAGGAGAGAATGTTTTACTTATTAAATTCAAGATGAGAAAATTAATTTGCTGTTCATATATGTTTAATATTTTTGTATTTGCAGAAAAGGATACATGCACCTGTTAAATACATAAAAATTGGATTCTTTTTATTTTTTTTAAATAATGTTATAATCTATTACACATTTTACAAAAACGTTACAATATCATAAACATTGCTGAAATATTGAGAAAAATTATTTAATTTCCTGGCAAGAATTGTGTATTCCCTAACAATAAAATAAGAGAGGTGTTTTTTTTTTTGTTTATAATGTTCATTTCTTGAAATTAATTTGCATTCTTTTACTCTGGTTTCTAAAACATTTTTTTAATTATTGCATAAAATTTCTAAAATATTGAGAAACTTGTGCATATAATTTATTCCTTAGATATAGGCAGAGCAAAAATATTTTCAGCAGGTTTCAGAAAATATTCTGACTTGGAGAAAATTTTTATTATGCAAATTTTGCATTTACATGCATAATCCTTATATATATATAGGTTTTCTTTCTCCAATTGAGAGTGCATTTGAATAACCTCAATACTTAATGTTTGAAATAGTTACTACTCTACTTTAATTCCACCAAGTTTTAATAAATTCAGCAAGTGACCATCATTTATCAATTAGCACTCGAGCTCTTAATAATATAGCTGCTTTGTGTTTTTGATTTAAAACCAGCTATCATCTTCCAAGCAAATGAGATACCATATGAGAAATTACTTCATTTTATATATTATTTTGAAACATTGTCCGAGGTAAAAATATCTTATACATCGCCAAGTTTAATTATCAGAATTTCATATATGTGATTGAATTTATAAAGTGATACCATTATAATTTTTTGTTCCCCATTACCATAACTGATCTTGAATGTCTTTTTGCATGATGTACTTTTTTCTTTAAATCAGGAGCAACTACTGTAATTTAAGCGTACTTCTTCATAATTATAAATGGTAATGTTTTTTTTTTTTGTTTTAATAAAATAAATCGTTTATTAAATATATTTTTTATTTCTTGGTTGTTATCATACAGAATTGCATAGAGCAAAATTATCTATTGTTATCTTCAAAATCATTTTGTGTTAACTAATTATTAAACGTTAGTCATAATTATTTAAAAATTTTGAAATTTGCTACTCATTTGTATAAATCATTTATAGTGTGTTTTAGTGAAAAGCTGATTGGTTCTTTCTCCAAGCTATCTGTAGCACCATCTCTGAATCAACATGTTATGTAGTGATATAGTTTAGCTATTGATCACAAAAATTTTAAGTTGTAATTAGGTTTGCATCATGAGTTAAGATGTGACCGTTTCTTACTTTCAATGCTGTCTCTTCCATCACGAAATCATTTGATCGCTTGGCTTCATTACCATACTGTTTGAATCATTACGAGAGAAGTTTTGTCCAATTTAAAACAAAATGTAATGAAAATTCATTGTTCCGTCATAGTGGTAAACATGCTACAATTCATACCTTAAAATTTTTATGGTAAACAGTTAAATTATACAACACATGCATTGATTTACAGATGGCACTACAATAGCTTTGAGAGAGGAGGAGTCATCTTTTCACTGTGACCACAGTCTATATAGCTTTTATTTTAAAATTGGCATTGTGGTTGTTTATTTAGAGTTAATAATGAATCAATCATTGAATTGATTTTTTATTTTAATATAATAAACTGTAGTCATATCAAATGTTTTTTTTCTCCCACTATTTTTCATTTCATTATTTTAAACAGTTCACCTACTTCCATATTGTCCATTTTTTGTAGAATTTTTTTTCTTTATTGATGTAATATCATAGTTGCCTATATTCATATCAAACCTGTTGTACAGCATTATTTTCAATTGAATGGCAGTTCGTGTTAACATATGTTTAAATAAGTAAATATTCTGGATATTATTTGCTCACAGAAATAAAAATTATTAATTTGAATCCCAACTTCTTTGAAATACACGTTCATGGTTAGAATGATGGTTGACTAATTAAAATTATTGTAAATACCGTTATTAATTTCAGAATATTATTGTCTCATATATTTTAAATTATATGACTTAATAGAAAAAGAATATACCGGAAATGTCCGAGTGATACTTTTCTTTAGAAATCGTTGAAATTAAATAATCAACAACTCAGTTCTGATATGTAGTAGAATATTTTATAAATAAGCAACATATGAAAAATGATTTTCTTTTACAGGTCTCAAATGTAATAAAAATGCAATGTAGTTTTCTGTAGAGCTAATGCACATTGCAAAGAACAGACCCCATTCTTCCAATACCTATATGTTTTATTAATAACCAATTTACTAGAATAGCATGTCATTTATATAAAACTAGCATCAATGCTATTTATATGGTCTATTTTGAGAGCATAAAAAATGTCAGAACAGACACTTTTATATAATAAAATCAAATTTATTATTTTTAAAACAAATCAAGTGCTTTCAAGATCAGAGCAATCACATGAATTATTTATTAGTCTTATATTAATATATATATATATATATAGATGGGCTAAAAGTTATTATTTGGAGTAAAAACATTTTAAGATTTTCTTTGATTGATCTCAGTAGAATTAAAAAATTCAAAAGCACATTGCAAAGAAAACGCTAGATGCAGAAACCGCGGTCTGGGGTTAAGAGTTTGTTTTTGCGAACTCTATATATATAACCTTCCATTTTATAATAATTTTACTATAAGGCTAATCAATAAATTATATGAATGCCTCTGCTTTGTAAATACATGGTTTTAAAAATAGCACTTGAGTGTCTCACATTTTCATAGTCGATTATATTATATACAGCATTGTTCTTAATTTGTGACATGTGTTCATCATTCTAGTCAAATGATGAATTGCAATTTAACTAATGAAATATATGTATATTGAATGATCTTAAAGCTTATATAAGATCAAGGTCTTTGCAGATATCAAACACCACGTATTTATAAATTTAAAAATATATCTGTAATAAGTAATATTTACCATTCTCGTAGTGTCAAATCTCAAATATACCCTGAATATTATCAACTATTATTGTATTGTAAAATAAACATTCCAAGCTATCATAAGGCATAGGACATGTGTTTTACTGAGATAAGGCACTGAACTTTAATATGCTAAATAAATAACTAGACTCATCAGTTATGCTAGATCCCATGCCCATTCCATAAAGTAGTTTCATTTTTAATTCTATGAGAATGAATTTTTTTTTCAAAGTGCAAAAAAAGTGTTACTTTACACAATCATGACTAATATTCTATTTAAATAAATAGTGCCGTATTAAACCCATTTAATAAGAAAGAGACAATTATATAAACCACTTGAAGATTTTTTATAAAGTAATATTTAGTTAATTTGATCAAAACACTTACAAATGTATTCAATAAGCAGAAGTCAGTTAACTGCTATCACTTATTGTAATAATATAAAAACATTTACACTTTGAAAATAAAATTTATCTTTGTTAGTTAATGTTCATGTTGTAATATAGAATAGGTGTTTTCAAATTCAAAATGGCCACTGAGCGCATACTATATCAGCACCATATGAATCTTGGTAATATTTATGATATATTCGAGATTTGATACTATAGAGAATAACAAATGCTCGTTACTTAATACATATATATTACTACAATTTAATCTCTAAGTATCATACTATATATATACACACCCATATACAAACTCAATTTCTCTTTAATTAAGATTATATATATTAAAATAACTTTGTTTTAGTTTTATCACACTAAAGAATCATTAATGGAGCAGTAAAACAGTAGAAATTTTAAATGTTATATGGGTTAGTTTCATGAAAAATTATTTATTTCAATTATAACATATTTTTTGGATAACACATTTTTCAAAATGTGTTATCGAAAGTATGTCATAATAAGCAGATATTGAGTTGAACAGTAAGACTTAAATAATGATTGAATAAAAATTAGTTATTTTTCCCAAGAAAATTTTATAACTTTATAAACATGTAAAGTTAAAACAAATTTCTTAAAAAAAAAAACTTGAGCAATTAATGCCAATGCTTCTGTATATGTGTATATATATACACAACTACTGAAATTAGAAAGCACTTTGTGAAAAAAGAAGTTTTTACTTTATAGGTATATAAGTATTCGATTATTGTGATGAAATTTTATCTACATAAAACTACTTAAATATTTTTGGGTAACTTTGAGTAGTTTAAACATATACTGAACTTTTTAATTCTTGTATTTTCAAAAACTTATTTGTAAAAATTTGAGATGCAATAGCTTTTATGAAAATAAATTTTAGCAACAAAATTAATTACTACAGCAAATCAAAGATAAAGTCAGCTTATATCTGCCAACAAATTGCATCTGAAAGTATAGTTGATTGGTGATTTTTTTTTTATATTCAGTCAAAAGAATTTAATAAAATATTTTCTTTTCTTAATTTGAATATAATAGTAATGGAAAACTATTCAGAAAAGTTTAAAATTTTAATAAAAATATCTAAGCATTGTTTTCGACTAGGTCAGTCATAATCGTAAATTGTTCCATGATTACGACGGACCTGGTCGAAAGCAAGGCTTAGAGATTACTCTTATTAAAATTTTAAACTTTCCCAACTAGTTTTCCATTACTTTTATTCTTATAGTCAAAATAATTATTTAGCAGACTTTTTTTAAAAAAAATTATTTTAAAAACATTAAAACTTACAAATTTTTCAGACTTAAAAAAAAAAAAAAAAACTTGTAAGGCTGGGTAAACCACATTTCTGTCCTATTTTAGAAATCATCCAAAGTTACTATTTGAAAAGTTTACACTTGTATGTATATACATATGTAAAGATGTATATTCACATGATCACAAACTTATACAAGTATATTTTTGAAGTCACACTATTGTTAAAATAAAAGTTACTGTAAATTTTTGTTATAATAATAAAATTTTAATATTAACCTGCAACAATGAAAAATAAGGTGTATTTATAATATTTATACACAAATGTACTCCTATATTTTGGGTTTATGCATAAATAAATATTTTGTTTGCTATGAATGTGTTTCTGTGCATTTTTTTTTAAAAAAAAAACTTCAGAAAATATGAGTTTCTATCCATATGCAAAGTAAAAAAATAATATTAATACTAATTATAGCTTTACTTCTCACTATATGTAAAATATATAATTGTTAATTAGAGAAGATATTAATTAGTATTAAAGTTTATCGGCTTAACGTTTTCGAGGATCCATGCCTCATATTCATAGCCTTCATAAAATGTATAATAAAATATGCAAATACAAATAAGCTAGTATTATGTAGCCCAATGGAACATCCATGTCATTAATAGAAAGGACACTTGCTTCGAGATCTCGAAGAAATGGGCTACGTAATACTAGCTTATTTGAATATTTGTATATTTTATTATACATTTTATGAAGGCTATGAATATGAGGCATGGATCCTCGAAAACGTTAAGCCGATAAACTTTAATACTAATTAATATCTTCTCTAATTAACAATTATATATTAATTTTAATGTACTAAATTATTATTGTAATAATTCACTGTTTAATTGTATTATTTTAAATATATAATTTTTTGTTTGTTTTTTGTGTAATATTATTTTTATATAGCCGGTGCTGGCTTTAGGACATATATTCTGCTGTTGTTTTTTTTGCTTAACACTCTTGATAATGGAATGTTTAAAATAATGCATATTATATCAAATATATTTGTTGGAGATATAGACATTTTTCTTAGTCTTAATAGTGTGGATGTTATATTCAGGTTGTTAGCAGGGATTAATAGACCTTAATATGTTAACCATGGGTGGGGAATCTTTCTTCTGCCAAGACCATTTATATCATTAGCAGGCCATATAAAATGTATTAACATAAAAATTTGTTTGCTATATATGATTAAAAATTTAATTAATTTGCTCCTAATTTAATGATGGGCAACTTTTTCAACTGGTAAGCTAATTCAACTTTCATTTTTTAAACGAGGGCCATAATTTTTTGTGAATATATTATTCATTTACTGAGTTTTTTCTATTCACTTTGTAACTATTTTTTTGTGACATTGATATTTTTTAATTTTTTTTTATGTTCTGGACAGATTAATTCTACAGCAGGCAGGTTCCAAATTCTCTCTCTTTTTTTTAATAATGTAACTTGCTTTCACAAATTTCCTGACTTCTTTGTACTTTTCATGAAATATATCACCCACTTGATGAAGCTCCTTTTCAAGTTTTCCCAAACAACTTTGTTATAATCAGAATAGGGCCTTTTAGTAGTGTTTTTATTAACTGAAATCCTTTCCAGATACATCAGGCACATTGATTTACTATTTCTTACTATATAAAAATATGTGTTGGTCCATTTTGATTTTCTATGCCAATTTTTCTTATCTTACTTGGTGTAACCATTCTAATAAAATAAAAATGAAGTTAAATTTGAATTTTATTTTTCCTAGTATATGTTCATTTGTGAAAACAACTATAAAAACAAACAAAATGCTCTCAATACCTAAATCTGTAATCAGATAAAACCACACAATATAAAAAGTTTATTACAATATTGCATCTCTGATAAAATGAACTCGAACTATTTTAAAGATTGGAGAGAGAAAAAGATTTAGCTTAAAAAAATAAATATTTTATTTTACTTAACTTTTAATTTAATATTTGTACTACGAGCATATTTAAACAGAAGTTTGAGATAGTTATATACATTTTTAAAAATGTCTGCGGGCCAAAGTTGGCCTAGAGGCCGGAGGTTCCCAATTCCTGCCTTAACAGGAGACAATATATATAATCTTGCACCAGCATGAATGATATATATAAAAGAACAAAATAGTAAGCATAATTGAAATGATTTTGACAGTTTAATAATTAGGAGATAGAAGTTTGCAAATGTTATATAAGATATCCTTGTAAAAAAAATTTATTGTTAACAATAAAAGATGGTAAAGCTACAAAGGTTTTATAAGAAAATAATGGTAAAATTAAAACATATATTTGAAAAATTTCATAAAAGTTTATCTCCAGGTTAAATTATAACTTAAATTAAAATTCAGAAATGAATTTTTAGTTAAAATAGAAAAATCAAATTTGGATTTGAACAGAATTTGTTTTTTTTATTATTATTACAAAACACTTTCATATATTATAATTTATAATCACTTGCATTAAAAAAAACCAATGCTCAAATGTTTATTTAATAAAGAAAGTTTAAAATTACAGTTATACTTTCCTATGAATATAATAAAACAGGCAAAACTCACTATACGTATTGCCACACACAGCAAGCTTGAGTAATCAATGGATGCCAGAAGGCTTGTGCATAAAATCCCCATCTAGTGCCTACTCATCCAATATCCCCAGACTAGTTTCTGGCTTGTGGCCTTCATCAGTGAGGAGCTGGATGAATAGGCACTAGATAGGGATTTTATGCACATGCTCCCTGGCATCCATCGATTACTCTAGCTTGCTGTGTGGCAATACGTATAGTGAGTTTTGCCTGTTTTAACAACAGTTATACACAAGCATAAGAAGTGGTAGTCATGTGATGAATATAATACTTGTATACATATATCAATTCAACTAATTATATGTTTGAATAGAAATAAAAAATCAGTTTTTAACAAGACATTAGGCATATAAAAAAATGTAAATTATATTAATTTTAATAATTTTTTACAGAACATTTATTTGTTCATTTTCCGAGGAACAGGGTTTAGGAAACATATTTATTATGCCCTAACAGAAAATACATGCTTCAAGATTGTAATGTTCTTAATAAATTTAACACAGGAAGTGATCATCGATTAGTAAGATGTAAGATACATATTAATGCAAAATTAGAGAGAAAAGTTATTAAGGAAAACAATATTTACAGTTGATATTCCTAATCTTCAGAAACATTCTAATGAATTTAAATTAGAACTTACTAATCGGTTTCAATATTAATAGATTTTGAACATGCTTCAGATTTGAATGAAATTAATATGAAAATATCTGATACACTTTTAAAAACTGCAACAAAGTGACCTGGTAGAAAAAAGCAGCACTAGACCAATAAAATTTCTAACGAGACTAGAGAATTTATGAAGAAAAGAAGGAATATGAAGATAAACAAAAATGATGCATTAAAAAGGATTAAATATCTAGAATTTTGTAAAATAATGGGGAAAAGAAAATATAAAACAGTATAACTGAACTAGCAAGGAAAACTGTAGAAGAGAATAGTCTCAAGAGTATTGGTAAGAAATGTATGTCTGCAATAAGAAAAAAATATGGAATTATTACTAAAAAGAGAGATGACATCATGAAAAAGGTAGAAAACTTCTATCAAGAATTATATAGTAATAAAGAACAAGTACCTCCTATTTCTATTATATCTTCCAAATTGCCCAGAATTTTAAATGAAGAAGTGAGACATGCAATTAAGTGTATGAAGAAAGGAAAGGCTCCAGGTAATGATGGAATTATAATTGATATATTTAAAAAAGCAGGTGAAGAAATCAAAATTTTTTTTAGCTAAGTTATATACCAAATGTCTAAATAATAAAGATGTACCGGATGATTGGAAGAATGCAGTATTAATATTTAAAAAAAGTGATAAAGAAGATATTAGAAATTACAGACTTATCAGCCTTTTATCAGTTTTATACAAAATTTTTACCAAGATAATTACAAGTCATCTACAGAGAACATTGGATTTCCACCAACCAAAAGAACAGGCTGGATTTAAACATGGTTTTAGTACAGTAGATCAAATCCAGGTATTGAGAAAAGTTATAGAAAGGACAAATAAATATGAATTGCCATTATGCTTTGGATTTGTAGATTATGAAAAGGCATTTGATTCTATAAACATTTCTTCAGTGTTTAAAGCATTGGATCATCAAGGTATAGACTCAGGATATTGTCATATTTTAAAGAATATTTATAAAAATGCAACGGCAACAATTAGACTACATAATGATACTAGGAAAGTCAACATTGATTTATAAAAATGCAACAGGAATAATTAGATTATATTATATAATGATAGGAAAGTTAACATTGAAAAGGATGTAAGACAGGGAGGGTGACTTCATATCTCCAAAACTTTTTACAGCTGTGCTGCAAGAAGTATTTTGAGGATTAAAATGAGAAGCTAAAGGAGTGAAAGTAAATGGAGATTATTTAAGTCATTTAGATTTTGCATATGATATAGTTGTTTTTGCAAATAATGCTTTAGAGTTGCAGGAGTTATCAAGATGAAAACGTGTTTTGTTATTACACTTTATAAAACTTGAAAAACAAATGTTAAATAAAATGAAGTTTGATTTCTAATTTAGATTTCAGGCAAAAGAATAACTAAGTCACAAATGTTAATCTATATAAACATCTGTACATAAATTGTATTTAAGTACAGTTATAAAATTTCAAAAAATATATATATTTAATTTTGCCTTCCATGTCCATGTAGATCTATGTGAAATGAGATAAACTGAAGAGATATTACTGGATCATAATATAAACCCTATTATTTGATTATCCTAACTTACCTTCAGACAACCTAATATAATGAGCTCAGAATAATGGTAGCGTATGAGTAAATATTTTGTAAATTATAATAGTTTCGTTATTATTAACTTAGATATAATGAGAAGAAGAAATCCTATATGAAAAAGAAAAAAAAACATGTACAATAATTGTAATTTAGTAGACAAAGAAATAAAAGACTGGTAAGTTTTTGTAAAAAAAAAAAAAACTTCAAATTGTATTTATCAATGTAATATGAGAATTTTATATTTAAAAAATTTCCAGGTAATAGATGCAGATTTCAACTACATTATATTTTTAAGATTAATACTATAATTAAAAAATTCCATTGCATTTTAATATGTTGCAGTTTTGATGATTTCCAATGGATTTCTTCTTGTGTTGAGATAGTTGCATGATGGTGTTAATATTTATTAAATATTACTATTTTGAACACTATTACCAATAAAATTTTATGAAATAACAAAGCTGCTTTTAAATGTTTTAGTTATACAAATATAACAAACTATTTTATTGCAAATAGTAATTTTTTAAAGCATACATATTTATTTTCAGAATGCTTTCACTATTTCAAATAGCAATTTCTATTTAAAAGCAAAACACAAATATATAAATAGCTTCTATTGTTACTTCACTATGGAATTTAACTCTCTGCCTTTTATATCCATCTTATAGTTTTCCATTTTTTATAAAGTATTATTAAACATTTTATAAATTCTAAATAGAATAGAGATAATTTTTTCTTAATATTTTCCATTTCATTAATTATTTCTAAAAAAAAAAAAATTAGAAAGCTAAAAAATTTTATATTTTGTCTTAAATATTTAATGATTACTGATCTTTAATTTTTTATAAAATTTTATTTATTTTATATACTATTTAAAGGTTTTTTAACCCTAGACATGTACATATATTGGTGTAGTTGTGGAATACTATATTTTCAAACATAATTGTTCCAGAATGTTTTGAATGAAATATAATTAAGTATTCTGGAATTTTAGTCTAACATTATTATCTTGACTAATCCAAATGGTCAACTGCCTGAGAAGTCACATGATGTTCGAGAATTAAAAGACGATAAATTGAGCTATGATCCAGAAACTTTCCGCTCTTAAATTTGTTACTCTACCATTTGCAAAATGACGCAGAACAGTACAAATCATAATAAAATTTGTGTAAAAAAGTCACATGCTAATAAAACAAATTGTTATAAAGTTACAGAAATATTTTAGTATCCTGTCTATGATAATCAACAACAATTATTTTGCCTGATAATTACAGATCACTTTAAAATAAAAAATTATATGAGCAGAATGAGTTTTATTACACATAAAAATGAAAAATTGTCGAGAGACTGATATATCAAAGTAGTCGTATATATATATACTTCATTTAAAGAAATATACTAAGTGTCGCCAAGTCTATGTTTACATCCTAATATAGTATTTTTATGAAGATAAGAATGCTGTTAAATGACTGAAACATTTCAAAATCATGGAAGATTTTGAAACAAGAATTAGTAAATGTTTTAAGATAAATATGGAGATGAAAATGAGGATACTCGTAGAATGTGTGAAAAAAAGAAAAATTACAATTGAATAAAATCTGAAGAGAAAATGAACATAGAAGCATTAAATAAAAATACCATCTAAATGAATATTTTGACAATCAGATAATATTTCAAAACTAATGTGAACATTAGATTCATCATAAGAAGTGTTCATCAATGACAGACAAAAACTAATAATAGTTGGTATTCCTCAAGCGTTGGTAGCCAAGCAGTTGCAGACGGTTGTCATGGGTTCGCTTCCCGGCCGATGCTTTGACATATGGAAAAAAATTATAATAATAATCCAATTAAAATTTAAAAGTTGTTTTGAAACATTAAAAGATTTCTAGGTATGATTTCTACAAGATCAATATTAAGGTAACAGACATTTTTGTCAAAAGCTATACAGATGAAATGTTATAATAATTTTATTAAGAGTCAGTGGAAAGCGTAGCAAATAAATGATTTTTCTTGATTCCTTGATTACAGATTATCAAGAGATTCAAAACAAAAAAAAAAGAATATTTAGTTACTCAGATCAAATGATGCTGGAACAGCAGAAGTCAATCTACTGCAGTGCTAAATCATATAAGATATGATTCACTGAAAAATTAAACACATATAACTCAATATATTAAATTGTTAATGCAAAGGAAGAAATATTTTAAACTGAGAATTTTATGAGAATATATGTTTGTATTAAAAAAAAAAATAGTCAAAAGCATTAATAATAATTTATTATATCTTTTATACATAATATGGATACAATTTACATATCTATACAAAATAATATAACAAGAAGAAGCTGAAAAGTATTTCAACTAATTATGTGATAACTCTTTACACAATTAGTGTCATTCAAAAATTTATAAGAGAGTTTTTAATAAAAGATGACTATTATATGAAATTGACTCCTGATATATGCATCAGTAGATCGTCATTATAAACTAATTAATTCATTGCTGCAGTCAATTGCTTTTTGTCAATATAAAAGAAATAAATGTATTTATCATATTGTCAATTGCTCAGAAAACATCATGTTCAAGCAGCAAAAAGACATTCAATTAAACTCCTGAACAACTGTTATAAAGATAAAAATATATAAATTGCAGTAGTGAATTAATTAGTTTTTAATATTATGTATATAAACATACTATATTTTCGCACATATATCATACATTCTTTTTAAATTTTAGAGTGAAAAAAATAGGATGTATCTTATACATGAAATACAAAGAAAACTGGAATAATTATAGTCTTATTTTCTTTTTATTATTATAGATAGATATTTTTTATAGATTTTTATAATTTTTTTTTTTAAAAATTGAGTGCACATTGTATGTGTAGAAAAATAGTTTTAGTTTTCCAGTCTACAGTTTAACTAAAATTTATAAAAACTACAAATAAAATTTGTTTAGAAGTCTTTATCTCTAAAACTCAAAATATTTTAAACCTGTTTTGTAAAATTTTTTTGGTTGTTTTCTATTCCGTGGTGTCAGTCGCATGACAGCGCTATTTCTAGGTCAATTCCTAGAAATATACCATTTCAATGACCTGTACCCAACCTAAGAGGTTTCTTTCTGTGATAAAACACAGAAAGAGTGCTCATGGTGGCTTCAGCCAATCTAAAAGGCTTCTTTCTGCAATAAAACACAGAAAGAGTCCCCGCTAGCCAGTCTGGCTTTTTTCTATGCTAAAAGCACAGACAAATGCTTTTATTGGCTGCCGTAGTTGGTTGGGTTATTAACTTTATCGTAATGCTAGAATGTCTATTGTCTCTATACTTTGATATGAGAGTGTGTGGATTTCAGCCTGTTGTAATTATTTAAAATTTCATTACAAAGATTTTTTTTTCAACTGCTCTAACTTACTATTATGTTGTAACTTTATTAACAATGTCCTGAAGGTTCCATTATGAATGTGTAACCCTCAAAAATTGCTTTTAAGGGTGCGGAACGGCAATATTTCAAGGATCATGCAAAAAGTAACGTTTGCACGAGAATTCGCCCATGACAAGTTACACTTGATATATATACGCAAAAACAACCCAGTGTCTGATTAGTAGTAATTACTTGTCCAAAAAAAAAAGAAAATTAGTTGGGAATTATTTTTTTTACATTTACTATTTAAATAAGATTAGTTTTTATATCCACACACTAACAAAAACAACCCAGTTTCTGATTAATTACTGTCCAACAAAAAAGGAAAAGCAAATTAGTCGGGGTTTGATTTTTCAATATAGTATTTGAATTATGATACTTTTTATATATACACACAACATTTACAAAAAGAACCCACTTTCTGATTAATTACTGTCCAAAAGAAACGCAAATTAGTCTGCTATCATTTTTAAATTTAGTATTTCAATAACGGTACCTTTTTATCTAGATACACTAAATAAAAGAACCCACTTTCTGATTCCTTATTGTCCAAAAAAAAAAAAGGCAAATGAGATGGGTATCATTTTAAAATTTAATGTGAATTTTTTAAATGTTGTGGGTCAATTGAATCATGTAGAATTGCATCTTATTTTCGATTGCAAAAAAGACGGTAACTTTTTCTATATATACACACACACAAAGAAAATAAAACCCACTTTCTGATTAATTACTGTCAATATCTAAAAAAAAGTTATTCGCGGGTATCATTTTTAAATTTAGCATTTCAATAATATTACGGCTTTTGATAAAATCTACACACTAACAAAAACAATCCACTTTGTGATTCATTACTGTCCAAAAAAAAAAATTGCAACATAGTCGGGTATCATTTTGAAATGTCATATTTCAATAACAGTACTTTTTTTTATATATACACACTAACAAAAAGAACCCACTTTCTGATTAATTACTGTCCAAAAACAAAAAAAAAAAGCAAATTAGTCGGGTATCATTTGTAAATTTAGCGTGAATGTAGCAATTTTGTGTAAATTGAAAAATGTATAATTGCATCTTATTTTCGATTAAAAAAATACCGTAACTTTTGACAGATACACATAAACAAAAACAACCCATTTTATGATTAAGAATTACTGTCCAAAAAACATCAATTATTTGGGTATCATTTTTAAATTTAATGTGAATTTCTAAATTTTTTTTTTTTTTTAAATAGTAATATTATTTACTATTAGTTGCTCTAATTTCCTATTACAAAACTAAAAAAGCCGATATTTATATAGACAGAATCACAGGCCCGGCCCGGAATCATAATATGTATGTGTTTTTGATTAGCATCAACGCCATCAGACGGCTAGCACTAGGCAATAGAAAACAACCATTTTTTTAATTACAGAATTTTCTTTATATATGTATTGCTTCATTACTTTCTTTGTTTTTTTTTTCTTTCTTACTTTTTATTGATCTTTTTGTAATGAAAATATTTTGACCAATCAGAAATAAGATGATAAAAATTTGCTTTATAAGAGCGGTGGAACAACGAAATCTCTAAATTTTTGATTTGGCTAATAACATTTATTTTCCATCTGATTTTATTTGATTATAATTTATTAGTACCATTATAAACTGGATATACCAAATTGTTTTTTTGATCAGTAGTAACAATAATTTTGACTTCTATAATAAATTTAATAAATGTAATTCAAAAATTGTGATTTAACTGAAATATCAAAAAGTTAAATAAGTAAGTAAAGAAGCCAATAATTTTGGAAAGCCTTTAAATAAAAATAATATACGATCACTGAATATTTCACTGATTGTCCATAACTAATAATGAAAACAGAATATAGTGAACATATGAATGCAAATGTATAAACTCTCTATATAATTTAAACTTGTTCAGAACTTCCTCTTTATAAATATGCCTGTATATTTTTCTATTACTTCTATTTATTACCATTTTGTTTTGCTTTGTTTTAGATTGATTTGAGTTTTATTTAGGAAATATATATTTTATAAAAAGTGATAAAGTACAATAACAATAAAAATGTGAATTGATTATATAAATTATGAAAAATATATTTATGTAAATAAAAACAAATCCTCAAGACATAGCACCAAATCTGCAAAGCAGAGATCTCTCACATCATTGATAAGAAATAGAAGAGTACAGAATTTCTTGTACAGGCTGACATTAACCTCATGATCCTGTATTGCAATTTCTGCTAGGACGGTAATTGCTTCCACTTCCAAAACCCATTAGTGGATTGTCTGTAAGGAAAAAAAAAACAGTTATAAAATAAAAAAAAGATATAATGGAGAGAGAGCTAAAAAAACTGAATCAAAAAATCATTTTAATGAAAAAGTAAAATCAGACTATAAGTTTTGGGTTTTTTTTTTTTTATCTTGGTAGAACTGTTGATCTTTTCAATTCATTTAATCATTAGAACTTATACAAAAATATATTTCATATAAAAACTGATCAAGGAAGACATGGTGAACACCCTAGAATTTTTATTATTATTAAAGACAGGATGTGTAGTTCTATCTTATAAGTAACAGAATCACATCTCCAGTTTAACCATAGGTCTGAGTTTTCATTTTCAGGCACTTACAATGATTTCCTCAAATTCCAGTAATTTTTAAGCACTACCAAGTAAAATTTTAAAAGCATACTACATTGCATTATGTGTTGACTACAACTCTTCTGCATGTTTGATTAAGCCTACAAACTAACAGTTGGAGACTTAATTTTGTTATGCAGTAGTCAGAAAGATATAAGAAATAGAATAAAAATTCAAAGTATCAATAATAAACATTTTACATATATAATATTTCATATGTTATATATAGAGTAAGTTAAAAAACAAACTCTTATGAAGCTTCAAAAATACCCTCAACCTCAGACCGCGGTTTCTGCCTCTAGCGTCATCATATCCATATCCATATTTTCTTTACTATTTATATTTTTTTTTAAAAATTCTCAAGCCTCGAAAGCGCTTAACCGTTAACTTTTGTATAGACATATAAGAATAATTATTATAGCTTCTCTTTCCAGTACCTCACATGCTTCTAAGTTTATTAACATTATAATGAAAATAAATAGAACATAAATATAATTAACAAATTATGCACATTTAAAAAAAACATTTTTTTAACAATCATTTTTAGTAATGAGTGCAAAAAAAAAAGTGTTACTATTTTTGTACTTATATGTTAATGAAAGTTTTATATTTTCAAATATAATTTTATTTTTTAACAATTATTTTAAATATATATATTTATTTTAATTTATATATATATATTAAAAAGAAATGATGATATTCTCTGATTAAGTTCAAGGGAAATGTGATTATTTTGCTGTAATGGCTTTTCTAAATACATGAAAAATTGAAGATTTTATTCCAGAGAAGAGCCATAAATTTTACAACAATCCAAATTTTTTGAATTATGATCATTTTTATCCATTCTCTCTATACATATATGGAAAATAATTAAATATATATATTAAATTAACTAAAGAAAATTTTATATATAAAATTCCTAAATGTCCATAACACTATTACATAATATTCAAGTTAAATATTTCTTTGTTAAAGGGCATATTTTTCAAGAGAAAAAATTATTATTTGTTCTACCAATAATAAACCATAATCATTTTTTTACAAAGCATTTTATGCAAAAGAAGTAATTTGTTAAAGTAACTGATTAAAAAAAAAAAAAAGACAGCCTTTCCATAGATTGAGTATATTTCTGGACAAGGAAAAATTGCTCAGAAAAAAATGTGATTACAATATATAAATTCATGTTTGAAAAGTGATATTTAGTGAGGAGAAAAAAATAGATGCTATAGTACTGTATTTACATTTAGTTTTGTGTAGTTTGATATTGCATAGTTCGTGGCTCCACAGAAATACCATGCGCGATTAAAATTTTTTAAAGCAAACAATTAATTATGATGATCTTTCCATAGGCTAGATACATATGCTGATATATAAATAAAAATCAAAATACAATTGTCTACATTGTTGTTTTAAGATTTCAACCAGAGATCTAGGTTTCATCAGAAAATATAGCTAAATGATATCTAAAAATTAAACACTAATAATTATTTCCATATCTGATAAAGTAAAAGTTCCTATAGATTAATAATCTTTTTTTTATAAAAAGTTTAACCAATCAATTATTAATCTACAGTAATAGATATTTTACTTATTTTCTTCCAAAAATTTTTTTTAATTATTTTCTTATCAAAACTTTAAATAAAACTTTTAAATATCATAGTTAATTAATTCATTAAAAAAATTATAATGATAATTAATTCATTACTTTAAAACAAAATAACAAAAAACACACACACACACATTTATACAATATATATATATATACTCTATGAAAAAAATATGACAAAATATATATGCAAATAATCATATATGAATAAAAAAATTGTGTATTTATATTAAATCTTAAATATAAGAAAAATGTTAGTGGCTAACATATTCAATATTAAACAAAGTAATTAATGAAAAATATTAACTCAATGATTTAAATGATCTTATTACAGAATTTTTTCTCTATGAGAAAGAGAAAACAAAGTTATTTTTATTTATAAATTTAAGACTCAAATTCCATGTGAACATAGGCACTATTACATTTTTGAATTACCTAATTTCCTATTACACTATTTTTTGATTAATTATTGTTTATTATTTAATATGTTATCCAATTATTTTTTGTATGTATAGATTTTTTGTATACACAATTTTTGCATAATGAATTAATTAATTATTTAAAAGTTTTATTTTTTGATAAGAAAATGATCAAGGTTGGTTTTTTTTTTTTTGGAAGAAAATAAGTAAGATATTTGTCGAATGGTTAAACTTTCTATAAAAAAGATTGTTAACCTACAGGAATTTTTTGCTTTATCAAATATGGAAATAATTCATAATGTTTAATTTTGGATGACATCTTTTAGCTATATTTTCTGATGAAAACCACTCTGGTTGAAATATTAATATAGCTGTGTAGACAAGTAATTCTATTTTATCTTCTATATAATATACATTGTACATACCTATAGATGTAATAAGGTATTTATTTATTTATATAGCGCTGTGTTAATAAATTGTAATTGTAAATTAGTGATCAGCTAATGCACAATGTGCTTTCCAGACCTTAAACCATACGTAAATGAATATTCTCAAACACAAGATAAAGTCTTTATGAAAAGATAGAATGAATCCATCTATCTTTTCAACCCAAACATTTAAGTATGGGCAATCTTAAGTGTTTGGAGATGAGAGCGTGAAGATATTAAGCCGTCACTTTAAATAACTTTATTATGCTTGAATGAATGACACAAAATTATTTAAAATTTACTATACGTCATTCTTAGTTGAAGTTAAACATCCTACTGTTTGGCAATGCAATTCATACATCAGATTATTTTTTCTTACATGAATACCATGAAGAATTATCAAAGTTGTACTATGAGCAACATTATCCACATGGCTTCCAGTTGTAAACAATATTGTCACAACATATATCTGACATTAAAAAATATCAAAAAGTCAAAAAAAAAAATCCTGATCAATGTCTTCAAATCTGAAAGCCCAGAATTCTGAAGTAAATCTGAATAATATAGAAAATTCATGGAAGACAAAGTAATCAAATTATAATTTTAAAAATATATATGGTAAATTTTACTGAAAAACAGAATGGTTTTACCTTGCTACGAAAATACTGGATTTAAAATAGACAAAAGACTAAATACCAACTGCTCTACAACTGGATATAAACAACCCTCATGGTACATAAGTCTAACAGCTGCCCAATATTTTTTATTCATGATAACTTTTAAGAAGGTACAATAATTCATCCGCCGAGTAAATTTATATAATTGATCCATCATTTATATGTATTAATCTAATTAATTCTTTGCTTTGTGTTGTCTTACAATAAATAAATAAAAATAATAAAATATTAATCCTTTTTTTTGCATATTCAAAGGCAAAAACAAGTAATTTTTTTTCTTACTAAACTAAGCAAATAATATTTTATTAGCTTAAAAAAAAACATGTCCCTTAACAGATATTTCTAAAAATGCATAGTTATCTCTAACATCTATTTAAAAAAAGATAACTGTAAGTCCATAATAGTATGGCCTTTCCTGATCAGTAATGAAGGTTTTTTTATATTAGCAACATATTTTTGTTTTATACTTACAGCTGAGATTAACAAAATACTTATATCTGACCAATAATTGAATAAGCACCACATGATCACATTTCCTATACTAGCACATTAATTGTTGATAAACAGAGCAAAACTCTCCATACAGTATTGCCACCTGTGCTAAACAGAGTAATCAATGGATGCACAAGCCTTCTGGCATCCATTGATTACTCTGTTTAGCATAGGTGGCAATACTGTATGGAGAGTTTTGCTCTGTTTATCAATAATTGAATAACAAAATGAGTTTATTTTTGGACAGCTACCTAGAAAAAAATTTAAAATTTATTTAGAAACCCTCAGATATCTGAAAAAATTTTCATATTTCATCTGGATTTGAGTATCAAAAATTGTAGATACAATAAGCAGATGCATTAAACTACAAAAACCCTCCAAAATATACATGCTAAATAATAAAATTATTACATCTGCATAAGTCCAAAAAATTTAGGATAAATGACTCAAAACTACGAGGCTTTTTCAATGCTTTAATAAATATACATTCAGGTGAAGTGTACAGTTAAAAAGGAGTTGCCATTTTTTAAATTTTTATCACACCTTATTTTGTTATATCATTCAAATCTTTATTTGGTCAGTTCCTTTATTGCTTACTGTAATTAACCAGAGAACATCCTACCTGTTAAACATTACTATTTGGTATACTTCTCAACTACATGTTATACTTTATTACATTCATAACAAACTAAAAATAATTGTAAATATAGTCTACACTAGAAGTTATTAAAATGAAATTTTCTAGGGGATTCTTTTTAATTCCAAAATCTCTGCTGTCATGATCAATATACAGTGAACCGGTTTCATTGAGAACCACTGGTGGGAGAATCATATATAACTTATTTTAAATTACTAATACATCTCCCAAGATCAAAGCAATTCTACCTTTAGTTATGAATTGTGTTTTACTTATAGAAAATCAAGTATTTAAATTGTATTCTTTAACATGTAAAATAATTTCTTCCAAAAAAATGTACAAATTAGTATACATTTATTTAATTGTTTATTATTAAAAATATTTAAGATGTTTGAATAGTTTGAAGTCATTTCCATTTTATAAAAAAAAAAAAACACAGAAAAAACAAATAAGTATAAAACATATTTAATAATAAATATAAATTATATATATAATAAACAACATACCTAAATAATATATATATATAAAATATTTTATTCACATAAAAAAAAAATTTAAAGATAATTGTACATATATATTTGCATCTTTAGATTAAAATCAATAATTACATCATTATCAATCGCATGATTTTGAAAAATATACAACCCCCCCTCCCCCATAAATATATTTCAATACTACTACAGCTCTTCAGCAGGCCTAAGTAATGTGCTGATCAATATTCAAAAGAGTCAATGCATGTTAAACAAGTACAACACTAAAATAATAATATAAACACAAAGTACATTGTATTAATTGACTTTAATACCCAAATGATAGACATCACATGACAATTGCAAACTTTAATTCCTAAATAATAAATAAGATCCATAAAAATGCCTCCTTCTTGATAAATCTATTTTGTCACTAACATGAATTTCATAGTTCTAAGAAGTATGTAGCTGCACAAACAATTGTCATAATTCTAATAAACATACATTTTACGAGCGTGAACGCTCCTTAGACAATATAACTGCAAAGTATAGTGTATTAATTGATTCTAGATACACAAATAATAAACATAAATATTTAAAGATTATAGAACCTTAGTCAACACAGTGTGCAATTCAAATTAATACTATCACACTAATCATCTGTAAAAAATTGGATTTAAACAGTCAATCTTATCAGTTCTGCAGGACTAAGCTATACTATTCACAGTGATACTCATTTACATATGCACAGAATGTTATCATTATTAATTTTTTAAGAATTGCTGTTCAGAAATAATCTATCCCATAATATCTAGAGCTATGACTATTATATATAGGCAAGAATTACCAAAGCTTCACTACAACAATTCACATCTAAAATCATATATTAACTATTATAAAATTAACTCATAATTTCTACAACTTTATATATATAAAGTATTAAACGACACTCAAAATATGATGACCAGAATAATGCTGCTGTCAAAGAGATTTTCAATTACAAATAAAACAATAATTTATATTACTCTTAGAAAAATACAAAAAAGGTATTTCATTAGACATTTTTTTTAAAAAAGGGCAATTTATTTAGTAAAAGAAAAATAATAATTATTATTTAAAACACATTATTGAAAAAATGTACTTTGACTTGGAAACAGATAAAAATAATTTTATGCTATTTTTGAAAAAAATGACTAAACTGCAGATGATTTTTGAACCACCCTGATTTAGTAAATTAAATATATTTTTTCTTTGCGTAAAACATGCTGTTAATCTTCAGATTTAATTTATGATAAGTAATGACATAATTTACACAAAAATTTTAATGTGCTAGCATGTTACAACAGGAAATACGACAATGTGTTTTGCATATTTGTAGATCATCTTCAGTGTTTCTCTGCGATCATGGAATCTTACAAAGCAATATTAAACATTTTTGTGACTCATGGCTTCACTGCTAAACACAGTTTGAATCATTTCAATAGCAGTTTTGAAAACAAAATGTAATGTTAGCACATTGTTCCACTGTGGACTAAAATAATTTGTGATACAGACGTTCTAGTACTTCAAAATTTTTGTGGTAAATAATTAAACTATGGAGTTATGTAGAGAGGCTCTTCAGGCAGCTTGGAGAGAGAACCAATCACTTTTTCACTGGTACACGCTATATAAACCTATCTTTAAACTACAATTTATCAAGAGCATATCTATTAAAATTTATGAGATATAATTTACAAGTAATGATTCACTTACATTATCATATAGAATTGGTGGAGTTTGAAAATTGGAACAACATTCAATAAGTAAGTAACAGTATTCAACTTTGACTTACATATTTTAAATATAATATTAATTTAATATTTCCAGACTTTATAAACTTGGATTGCTAACAAACAAAAAAATATAAAAAATATTTTATATTTTAAATCCCATATTTAAAAAAAATTTAGAATGAAAAAGTATATATTTCATATGAAGGAGGATATTACACATATATACAATTTTTGACAACAAATATAAACAGGAATCAAGACAATTTTAAAAATAAAATTGCAAACCTGTAACAAAAATAATAAACCAAACTGACAATAATGAGATTTATTTTTAATCAATTAAATTAATCGTTATTAAGAGCATATACTACAATTTATCAGTGATATCTTTACACCATCTGATCCTACTTCTTTGATTTTTACTACTGATAAGCCAATTTTAAATACATATAAAAAAAAGTTTTAAGATAAACTTGTGATATGTAATAAAATAAAAACATACAGTATATAAAATTCTAATATATAATTAGATATTTAAGCATGATTTTCATCATAAGTAAAATCATTTTTAGAAATTTTATTTTCTAATTGAAAATATTTTCTATTTACCAATAACGACGTGTGTAAAATTTTATTTTTATTTTATAATCAGATGTACCCGGCCTATGAAAATACCATCATTTTTTTTTAATTGATTGCTTTAACAAATTATTTTTAAGTTATGAGAAATTCGCAATTGAAAAAAAAAAATGTTTGGAACAACAAGACCTGTTTGGTACACTTCAGAAATATATTCGGCAAGGTATTAATAAAGCTAAATTAAAATTTTTAAATATACCTTTTATATTTCATATGTAAATTTGACAACATTATGGAAACTACTGCTTCGTAAAACATTTATTTTTATTAATGGCGGAATTACTTCCTTCGCATAAAATATGCTTCAAAATAAAAATTACGGATTATTAAATGTAAAGGGTGTAATTACTTCCTTTGCATAAAATGTTCATAATATAAATTACAGTTTCATTACATATAGTTATTTATTTATAAAAACAAATTAAAATTTATTTATTTTCAATTGTGAATTTTATAGCATTATAAACAAACGTAATAGTTTTTTTTAATTGGCTGTGAATTTGACATGATAGTGTTATGGACAAACATTTAGGGATTTTATATATGAGATATTAAATATGCAATATTAACATGTGATGACATTTTTTTCCTTTTTATCTAAATTTTGAATTTTTAAAAAATTTTTTTTTTTTTTGTTGATTATTAGAGAATTTAAACAAATTGATAAACTTGACAATATTTTACAAAAGTGTTATTATCAACAAAAAGTAAATAAAGAGAACTTTTCTAAGATGTCAAACTATTGTTAAAAATGAGTATTTAAACATTGTTCAGTTTAGTTAAACAATTAAAAATTTTAAATAAAGATAAATAAATTGATAAATAAATTTTTAAGTGAACAAAATCAAGTGTGTATGAAAAAAGTCGATACTACTGATTAAAAGATATTACTGTTTTTAAAACAAACTCAAAACATAACAATCCACTTAAAGAATCAATATTGTTGACACTTAAACTACAAAACTATCTTAAAAGAAAATTCTTATTGTAAACTCAACCAAAAAAACATAATTTTTTTAAAATTCCATATAATTACACCATTTTAAATTAGATACTTAAATTAAGTCTATTTTTTTGGTTTGGTTTGTTTTTATATAAAAATGTAAAATGCAAACAAAAAAAAAATATGGGTAAATAGAAAGTAAATTAAGTTTTCTTAAATATATATGAGAATTAAAATTGAGAACTTTCCTGCAATGAGCCAAACAACATATAATGAAGTCTGGTATAAGAAAATAATTGATTCCAGAAAATCATTTATTATATCATTTGTTTATTATAGCATACACTAAAATATATGTAATCATTCCTGACCCATGGCCTAGATTGAACTTATTATCCAAAACAATCATTTAAGCAGAAAAAATATAATACAAAATAAAATTAAAAAAATTTAATTATACATGTAAAATTGTTGTACATACGCTTCAGTTTGATTTTAATGTAAATTAAAATAAAACTTTCCAAAATGTAAAATAAAAATTTAAACAAACTTGCTCTAACAAAAATTCACAAAATATTGATTTAGTCATATCATTAGCAGAACTTTAGTTTTTTTGCTATTTTTTTCTTTTTCTTGACATTGTATTCTAAGTCTGTTTCAGCCTCATAGTGAAAACTGAATATCTATCTAAAATCAAAAATAAACTTACACTAATAAAAAAATTACTTTACTTTGTTGGTTGAAAATTTTTTTATTCTCAGCGTTAATCAGCTTTTCAATTCAGCATATTTTATGCATGCTAAACAATAATGTTTATCATAACATTTTCATTGATAGTTTTAACAGCCTTTTCATTTGAAAATCCATTTTTTTCTCGATATTATATACTAATCTGTTTTCTGCCTCTTAATTTTCACTACAACCTTTTGTATTCTCATTTGGCATTATTTTTTTTTCTAACTCAGTTTTTCAGAAATGTCCTGAAACATCGTGCATATGACATTACTCATAATATTTTCAATAGTTGACAGTTTTAAAGCTTTTTCATTTGGAAATTTTATTTTCATGATTTTAAGTTCTATTTACTGTTTCATAGTGAAAGTTAAAATCGATTTTCTCAAATCAGAAACAAACTTATACTAATAAAAAATCACTTTATTGGTTAAAATTTTATTTTCTCCCACAACATTAATAAGCTTTTCAGAATGGTCTTGAAATGTCTTGCACATTGCAGTCTTTGCCAATCAATGGTATTTATTATAGTATTTTTGTTCGGTAATAATCTTCCAGATTTGTTTGGAAATTTATTTTTTTTTGCATGAGAACGTTAATCAGTTTTGAAAATTAGATTTTCAGATTTAAGCCAAAATTGTTTCACATTTAAATAATAAAAATAAGTGCAATCTATTTTCATTACAAATAAACATATAAGCGAAGTGAATTGATAATATAAACCTTAAATATGATAAAGATGTCTGCCAATCTAGTTTCTGATGTATTTGAATTTGTTGTATAAATCTTAATTTAGTAAGAAAAAGTGTGAGGCTGCACTATTCGCTTTGTAAGTCCAGACGTCATTATATAAAAATAATTATATGATTTGCAATCTGCATTCTTTTCTCACTTTTAAATACACAATGCGAAACAAATGACCATAATTAGATTTTGTGATAATAAAATAAGAAAACGTTTTTTTTTTCTTCTTCTTTCAATAAAAAAATAAATCATGTAGTCATCTTAGTTTATTGAGAGGTAAGAGCTGTTTAACACCAACGTAGTGACTGATTATAACAATTGTATTCATCAAACTATTTTTTTTTTCCTTAATTGAAAAATGATAAAAAAAATCTTTGATTATTGTCACTGTATAAGCAGTGCATGGCTTCAGTGTAATATATAAGTTTAAAAAAAGAAAATTGTAAAAATAAGTAATATTTTGTATGCAAAGGATAGTACTAACATTTTAAATAAATAAAAGAAATTAACTTACTATCAGATTTGCTTGCTTTCTTTTTTAATATTGTTGATGAAACATTTGGAGTATTGTCCTATTAAAAAAAAATCCAATTTTGAAAAAAAAAAAAAAATTTTAATCAAATATGAATTTAAAAAAAATTGCATTCTAATTAGTTTAAAATTATATATGTAAACTGCAAATCCACATTCACCTGTAAAAATTCTCGGTAACATTTTATTATGCTTTCTATTTATAAATAATCACAAATACTAAAGATATTCCTTTATGCTTCTAAATCATGTTCTTTCATCATATACAGATGTTATTATATATAGAAATTATTATTTAAAAATTTCATTTGAAAGATTAATTTATTAATATATATGCATTATTTTTAAGATATTATATACTCTTGATTAATGTTTAAACATATTAATGATTAGAGTAGTAATGCTTTATATATATATATACACACTTTTATTATAATATTCACGTAAATGTTCTGGACATTTATGCAGAAAAGGTAGTCCATATATTTTAAATTTAGCTTTTATTCAGGCTTTCAATATATAACCCTATCACAATCATAGTACTTTCCCTTTTTTAGTTTTCAGAATCTATATTATACTTGATAACATAAAACGCCTTATCCACACATACAATTTATTTAATTAATTTTTGTGGGTTGTAAGCATCTCCACTGCAGTATCTATTATTTATATCCTAGTAATTTTCAAGTCCACAAATAATTTAAGAATAAAAAACTATTTAAAAAAATTTTCATCACTGAAGCATAATTACCATTTAAATAATCATTGTGATGATGAATCATTAATATCATTAAAAATTGTCCATAATTTTTATTTCTTTCATTAAAAAAAAAAATTAAAATCATTGAATGGATTTACTGCTCATGATTTCATAAGAAGTTTGAGCACAGAAATGACATCTAGGCATGATCACTGCATAAATAATGGCAGATTTTTCTTTCACTTACTTCCATTTTGATTTTGACAGCAGATAAGCAATTGTTAACAAACACCAATAATTGAAAAAGAAATAAATCAGCATATTATTAAGAAATTATTTTTGTTTTATTGTCATAAAATAAAACCAGGAAATATTTGTAAGGAAATGACTGACAAGAAAACATTTACTATATCAGGACATTCCTCTAAGATGGAATTTTTTTTCTAAAAATACACTCATGAACAAATAAGTTTAAAAATATAAGAATATTCTTGTGTCTATACATATATATAGTTGACATTATAACGGTCGACAAAAGTATAGAGTCTTACCGTATCTGCCATACAGGGTGCCACTAGACCATTTGAACCTAGAAAATTTATATAGTAGACAGATACGTAAGTTAAAGATTCAAATTTTACACATGTATATTTTATTCCGACTGTCAGCCCATGCCACTAGCTCATAGAGACACAGAGATTTAATATAAAACTTGCTTAAAAGAAGTATATTAATATTTAATAAAAAAAAAAAAATGAAATAAGCCACTGCCAGTAATTAATACACAACATTTATTAACGCACATATAAATAAAATTGAGGAATAAAATTTATGTTTATATTTAAATATTAATTTTTAAATTTAAATTTTTAGTTTGAACAATCCGCACAATTTGTTTAATAATATTTTTAATAGTGTCGAGGAGGAATAAACTACATAAATTGCATTTTAAAAGAAAATATTCTATCCCTTATTTAACCTTAGGCCAAGAGTTCGCAGTCAAACCAACGTCAATCCATCTGATACATCGATGTATTCAATGCAGCATGAATACAACAGCACAATACCATACTGTCAGGGATGCACATCTGAACAGCATGGTTAAGAAAAGAAACTGTTTCTCGTCCAGTACAGGAATGTTACATCTGTCTGGCAAGAACAATAAAAAAAAGAAAACTCCATAGGAAGGGATTGCGGTCCTTTTTGCCGACTTACGATCCCATTTCATAGGCAAAGGGATGATCCAAGGAGCAGGAAATACCGTCTGCTTCTGATGGTCAGTGAGATATGGGACTTATTTTGCCCAAGTGCGGCGTATAATAGGATCCTGCACTTAGCGAATCTCATGCTACATTTACTAATTACACCAATATATCCAATCCATTGACCCGATTTAACTACGAAACAAATAACCCAAGATTAACCCTCCCTTAATTAATTAATATCTTTACAAATCTATGCAGCCATTCCTGCCCGACTTAAATTTAACATTTATATAATTTTAGTTTAACGAAAAAAAACAAAAATCATAATAAAACTTAAAAAAAAAAAAAAAATGGAAATGATTTTTAGCAAACTCAAATATATAAAAATTAAACATTAATAATTGATTTGAAAAGTCAGATTAAAGTTCATTTAAAAAAAATTAGGTTTAGCTTGTCAAATCTTGAAAGTTCTTAATTACTTTTAGTAAAATTTTTCCGTTTATATCTTACAGTAGAAGAGCTCCGGTTCCTGGTGCTAATTCCCACGAAGTCTTTATTGGAAGAACGGTCTGTTGTTCTGGAGGTGGCCTTAACTGGTTCAATCCTGGTATTATTTTATTTAGAAACCCATATGATTCGGGGTCTGCAATCGTTCATAATTCAACAGTTATTTCCTTTGAAATAAAAGAGAGTGACAAGTGCGTCTTATCACCCTTCTCAAAAAAATCAAGCTGGCCCTGTCCTTAATTTGGAGATTTTTATTTTTATAGTAGTCCTTTGGATTCATTTAACATGGTTTCCTGTTCCAAATTTTCGTTAAGGTCCGAGCGTTATCTGCTGCTTCTATTGGACATCTAATTTTTTTTTGTTCTCTTATCTATATCTTTCACCTGACTTTTTTATATAAGAGCCCCAAAGGCTACTTTGTTTTTCGTTTAATTTATAAACCAATTATTTCCATTTACTGAGATTACATAGGAATCTTTTAACAAAAATATTTTATCTTTAAATCTTGTACTTTTTTTATAAAAAAGTACGTTCAAATACTTTTTTTCTCTGTTTATTTTAAAAAGAAAATAATACTTTTAAAGTTTTCATCTGTGCGAATATATATACGTTTTACAACTCTTTTAATTTTAGCCTTTACTTTTTATTTTAATTTTAAATTAATGTAACGGCATATTATATACCGTTACAATATATATATACTCATATATATAAATATATCTTCACAATTACTGTAACTGGTATTTTTATATTTTAGACAATTGTCAAAATAGAAACAAATTTATGCATCTTAATAATATAAAAAATTCATCATAGTTTCTGATGTACCATTAAATATTGAAATCCTAGAATAAACAATCAAGAGAGTGACAAACAATGGAAACTATCACTGATGATAATTAAGGGTTATTTCCACATGCCCTCGGGCAGAAAACTTAATATACAGTATACAAATACATATAAAATATTCAATATAATTCAGAATATAAAAAAAAAAACGCATGTTATAATTTATGGGAAAATGCAAAATAAACCAAAACACATCATTCACATCATTACCAAATCAGCAACAAATGGTTTTTTAATATTAATATGGTTTACCAAAGAGGATCAAAAGTGTATATAATTGAGATCATTAGCCTACTGTTAAACCTGCACAGTTATGCAAGAATGATGGATTGGATTCAAAATCTTAGGTTGTTTGAAATTTTCAAATCATCAAATCAAACAGCATAATAGAAGTAACAGTTACTGCTGAAAAGATATCTGCTCAAAAATGAGGCTAATAATCAGGAAGATTTGGTTGGTACTACTATCTGTTGTTTTACTCATGTTTACAAAGAGAATGACAGAATAGCATGATATAGGATGGATTAATACAACTTTTTAAAAAAATCAAAAAAAAAAAAAAGATAAACCAAAATGATTTAAAAAGATATATTTTTTTTATCTTCCTTTTTCTTTAACTGAATTCATTAAACATAAATATGAAGTATATATATACAACTATGATAAAATTTTATTAAAAGATATTTATTACATCAACAAAATAATTAATAAAATAAACTATAATTACAATTTTATAATAAATAAGATTTAAGCATCTTTTTTTTAAAAAAAAAAAAAATTCAAGAAAAAAAACTAAAATAATTTAAAAATTTAAAATTCTTTTTCTTTTCATTTTTTTTACCTTTATTACTCTCTCTTTATTTTTTGGAATCCTGGTCCTTTTTTTTAATAAAAAAAAAAAAGAGTATTGAAAAATTCTTTCCCTACCATCTTCTTGTGATGAAATGGAAAAGATAAATGGCCTGTTAAATTAGAAAATTCAAGCTACTTTACTGAAATCAATTGATTACATCAGTTATATAAGTTCATGATTTATTTTTTTTTTTTTGCAATTACATAGCATAGAAATTGTTCTGGAGTCTAAAAAATTGAAATTTTAAAATTAAAATTTCTTTTTTAATTTTTTTATTTAAAATTTTTCCAGATGTGAATATAAAGAAGATAGGATACATCTCATTCTTAATATTTTAGCAGCAAATAAAATGTGTGCAATGTAAATAAAATTTTATATTTACTTTTTATTAACATTATTATATATTAAAAAAATTATTTACTTATTAACAAATTAATTTATTAATAAATTCAATATATTATATTTGTAAATATTTTTAAAATTGTGAAGTTTTATATTTTTTATTCATTTGTCCCGTCCAGCCATTTTTATGACTATAAATTTATAACTTATTTTTATAAATCACAACAAATATAATTTCAATACTTTTTAAATATAAAACATATAGTTAAAAGAAAAACAAAAGTACATTGAAATAAAAATGAAACTGTCCCCTTTCTTAGAAAGAGTTATATGATTATTTTAAAAGAAATCAGTTATCTATTCTGTTTATTACTTATGCTTAAAAATAAATATTTTATGTTAAACCAGTTTTCACTCAATTTGTAATTTCACTAAACATAAAGACTTTTTTTTTTAAGTATGATAACTTAAAATTTAATTTAATTTTGCCATTCTTGAATGTGCTAAGATATTAGAATTGAAAAAAGAAATTTACAATCCTATATAGCCTTGTAATTGTAAAAAATTTTGGGAGTTGCATTCTTTAGAAGTATTCAAAGAAATTGAGTCATCAATAAAGCTTATGATCGTATCTTTTTTGCCTAGATAATTCAAATTCTTTAAATAATTGCCTAAATTCAAAATAAATTTCCATGCATATGTAATAAATAATGCAAAAGATGAAAATGAATCTTAATCAACGCTTTGTGTTATATTAAAAAATGATGACATACTTATAAAATTTCTAGTTGTTACGCATCTATTACATATATAATGGCAGCTATCCCAGCAGAATATCTAAAAACTAACACAAATAACAATACAACCTGTTCTATCAGATACTAAGTATCCATAAAGTCATATGCAGCCTGAAAATCTAATTTACCTATACTAACATCAGACAATCTTCACTACTTAGTGTACTTTAAGTTTACTGGAGCATTAATATTGTATGGAAAATAAGATATATCTAATACCTCTGAAAAATATAATCCTATGAAAAATTTTAGATTTTAAATTCTCCAATGATGGAATATCTTTACATTTTTTGTTTCAGAAATTCAATCAATTTAGGTATGTTAGAAATAGAAACTGGATTGGACGTATATTACAAAGAAAGTAGTTTAATGAAAGATGTTTTGGAGGGAATGGTGAGTGAGAACAAAAAGAAAAGAAGAAAAAGATTGACATTATTGAATAATATAAGAGATAGGAAGAGTTATATGGAATTGAAGAGTTGGGCATTGAAGAGAATGGAGTAACAAAATGGATGAATTGGTGATGTGACTACTCTCTGGACCAGACCAAGGGACATACTACTACTGATAATGTTGACATTAATATATCAAACATAATCCAATAATGTAAAAGATTTATTTAAAAAATCAAACACTCACATTAATGTATACCAGCACTATATAAACGTTTAGAAACTATACACTGCTTTAAAACAATTTTTTTAAAAATATTCTTCATAAGCTTCCATAACTGATTGTGCTTCCAGATGATAAAAAACCCTGCCTTAGATATCAGTAATATATATCTAATCCTACTAATATGTAAAGTAAATAACTTCATATAATTAAATATATTCATGTGTGGGTAGTATTAGTCTTAAGTAAAATGCACATTTCGTCTACATACATATCTTCTATTATCAATTTAAATAAGTAATCATATACTTTATTTAATTTTAGAATTAAGTCCATGTTAACATTCAACACTAGAATATCGTTAAACATCCTTTTATTTTAATTAATATATTTTCTACTTTAGCAAAATACATATAGACTTAAAAATATTTGGTTTATAAAAGCTAACATAACATATGCATTTCTCGAGATTTCGCCCGAAAATAACATTGTTTCTCTGACATTAAATCACATGATAAATTAAAAGTAAATGCTCAACTGATATTGCTTATTTCTAATTGTAGAGAAGCAGATAATGAAAACTATTTAAGTACAAAATCTATCCAGCTTTACTCAAAATGATATCATTTTCAATTAGTCTTCTGTGAAGCAATGAAATTTAGATATTTCTTCTAGAGAGATTAAGAACATTGCAGCTACATCAAGAACTGGATTTATTTATTTAAAACATATATTTTCTGATAATTCATAAAGAATTAAAAGATGGAAGTGGAGTTGGCTGGGCATATTGCTAAAAGGGATGGGTCATTGAAATCTTAAAGTAGATTCCAATAGATTGTAAAAGACCCAGAAAGAGATCACAAATGAGATGGATGGATGGAATAATAAAGTGTGCATGGGTGATGGAGATAAGAGAGGCTAAAGATTAGAGAATATGGATTGAACTTGGAGAGACCTTCATGCTGAAGTGATTGATAATGGTTATTGTTGATGATGATGACTTATAAAATTTTAAAATGGTTATGTATAAAGTGTTTTTCTGAAGATTTGTGATGATGGTGCTCTAGTTATATTTTTATATTGGACTATTTCCATCATCTAATATAAGTATATCTTTGGAAAATTTAAATAAAGTTAAATTTTTCTAAAGATATTCAATACTTATATTATATGATGGAAAAAGTCCAATATATAAATACAACAGTTATCTATAAACACTAGTTTTTAGAGCACTTAATAGTTGAAAAACACTTAGTTAAAATTTACTTATTTCATTATTTAAAAAACAAAATTAGATATTGTAACGGAATAGCGTTACATAGGGTTTGAACCTAGGAAAGTTAAAGATATATATTAATGACGAAATAAATGACAGGTACAAAACTTTTTAAAAAACGATCTTGTTTTAAGAATAAACGAGAAACAGCCGTTTCTAAAGCAGATCGCAGCTATATATGTGTACCTGTCAGATTTATTGAATTAAAAATTAAAAGAGTTTTATTTTTTTTGAGGAATTATTATAATCATTATTTGTAAGTTTGCTTTTTTGTGTTATTTCGTTTTAAAAAAAGAATGATCGAGAACAAATTAGAATTTTTTATTAAATCATTTTTAAACAAAAAAGAATGAAAAAAGATAAGTAAATTAATTAATCTGCAATAGGTTAAAAGATTCCAAGCGATCTAAGATATTTTGAATGGGGGGGCAATTAGTAGATTAAAATTTAGAGAATTTGAAACAATAAGCAGGATGTATGTTGGTAAAGTCTAGATAACAATCCAAATTTAGAAACAGAGGTGATAAAAAAGTGTACACTGCTATTGTACTACTTAGACTTCTGGCTCCAGCTAAAACAATACTTAAAAAAAGATGGAAAAACTAAATTAAATTCCCACGTGGTGCAAATGTCACAGAAACCATTGAATAAAGAGGACCCTTAATTAGCAAATAAGAACTGATGACTCATGAGTGCATGACAGAGATTGGAGGAAAAATTCAAGGTGTCGTGGCGGGAAAGAAGAGAAGAAAAAGGCAAGACAGAACTGGAGAGACATTAAAAATTTGACATTAAATTGACAATTAATCATTGATTAAGAGTTGTGGAAGGCGAAATTAATTTGAATTTAGCAGAAAGTATTATTAATTTTTTGGCAGAGCTTCTGATTAAGTACTTGGACTTCTTAACCTAAACTTTGTGTGATACCGTAGACGAAATGCGTTGCTGAATCCAAAATTCGCGGCTTGGCCGCCGAACCTTCGCACCTGGCACCGCTGATTGATCCTAGAATGCTCTCAACCTCGGAGAAAATGAACTCAAGGACCACACACACCCTGGAAGTCTCACCCAGAACCGACATGCTGAATTAAAGAAAACATCGCTCAGGATCCCATTACAGTCTTCTCGTTCCACAGGTAGTTATATTTTAACATTTGCTCACACATTCATGCACCAGCTAAAATAACTTTAAAGTGGAGAACGATTTACAGACATTAAGTGTAAAATAATAAAATTACTAATGACCAAATTGAATCACTAAAGAACTCAACCAGAATCATATGTACAATTAAGATTCAGCAAATATCTGTACAAATTCATACCTAATTCCGTAATTATGTTATCTAGACTTACTAAATCATATATCTGCATGATAATTTTATTTACCCAGTTTTTCTAAATAAATCATTCATTTAATTAATAATTCTTTTATTGATCGCTTGGAATTTCGAATTTATTTAAATAATGTTGAATGAGTGCGAGAGTGATCTATGTTGTGTAATTTGAACGGGTACATTTAATATTTTAGTTAAGATTTAAGTATATTTATAGCGTTTATATTTGTCATACAATTCTTATGTTAATGTTAAGTTATGATTAATTTATTCTGGGGGATATAGGGCGGGCCCAACAGTGATAAAGGTGTTTTAATATTGTTTTAACGGTAATGTGCGATCTAGTTCGGAAATAGTGTTGCTGTGTTCGTTTCTTGCTGTCCGCTGGAGTTATGCTTGGGCATGTTCTGTGATATAGTTGAGTGAGCATGTGCACGTGCGTGGCGAGCTTGTAAAGGTTCTCCTGGCGCCTATTACTCGGGTTCAATCTGAATCTACGTATGAAACAAATAAAAGCGTACGTGTATATGTGTTTGAAATTATTTTCACAAAACATTATGTAACCTCGGACGACAGAACACAGCGGGTTCGTAAAAACAGGAATCGTCAACAGAAAAGCCAAAAGGAGAAATAGTGTCAGCAGTAGCAAAAGGGGTCCGGGTGACATTACAATATATAAAAAGTTGTTTCCAATTAACAATATTTTTATTTAAATAAAGCAATAATAAAGCTATAAAAAAAATAAAAATCTTGCCTTGGGTTTATATTTGTTTTTGTACCCTTTTCCCTGTTGATGGTTTTCCCAATCTTCTATTTTCTCTAATCGTTTTTGTTCTTCTTTCTTAATAATAACAATAAAATGAATAACAAATGTTAAATGATATTAATATTTAATAAGACAATCTTAAAAGTTAAATCAAAATTAATGCATTAAAACAAATCACATTTTATTATATTTCTAACTGCAAATTTTTTTTCAGAACACAAACAAATCTTTAATTTAAGCTTAAAAGAATTCACATTTGTTTTGTCACAAGTTACAGAGGTAACTAATTTAAACAACAAATTAATTTACATCACATGATAATTAAATAATTCACATACCAGAGTAGAAATTAAAATTAAGAATCATAAATCAGGACATGGTATCTCTGTTTAAAAAAAAAAATGTTGATAAGTACTTATGGTTCTTCAAAATGAATTACTTCACTCAGTCTTATTACCAAAGATAAATCTACAACTAATAAATTAAGTGATGCATAGGCATGAATAAGAACTCTAGCAACCATATAGTAAATTTAAAGGCTTAAGAATTTATTAAGACAATAGTTTTTTAGCCCATTTTAATATGACCAAAAGGGTCTTGCCTTAATTCATCAAAGCTTTGACAATTTTACTATAGAAAAAAAAAAGTTCTCAACTCATTATCATAAGTAACAAATAATTTAAGACTAAATTTATTACTCAGAAAGATTTTTATAAGGAACTGATCTAGAAAGTAAAGTCAAAAATGCTCTTAAATGAGACTTTGAATGATCTTGGTTTATGTATGATCATTATTAGCTGATAGTCCGAAATTACAATTTAAAATTTTGATTTTTCTAGCAACAATATAAAAGTTTTTACTTTGAGATAAAATATCATATTAAGTTTAATCCTCAAAAATTAAAAAGCACAACTGATATGATAAGTTTACTGCTTAGAAAAACATTTATATTATTAAGAGTAAGTAATGATGAGTGGAATCATGAAACATAATAATTTAGTATATCCATTATGGTAGGATTAAAAATGTTTGTTTCTTATGAGTAAAGAAATAATCTGAGCATTTGAATTCTTCTTTATATGTTATCAATAAAAAGTTGATTAATATAGTTGTCTAATTTTATATTTGAAAAGTTAAATTGTAAGTTAGAAATGCAGAAAAAATTAAGAAAAAAAATTCAATTTTACTTATTAATCATGAGAGCTAATAATCCATTAAAATTATTATTAATAAATTTAAATCAGCTGTGATCTAATTAGCATAAAACCAAAGCTATTATTATATATCTTAGGTGAAAAATAGAGTTCTGCAATAGATTGTTTGATTTTTTTTACTAACTTAATCTAAATTATGAACAATAAAGTAGATAACAAGTAATAAGAAATTCATGATTTGACAACCATTACTTTTAGTATTAAAATAAAAATAAAAAAAACCATCAAATTGAATGTAAAATTAAGGTCAATTTATAAAACACAGTAATATAGATTAGTTTCTTTTGCATAGAGTGTAGAGCATGACTTTACAAACTATGACTGAAATATAAAATGCTCTTTTATCTTTAATATTTGATGAATTACAAAAATTGAAGAACAAATAAAAATTTTATCTGTGATTTTGTTTAAAATTATTTTAGCAAAAACATTTAGCTAATACTTTCTAATGTAATTGATTTAATATAACACAGCTATGAGAGCGAAGATCTAATTCATCTTTTTTATATAAAATTTATGCTTAATACAGAAAAGTTAATTTACTGGAAACATGTAATTGAAGAAACACTTCATAAGGTGTATGATAATGAAAGAAAATCTTTAAAGAATCATTAGCTAGACTGAGTTTAATTTCAACTTGTTACAATCTTTTATTTCATCATCAGGGATAAATTTGTGTGGAAGGATGTAATTATTTTTAAGCATGTGCTGATTAGACTTCTTGGTGGGAAATTTTTTGGTGCTCCTATAGACTGAGGTATACCCATTAGATGAAGTTCCATAGTGCTCACCAATAACCAAAGAAAAAAACTAAGGAGTACTTCTAGTGCTAAAAATAATTTATTTAGAATAGAAATAAAATCCATGGCATTAAGTTAATAAATAAAAACAAGAATATATTTAACAACCAAATCAAAAAACAGCATGAATAGGTCTTGTTTCATATTTTGCTTGGTAAATAAAAATGTTTCATTTACAGAAAAATAAAAATAATGCATGGATTGTTTTTTGAAATTTAAGCTGTTATCACATTTATAGTGTATGAAAATACTATTTAAAAAAGACGATTTTGTTTTGTTTTTATTTTCGCATTACAAAAAAGCACAGAAAAATTATTAAAATCAACGGCCCGTGAATGTTCATATTTTATAGTTTTAGCGTGAAAACAGCGCCATCCAATGGCATCTTTAGCTATAATACAAGCACCAAATATTATTTCTATTTATTTTGTTTTGGTTTGGATGCAAAATGTTATTATTGTCATGCTTTTATTTATTTTTAGTTTTATTTTCCCATAGAAAAAACATGCATATGGATGATTCATTGAAAAATTGTAAATATTATATCCTGCTTTCAGGAAAAGATGTTTACTAAAATTGCAGATAAATTTATTCAAGTTTTTTTTTGCGTTAAAGATAAATTCTCTGATCTGTAATATGTGTATATCTAACTAGAAGTTTTAAATAATTAAATTCACACTGCAGATTACAAATTAGTTTGTTATTTTTTTATGTAGCTTTGCAACATATCTTTAACTAATCCTGCATTTATCACTTAAAACTGTTTTTAAAATTAATCCACATAATAAAAAGAAGGATTAAGACAACATATGCACATTTAACAATTGGGGTTTGATAGATATCCAATTGAATATTAAATTAATCAGAAAAGGCTATGACATATGAAACAATTTTTGCAATAAAATATCTGGGGAAAACAACACATCAATAAGAGGCATAGAATTGCTGTTAAAGATGATAAATTCATTGCAAAGATGAAAAGCTGATCAAAATTTCATACAGAATTGATGGTAAGTTATTAAAAGAGTAGTTAAAGAGCCCACACAGAACTCAATTTTTGCAATACTTTTTATTGCATTTTACATATCATTGTAAAAATTTCTTCAGATTTTGCTATGGAATAAATTGCAAACATATTATTAGCATGAAGTATACTGGAAGATAAAAGAAACAACTGTACAACTAATTGTCTGAAGATTTGTGATGATAATATTTTATTTTCAGTTATATGTTGGACTATTTCTATCATTTAGTTGATTTACTAAATAATTTTTAGAAAAATTCAAACTTTATTTATATTTTTTAAAATATATTCAGCTGTCAATAAACATTAGTTTACCAATGCCTTATTAACATTATCCTTAGAAAAAGGAAGAATTGGAATAATAAGGAGAATACCCATAAATAAGTATATAAAATTTTTAACCAATATTTTTTACTATAATTGATTTTAACTATAAAATGAATGAATACAAACACTTCAAACACATAAGATCTTTGGAAAAGACAGAATGGCATGTGCAACAGTTTAATGCTGTTTAAAATATTTCAGTTTGTAAAACATCGTGCTATATAAGATAATTGACTTATTTATAATTGATTAAGTCAATCAGATAAGAGATGAATGCCTATTGCATTTTTTTTTGTATAAAAATTGTACTTCATTCAGAAAATTTGAAAAAACATTTTGTAGGACGTGTGATAATGGAAGAGTCTTTAAAGAATCATTTCTTAGAGGTTTAGTGCATCATCTTAAATACAGTAATCACAAATTCAATTCCAGTATTAATGGTCATTGGTCAGACTAGCAATACCCGAAGAAGAGAGAAATAATAATACTATCTAAGAAGGGGTATTCCATACCGACTAGTGTGTTATTATTAAGTTAGATGCATTTAGAAAATATAAATAAACTTTGAATTTTATTAAAAAAATATACAATTCAATTAGTTGATGGAAATAATCTAAAATATAATTATAAACTATATAAATGAGTATTGATAGCAAAAATATTGGAAGCTTGTGGTAAACAATATGAAATCTTGAGCTGTACAGAGTGGCATGCCCTCATAATGGATGTAAGGCATCATACTATGGTGAAACGAGAGCCACCATAGCTACTAGGATATCACAACATAGGTATAAATACAATAAGGCAAATACGGATCCAGAATGAACTTCAATTTTTGCTCAGCATCAAAAATTGTCGGGACATGTGTTCGAACCCACATCTGCAAAATTAGTTTGTACTGAGCGACATGATGTTAGGCGAAAAGTAAAAGAAGCATACTTTATAGCAGAGGACTCTTTCGCCATTAATCATAAAGATGCATGTTTTGTGATATCTAAAAGATGGTCTTAGTGACTCATTTGCATATAATTTGCATATCAGATTTATTTATATAATGATTTCAAAGAAAGGATCATAACTGGCTATGAATATGAGAAGTACATCTTCTTGAAAGTGCTTAACCATTTAATTTAGTTTTCAATTTGTTGTTATAGCTTTATGTTGGAAGTGTGAAAGCACGATTTATTATTATATTGAATTTTTAGGTAATTGCTAACAAATTAGTGTTAAGCATATGGAGGATTAAAGAAACGCTATATAGTAAAATAGTAATAGAAAAATTATTGAGGACTGTATTTAAAAAGGTGGTACCTCTTAAATAGCTCTGTTATTAAATATATTAGATTTATAGAATGAAAAGAAGTTGTTTCATCATGTATTAGCTATTGTTGAGAATGTTATAATTGAAATTAGTTTTGTTTTAATCAAAATATCATCAGAATGGGTTTTGAAAAAAATCTAATACCTGATTTTTAATGTGTAACTATTTTAACAAGAGAAATTGAAAAAAGAAATTAACACTAGATCCTCAATTATTTATAGAAACCATTATCAATATTTCTTAGCTCAAAGATAAACTTTTTCAGTGAGTAATAGACCTCCATTAAGAAGTCTCTTTACTATCTAAGATGGTAAGAAATTTTATCTCAGGAGACTTAAAGCAATGCTGTAAAGTTTTACGAGATCATTACCAACAGTTTGTGGTAGGTTTTCAATACAAGGTTAGTTTACTCCTCTGTACAAATATTGTTATCAAGTTGTACATTCTTATGGAAGATAGTCTGCATTTTTATTGATGATGCTAATTTCACATTTACCTGATTGATATGACTCAGTAATATCTACAGGATGGCTTTGATTATTATGAGTAACAATTTAGATCCATGATTTATGACTGATTAGTAAGAGGCGGAAGTAATTTTCTTTCTTGCAGTGCAAGCTACAGACATTTATCTATTCTACAATTTAATCTGCACAGAGCTCTTCAGGATCTTTTAAAATTATAGCATTTGATTTGGAAAGATTCTATGCAGAATTTGACTAATGGATCTATGTATTTATATATATTTTCCAAGAGCTAGTAGGAATTTTATAATAATTAAGAATTATTTTTAAATCAATGATATTCATAAATCACACAATCTGACATAGAAATAAAGATTAGACATTTTTGGGTAACCCCCATCCCCAGTCAGAGATTCTATTTGAAAGCTTGGTATTCAAATGATATGAATAATCATGCAGAAAAAATTGTTATATATTTAACTATGTTAATTAATTCTTATATACCAGATTCATCAGTAACTACAATTTGAACATATAATCAAAATACAAAAGTTGAGTTCAAGCTTGTGTGAAATACCATTTTCTCAAGTTCAGTTTAGCTGAAGATATTTTAACTTGTGACATAGATAGAATTGATTTCAATAGTTATGAAATCATATTTAAACTTTATTATAAACACTGTTATTTAAATCAGATTGGAAATCAGATTTATCATAATTACTTGGTATAGCTTTTCTTATTTTTTTGTGACTGAATATTTTTCTTGTAATTATTTCTGTGACAGAATTGATAAGAGTTGATGGATAATTATTTTTACAGTTTAAATTAATGCCTGTAACTTTATTATTTGATTCCTTTCAAACATTAGAAAAATATTTTATTTTTAGCATGATAAATCATAAGCAAGCGATATTTCATTAAGGAATAGTCACAATCAGCAACAATAACTAATTACAATTTCTAAACAAAATATGTAATTTATCCAAAAATCTTGAAAGACTTTTTTTTTTTTGCAATAACTCCGAAGCCTCAATATTTTCACAAGTATTATTAAAGAATTCCCCTTCCGAAATAAAAAGTTTTTAATTTAAACAGTTTATATAAGTTCTTTTTGTCTTGATTTTTTTTCTTTCATTATATTCAAAATTGCTTTGTGATCTGAATTCAAAACTGATGTGCTATTATTATTATTATTATTAATAGTTCTTGCAATAGGAGTCATAATTTAGCTCATTTATTCAGAGCCAGATATTATAAACTAATGGATACCAAGTGATAGTGCTATATGCATATTCCCTAAATTAATTTCTTGGTATTGCCATCTTCAATGAGGTGCAGTAAACTTTACCACTTTTATACTATAAAGCTAATAATTTGAGATTTAAATATTTTAATGTTATAAACTGAGCCAATTTTGTACAGTAATTTGTTCTCGTCAATAATGACAGTATATACTTAAGTGACTTGTTTTAAATTCATTGTAGGTATTTTTTATCCTTTAGTAAGGATGGTATATACCTATTATATCATCACATGGGTATCTTTATTTCCCTCAATACTTGCAATAAAAATAGTAGTTCATTCTATTTACTCTTTCATTAAAATTGGAAAAGAATAAATATCTTTGTGCTGTTCTTCCATAAAATAATAAATTCTTTACAACAGCTATATAAATATCAAATTTTTTTTATGTATTAAAAGTCTTTTTCAGCACTTGATTTGGTGCCCTTTTCAAATGTTAATAATCTATTATGTTAACAAACTATTTCAGACATAAAACCATCTAGTTTTCAATAATGAAATTAAAACAAACAATAACAATATAAATCATTAAAATAAATCAAAACCCGCATATATAAATCCAGTAATTACAAAGTAATTGATTATATCACAACAATACAATAAATAAAATAAATATATAAAACACTTTATTAAAAATAATTTAAATAATTGTATGAATATTTACAAAACCTCTATAAATTTGGTTAATAATTGGTTAATTAAAAATGAATGGAAAATTATATAAATTGATATATATAAATTGTAAAAAAGAAAAAAATGCATGTAATTGATTTTATTTATTGCATTGTTATGATATAATCAATTATTTTGTAATTACTGGATTTATATATGTGGGTTTTGATTTATTTTAATGATTTATATTGTTATTGTTTGTTTTATTTCATTATTGGACACTAGATGGTTTTATGTCTGAAATAGTTTGTTAATGTAATAGACTATTAACATTTGAAAAGGGGACCAAATCAGATGTTGAAAAAGGCTTTTAATATATAAAAATATTTTGATATTTATATAGCTGTTGTTAAGAATTTATTATTTTCTGATTCTTTCTAGAGCTAAAGTTTGAGCATTCAATGAATACCGGATAGTAATTCCACAGTCCTCATTTCCAGACTAGTTATTGGCCATTTTCAGCGAAGACCATGATGTGCACACATCATTTAGAAATGATTTATATTATTTTTATATTATTTAAACTAATATCCTGAGATTCAAAACACTCTTAAGATTTTTGTTTACTATATATCATTCATAACTAAATGCCTAAAGCATTAGAATATATAATTACTGGTCTATGAATTAGTACTATCATCTTGTATCAGTTGATTATTCAAACTTGGAAGTGTTGAAAATAAAAGGAAAAAGTCAATCCATGTTTTACTGGTTTAATTTGTGCGGATCTAATAATGAAATATTATCATTTATTTTGGAGTTAATATTTTCATGAATATTTTTCAATAATTTTTTTTTCACTCAAATAAGAATATTTAATTCAAAATTAATATTTGGAATAGCAGACAGATTAATGAGTTGTCATAAAAAATATATATTTATTTGTTATTAACACTACTTTGAAAGAAAGACTCACATTTTTTTTATTGTTAAAATCCCAAATCTTTAAAATGTTCCAAAATTTAGATCTTCACTAATAAAATTTCATCAAGTTTTGTCAATGAATCTAATAAAATATTTTATGTATAGCTGATTCTATATCTAATTTTCTTAAAAAAAATTAATATTTTAATACTAGATCAAAACTTGGTTTAATAAAATCTATATTTCATTTATAATAAAGCTGTAAAAAAAAGAAAATTGAAATGCTCTACAGATAAGGAAAAAAAACAGTTAACTAGCATAATAAATAATGACTTATACTGCTCGTTTGTGGGAAAATGTTGGAAGGTTTTTTGCTTTTTAAGACTGATTTACCTTTTACCTGTTTCTTTTTTTTTAAGAAAAATTTGATCAACTATTCAAAAATCTAACTTCAAATTCATTAATAATAATTTTTTTTTTAAAAAAAAAGTAGACTCCTGATATTTCTGGTTAACACATATTTCTTTATAAGAAGAATTTTATGATTTAGATGGAATTTTACAAATTACTTTTCTATCCATATATCTCATAAGTGAATTCCTAATTGGATAAAAAGAAAAAAAAATGGTTTGGACAGTACTGCACCTTTATCAATGACAACCTAATGAACATTAAATGTAATTCATACCCTTAATCTTCTCAAAGTTAAAAATACTGATCATAAAACATCAATATCCTTTACAAAAAAAAATGGTTATACCTGTGGATACTTATATAAAAGCTGTGTAATATTTACATACATCTTTAAAAAGACAGAAAGATTGATATTACAAAGTTATAATTTCAATAATTATTTCTTATCACATGCAATTTAGCAGACATAATCCAACAAAACTGCATAAATTATTTTAATTAACCAACAACTAGCATATTATAAAAGTAAAAAGAAAAAAGCTAATGGACATCAAGTTAGAAAATATGTCTTATTCCATTAACTATGGTTATAACTGATTTGATTTAAAGAATCTGTAATGCCCACAACCTGGTCTTCAAATCTGGTTAATTCTGGTTAAACTTGGACATTATCAAGCAAGCTTAGAATATTTTTTTAGATAGAGGGTCAAATATTCAGATCAAGTAGCCATCCAATAGCTGATCAGTAAATTCTTATCTACAAAGGAAATGAAAAAAATAACATTGATCACCTAGAATTAGACTAGCCTAGTGAATATTATCTTCTCTTTCACAGTTTCCCTGTAAAAATATTCTGGAGAGATCATTGTTCTGTAATGGGCTATTTAAAAGCTGTTTTACCTTCATCTATAACTTGTTTAAAATATTATTATAATACAAATATTTTCTAAGAATGACAATTTTTTTTAAAAAAAAAGCTAATTACCACTTTTTGCTCCTCTTTATACAACTCTGCTTTCTTATCTAGTTCTTCTTGTAGTTTTCTATACCGGGCATCCATTGCTTCTTGTCTTGCTCTAACTGACTCTGAATCTTTAAAATGCGAATTATACAATTTTAGTTATTTAAGCATAGTCATTTTTTTCAAATTCATAATTAATACAAATGCAAAAAAATATATGTAATTTAATTAAGAGTTATATATAATATGCATTAAGTTAATTACATGATGCAATAATGCAATGTAGGATACAAATATAATCTATATATTGATTTGGGTTTAGAATTCCATAGTATTGAGAAAAAAAAAAAACATATATATATTAACTCAAAAAATTTATGAGAAGGTAGAATATTATATTGGAGAAGAACAGTTTGTTTTTTAGAACGGGAAAGTATAAAACTTGCTATTGGTGTTGTAAAAACAATTGCAAAGAGATATATTAAAAAAGATAAAGAAATTGGTATAAGTTTTGTAGATTTGGAAAAAGCATTTGATAGACTAATCTGGAATAAACTTATGACCATTTTAAAAGGTAAAGGAGTATTTTGGAAAAAGAAGATTGATTTGGAATATTGATATTGGGAAAAGAATAACATGTGAATATAGAGAGAGACATTAGACAAGGATGCTGTATGTCACCTGTGCTTTTTTAATATTTATTTAGAAACAAAATATTTGGAATATAGAGGAATTACTGTTGTAGGTAAAGTAATAAAATATATAAGATTTGCAGATAATGTGGTTCTTATAGCTGAAGATAAAAAAAGTCTGCAGAATATATCAAATAAATTGGAGAAAAGATACATGAAATATGGAATGAAGATTAATGTTGAAAAAAAAAATGTTTATGGATAGGGAGGAATACAAAAAGACTACAAGTTAAAATTCATAATACAGTTCAACAGCTAAATGGATTTAGATATTTGGGTAATTGATTGGGTAAGGATGGAAGAAGTGACGATGAAGTTAAAAGAAAAATAGCATTGGCAAATGGGCATTTATTAAGAGAAAGAAAACATTTTGTGGACCTTTAAAAAGAGAAACAAAGATTCTATGTTTGAATGTACTATTATGTGGTTGTGAAACTTGGACAATGAGGGAAAAAATTAGGAACAGATTGGAAGCCTTTAAGAAGTGGTCAAAGTTGCAAAAAATGAGTTGGATAAATAAAATAACAAATGAAGAAGCTATGAAAAGAATAAATGAAAAATGAAGATTGACTGAGGACATTAGAGACAGAAAGAGAAACTGGATAGGACATATATTAAGAAGAAAGAATAATTTAATGAAAGATGTTTTTGAGAGAAAGGTGAGTAAAAACAAGAAGACAGGATGAAAAAGACTGACCTGATGTAAGAGATATGTGGAATTGAAGATCTGGGTAATGAAGAGAATGGAGTGGAGAAATGAATGTATTTAGACATGTGCATAGGACAGACTACTATTGATGATGATAATGTTAACTAATACTTGATTTCATAAAATATTAAATTTGAAATAAATGCTAAGAATGAAATGGTGCATTTTAAAAGATATAGGAATAAGCTTATTTGACTTATTTAAATATTATTTTTAAATGTGCTATCATCTTTACATTTTGGTCTTTGTTTGTTTTCTCAAATTATCACCAGACAGTAATGAAATTACTAAATATCTGACATCTACAATTTGTTGTGCATATAGCTGTGGACTATCAATTTGGATTGAATAATTTGCTTTGGTTATTATTTCCTTTTTAGACATTATGCTGTTTATATTTTTTCAGGTAAGAAATTTCAAATTAGAAGATTATGCTTATTACTACAAAAACAAACAAACAAAAACTAATGCTGAGGTTATATTCCATTGCATAATCTCTGGGTTATGATTTTCACTTTTTTCTTCTATTAAGAAATTAACACATTTATATTGATTGTACAATAAGATAATAAAATTTGGAAATGCAAAATAAAAGAAAGAATTTAATGATGTTCACAAAACATTACAAACTCTTATAATTGACTTAATTACAGATTTTTTTTCTCATGTGTCATAGCATCAGCCGGGAAGCGAACCCGCTAACCCGGGACAACTGCTTGTAAAGCAGTTGTCGCTGACATCTCGACCACCAATGCTTGACAATTACAGAATTTAGTTAATAATTTCTCTAAAATATGTGCCATCTTAAGTAAGAAAAAATATAAGATTAGGAAAAAAAAACCAGAGATTCAAATTAATAATATATTACAAAAGAGTTTAATAATAATAGTAAAAAAAATAAAAATAAAAAAATCATTATACAGATGATTATACAAAAAAAAAAAATCTTGGTATGTAGGAGTGACTTTTGTATTAAATGATTTTGTAACTAATGTCTAAATCATGCATAAGCAAACAAGACATTTGCTTAGAGACCAACATTCCAAAGATATTCAATAAATATAATTTTCTAATAACTATGTTATAGTGTCTGTGATCACATTTTAGCTGCTATTTAACAAATCTATCCAAAAGGTGATTGTAATATCATTTGAACTATCTTCAATAAAAATTAAAGCAAAAGCAAGTCTCTCCATACAATAGTGCCACTCAGTGCAAGCGATAGTAAATAATGGATGCTATAATGTATGCATCAAAATTCCTATTGAGTATCTATTCATCCAATATCCCCAGACTAATTTCTAGCTTATGGTTTTCATCAGTGAGAAATCTTAAATCTGAAAGCATTGCACCTAGATCTTGCTACTGTTTTAACAGATTGTGTAAGCATAAGAAACAATGGTCATGTGATTTTTTATGATTCAATAGAAATTATTTGCTTCAAAAATAGCTTAAAACAAAGATAGCCATACCAAGTTTAAAATATTATCTATCAGTAATCAATATTAATCCAAAAATTTTAAAAAGGATATTTTAGGATAAGTCTCTTGAAATATTACTATAACAAATTGTAGTGGTCAATTAATTTGTAGACCTCCATTTATAATTTTGATACATTCTCGATGTTAAATAGATGTACTATTAATGAGTTATCTAAAAGAAAGAAGATCGCTCTGTAGAGAGTACACTTAGAACATGAAATGTTCCATTGTTCTCAATACTATATAGTTGTTTGTCACTTTGAGAGTGTAGGACCCTCACTTCTTTAGTCCTGGCTGTGTTCTTCTCCATAATACCACCGCCAGTCTTCATATTAATAATTTTATTGTCATCTTCAGAATTTGATGTTTTTAAACAGGGAGTTCAGTAGATGAAGTCTGGTTTCCATATGGAGACATTCGGTTTCACATACTAATGTTTACTACTTGCAGAGTAGGGAATGAAAAAAACCTATCATTTTTGTACATGGAATATTTATAAACTACTCAATACAAATTGGCTTAATTCTTCTCTTTCCGATATTCTCAAATCTTCTGGAATAAGCAATATTTACAAACCTCCCAATACAAATTAATCCTACCTTCATCTTCCTGATCTTCCTAAATTTTCTGTATTTATAGATTTCAATTTTTATAGTAGTCTTTGATTACATGTAAATGGGATCAAGTAGATTTTGAGTTTGTATAATGAATGGATTTAAACAGTATGCACTTACTTTATAATACCAAGCAATGATGGATATTCTACTCAGATAAATGAGGAACAGAAACAACTTTTGATTTTTTTTTTTTTCAGGAGATAATGTTTTATCATATCTGCCAAATGAATGATGCTGGATAATTTTTCCCATACAAACATAAAACAAATCTAATCACCCACGGAATCCATATTCCTATAAGTGAACATTATTCTGTTCTGAAATAAAATTTAAAGAAAATTAAGTGAAGTTAAATGGACTGGATATTAATAGAATTTCTCCAATTCTCTTTTATCATAATAGATTTGACAAACTTACAACAACAGTAGTCAAACGAGTCCATCCTTCTTTGATAAATTCATTCTAAGTTGGAACAAAAGTAACAGTCCCTTTATAGCAAACTTTTGTTTTACTGAAAAATATATAAAATCACTGGATAATGCCAGAAAATAAAAATGAAGAGAGACCATGGAGTAACAAAACTTTCAAAATCTAATCAAAAGATTTAGTCAATTTTATGAAAGATTATTGGATTTTGTGAGGTTAGAAGAAAAGATGAAGAGACAATTGATTTAAAAAGTGGACATGGATTGTACTACAAAGGCACAAACATTGGAAGTACAATGGAATAGGATTTATTATAAATAAAAAGTGAAAAACCAACATTGTGAAGAATAATGGTGTATCAGATAGAGTGGCAAAATTAGTTATTCAACTTAATAGCAGATGCCAAATGCAGATAATTCAGGTTCATGCACCAACAAGTTGTCATAGTGATGAAATAAAAGAGGATTTTTCTATTGATGTACAAAAGGCTTTTGATCAGACCAAACAATATTTTAAAATTTTTATGGGAGAATTTAATGCTAGAATTGGTAAACAGTTGCAAGATGAAAGTGCTGGAGGTAAATTCCATTATGGTGATAGAAATGAGAAGAAAACATAGATTTGTGGAGTTTGCAGAAAAAGAAAAACTTTATATTATTAATTGTTTTTTTGAAAAAAATGTTAAACAGAAATGGACATGGAACATCCAAATGAATATATAGCAGAATTGGATTATATTTTGACTAACAGAAAATATATATTTAAAAAATGTAATGTTTTTAATAAATTCAGCACAGGAAGTGATCATCGATTAGTGGGATGTAAGATACATGTTAATGCAAAACTAGAGTCAAAACTTATTAAAAAACAATATCACAGTTGATATTTCTAATCTTCAGAAACATTCCAATGAATTTAAATTAGAACTTGCAAATCATTTTAAACATTAACAGATTTTCAATATGATTCAGATCGGAACAAAATGAATAGGAAGATAACTGATACACTTATAAAAACTGTAATAAAGACAGCTGGTAGAAAAAAGCCACAATTGACCAGTAAAATTTCTACTGAGACTAGAGAATTTATGAAAAAAGGAAGGAATACAAAAATATATAAAAACAATGCATTAAGAAGGATTGAATATCTAGAATTTTGTAAAATGGTATGAAAAAGAGAACTGATAATGATATAAGAAAGTATAATTGTGAACAAGGAAAGCTATAGAATAAAAGTCTCAAGTATGTAAAACAATATTTTGGTATTGGTAGGAAACGTATTTCTGCAATAATTAAAAAAAGATGGAACTATTACTAAAAAGAGAGCTGATATTATGAAATGTGTAGAAGAGTTTTATCAAGAATTCTGAATTGCCCGGAATTTTAAATGAAGAAGTGAAACATACAATTAAATTTATGAAGAAAGAAAAAGCTTCAGGTAATGATGAAATTATATAATCAATATCTCAAAAGAAGCAGGTGAAGAAATAAAAAAAAATTGGCAAAGCTATATACCAAATGTCTAACTAATAAACATGTACCGATGAATGGAAAAATGCAGTAATAATACTAATATTTAAAAAAAAGGTAATAAAGAAGGTATTAAAAATTGTAGACCTATCAGTCTATTATCAGTTTTATAATTTTTACAAAGATAATTACATCTTGTCTACAGTGACTTTGGATTTTCCAACCAAAAAAACAAGCTGGATTTAAGTGGTTTTAGTACATTAGATCGTATCCAAGTATTGAGAGAAGTTATAGAAAGAATTAATGAATATGAGTTGCCACTATGCTTTAGATTTGTAGGTTATGAAAAGGCATTTGATTCTAAAAGCATTTCCTCAGTGATTAAAGTAATGGATCATCAAGGTATAAAACCAGGATATTTTCATATTCTGAAGAATATTTATAAAAATGCAACAAAGCAATTAGATTACTTAATGATACTAGGAAGATTAACATTGAGAAAGGTGTATGACAAGAAGTATTTTGTGGATTAAAATGGGAAGCTAAAGGAATAAAAGTAAATAGAGATTATTTGAATCATCTAGATTTTGCAGATGACGGAGTTGTTTTTTCAAATAATGCTTTAGAGCTTCAGAAAATGTTGCAAGAGTTTGTCCAATGAAAGTAAGAAAGTAGGAGTAAAGGTAAACATTAAAAAATTTACAGTAATGTTCAACAGATTTTCTCAAAAGATGAAAATAAAAATTGATAATGATGAGTTAGAAGAAGTTAACAGTTACAAATACCTTGGTCAGATTATTACTGCAGATGAAAACATAATGGATGAAATTAATCATAGAATTAAACTTAGCTGGAGTGCTTTTGGTAGTAATATTAAAAGAAAATATACCTATGTGTTTAAAAAGGAAAGTTTTTAATAAATGTGTTTTACCAGTTCTAGATTTGGATGTTTAACAGAAGAGCAACACAGAGAACTTCAGACCACTCAAAAAGTATGGAGAGATACATGTTAGGAATAACAAAAAGAGATTGAAAATTAAATACATGGGTAAAAGAACAAACAGGTGTTATTGAGATCATTGAAAGAATTAAGAGACTGAAGTAGAGTTGGGCTGAACATATTGTTACAAGAGATGATAATAGATGGACAATTGAAACCTTAAACTGGATTCCAAGAGAGTGTAAAAGACCTAGAAAGAGACCACCTGTGACATGGATGGATGAAATAAGGAAAAGTGTGGAGAGAAGCTAGAGATCAGAGAAGATGGATTAAACTTAGAGAACCCTTCATTCTGCAGTGGATTGATAATGATTGAAAATGATAATAAAAGTTGATGAATGAAAAATACTATTACTTATAATGCTAATGAGGTTTACAATCTTATATATCAGCCTTCAAAAAAAATTTCTAAAATTCATAAAAGCATGAAAACTAATAATTTACCTGACAAAATGCTCTTCAATAGAAAAATTTGAATGACTATAAATGATAATTATAATAGATATAAAATTTTAAAGAATAGTTTATCTCATGATTCAGTTCTCCCACCTATTTTGTTTAATACATTCATCAGTGATCTTCCCAAAACAAAATACAGAAAATTCACCTACATTGATGATATTGCTTTAACTTTCTTTCAAAGACTGGGATCTTATTCCAAGACTGTATGCTCAATTTTTCAACTCAGTGACAGGGATTCATTTTTTTCTTTCATCATTATTATGTCACTTAATGTAAGCTTTTATAACAAACATCAGATGATAGTGTTTAATAAATTCTTATCCAGTGTTGTCCTACACAATATCCCCAGATTACTTTCTAGCTTATGGTTTTCATTAGTGAAAAGCTTTCGACATTTGAACAATCTATATGGACCTTTAGGATTTAATGCATCTTCCTTCTAACAGCCATTATTTATTTTCCTGTATTATCAGATAGATCTGCCAGTTCAGTATCTATATATTATGGTGCCAGGGTGCCATAATAAATAGATATAATCGGTTTCAGATCTAGATAACTATATGGGCAAGTTGGCTAAAAACATTTACATGTTTTTCAAATTGTGCTGATAGCTTGCTGGTAGAACAGAAAAGTAAATGATGGCTACTATAAAGAAGATGCATTAGATCCTAAAGATCCAAGTGCATTGTTCCAAAATAGAAAGATCCTCACTGCCATAAGCTAGAAACTAATCTGGGGATATTGGATAGAAGAGCACTGGATAGGGATTTATTAAGCACTATCACATGATATCTATTAGTTATAACAGCTTGCATTAAGTGGTTTAGTAGTGGTCAAAGAAAAAGAGCATGCTGCTGTTTCAGCAGTGTGTAAGCTGGAATTAGAAAATCATTTCACAATCTGACTACGACTTTTCACAATAAAAAAACTAAAACACAATCCATCTCCATATTATTGGAATTAACCTTAGATTGTGCTTATCTAATTTTCTTAATTTACCTAAGACTAATTCAAAATTAATTTCTAGAAATAACTTCTTTGGAAATTTGGCTAGCGCAACTTAACGTTGTGATGCACAGTCAGCTTCCTTAACATTGGCATATTCTGTTGGCGAATAATGTATTCCTTTTTGAAATAAAATTTCCCATACTAAACATCTGCCCAATTAAATATTGCTATGAGAAATATTTCAGGCATTAATAAATCTATCCTTTTCAATAACTTCCTATATTTTCACACATCCTTCCACTAAATATCACAAGAGACATTGCCTCACTGAAAATTATAAAAAGCTGTTAATTATAAATTTATTTAAACGCACATAGATTACGTAAGTAACATTTACTAAGACTGTATATCTCAAGAATATGCGCATGAAAATGCGATGGTAGGGACCTCTACAGGTCTGGACTGCAAGAATATGCGCATGAAAAAGTTGTTAAGAAAATCGGACTTTTCAGTAATTCAAGATAGTTTCACCATTTAAGATTCTCTCAAATAAAGGTTCTCTTTTTTGGATGTTCAATCAAGAATTTACAATCGAAGAATTATGGTGTAAAAAAAAAAAAAATTTTTACGAGGTTTCAAACAAATCTCATTTTCCAGATCCAACATAAAGCAAACTGGATTTGATCTTATTAGACACAACTGAAAGTCTCATCAATAGATTCAGGACAACCTATGATTACTCTGCACATGCTTCATAAATGAAATTTAAAAGCTACTGATATAAATAGATAAGAATAAATATAAATCATGAATTACCTACCTACTTAATGCCTGTCAAATCTAATCTAAGACTACACCAACAGATTGAAGAATTTAATAAAACAATTAATGAATTTATTTTTTGGTTAGAATCTCTAAACATTTCTTTATGATGTTTTGATAATAGTTAAACTATCTAAAAATAATAATTCCAAACTAAATAAATAAATGATAACAGAATTAAATAAAACAAAATGTGCATATAAAGTAATGTCACAATGATTTCAATCTTTATATAGCATTGACAAAAAAGCTACAAAGGACAACATTTATGTTATGACAAACTTCTATGTAATAATATATATATATATAATACTTTATTACAGCAATATTTTCAATTTAAGAAATATATTGAAATATCTGAATTTTCAGAATATAATAAAATACTTATAAATATTCTGTTATGTTAAAGCTAATAATATTTACAAGGCGGTAACCTCAAGAATGTGCGCGTAAAAATGCGATAGTAGGGACCTCTACAGGTCTTAACCACAAGCTTATGTTTTGCTAATATTAAAAGAATTACTATCATACTCCCATACACATCTTCATCTCCACCCAGATGGGAATCCTCACCCATTTCTCATCCATACATGACCCACCCTGGACAGGAAATACCCACAGATTATTATGAAGATATATTTGATGATCTAGTGAGGAAGAGAACATAGTTTTTTAAGTATGACATATCAAAAATAAATATTAAACAACTATATTCTGAATATTGCTTAAATTATCTTAGTACACTTTAAATATAGTGATTTGATAAAAATCTATAATGTATGATGATACTGTCAATGATATCCATTATCAATTGGAAATATTAAAAATTTGCTTTATTTTCTATAATTATTGCAGACAATAATTGGTTATAAAAATGTACTGTAATTATTATTCCTTTCTGACTTTTCTATCTGCAGTTATATTCATATACATCAGTATGGAATTTAATCCATTTTATATTATAAAAATAAGCACAAATAAACTTGAGAATTTTATATGAAGTATGTTTATGTCATACCATAGAGATAACAAAAATAACATTCTATATTGAATCATTTAGTGCTCTACTAATTATTGGTGTGTTGATGGTGAAAGATCAAATGTATGCAACTGTTAAGTTGCTTTATAATATAAAAAATAAATGATGACTTCAGTTTCTATTGGTATACAATATTTTCCTCACCAATAATAAATACTGCACTATATAAAAATCATGTTTTATATTAGTGTATACCTCTGAACAATTCAGGCTTATTTTGAGAAACTTGAGTTAAGAATATCTATATACTTAATTATTGGTATGATAACAGGGATGGCTCTCTGAAAATAATCTACATGCTTTGCATGGATGATTTTTAACAATCTAAAAGTTTACAAGCTCTTTGAATTTGAATTCCAGGTTATAGGCTTAGCAGAGTAATGCACAAATCACTTAACCATAATGGATGTTAACAATCATAATGGAAGTATATACAATGTAATTTTATAGTTAATGATTTTTACAGTCTTTACACTCAAGTTGTCAGACTTTGTAGAGCGGGATTTAACAAATCCCTGAAATGACTTTAGTTAGTCACAGTAAATAGAGATGAGTTTATGCTTAAGATTCATCCAAATGGTTAAATACCCACAAATGTGTTTGATATGTAGTATTGTATAATTTAATCTGTTCATTTTTAACTGACTATAGGTATGCTTCATATCAATATTTTGTATGCATGATCATATCTTTGATTCAAAACTTTGATAACTGTTCCTAACTTCCAAATAATGATGGAGTAGATTAACCTGTTTTTGACTTCACATATGGTGCCCACCCTTCTCTCCAATGTGAGAATTAGTAAAACCTGGAACTCTCATAAAATAATATGAATAAATTCACAACAGTCATTTCACTGGTAATCTATTGTTTCTAATTTTGAAATGACAACTATATCTGATTCAGTCAAATAAAGTTTTGGTTCAAAAAACATGGGATATGGGAGTATGGTGGATTCTCAGTGATTGTGCAACAACACGAGGACTCAAAATAAAAATACAAATAACACATAAGCTTCAATTGTTAATAATCTTCAAAATAATATATGTGGTTGATTAAAAGATTGCCTATTATTTCATTAGGCAAAACCAATTCAATCTATTCATTCTATTTTACAGCTATCTCCTGAAACCTGATTAATCAAAAAACACTAGTCAGCAGTGCCACACAGACTAGACTTTGCACCTACAAACCTAGAAATATCCAATAATTCTTTGATGTAATTCAAGTTAAAATTCAAACATCCTCAAGTTTTAAATTCAATTTAATTAGCTTGTGTAGAGCTTTATATGCAAGTTTTTTCACCAATATAAAAATTATTTAATTCAGAAGAGAAATTAAAAAATTTTGGGATGTGAAACTTCAAATCTATCAAATCTTTTTCTCTCATAGCTAAATGACAGCTATGTTCAATCATTTATAGTAGTTTAAACTAAGATTCATGAATTCTTTATTGTTATTAATATCAATAAAAATATTTGCAATTACTCTCTTGCAAGATACTTTGTAAATAACTTAAAAGTGTAATTTGAGGTATACTTACTGCAAATGTTTGCATTAGTATACATTCTAAAAATATCTATTTTGTAATAGCTTATTAAATCTATTAATTTATTTATTTCATAGTAGGAGTTTATCTCTTCTACATTCAATGGAAATACATATATTAGTTGGTTATAGAATTGATTGTAAAATTAATTAAATCTAGTTAATTAATTTTGAGATTTACATTTGAAAGTGCAGTAATTACAATTTCTAACTTTGTTACTTCAATCGAATAACGCAGTCTTTTCACCAGGTTTCAAAGATTCAAAGTGTGACTGAGGCTAGATTCTATCTTTGTTTTCAACATATATTTGAGGTGGAATTTTGTTGAATTCTAAAATTCTTTCACAAAAGTCAAAAAATAAAGTATAAATAATCAATAATCATTCCGCACTCATGCTAATAACATGAAGTGCAAAACTGGTTCAGAAGATTTGTAATCTGATTTGATCAAATTTGAGACTACAAACATGATAAATAAAATGCAATAAAACATAAGATTCAAAATCAAAATCAAGTACATTAATGTTGGATTCACATATCATATAACAATCTAAATAGTTATTATTCATAAATTATTCATGCTGTGAGTTCTGAGAATTAAATTTGACAGCACCAACATGAATGATTGAACATTCTAATGACTATAAACTATCTGAGCTTCAGCTGCAATAATAGATATAGTTATGGAAACATAACTTAATAATTCATTACAAGTTATTAAAATGTGATTATGTAAATTTATCTTTCCAAATATGTAAAATCATGTTCAATGATAGTTTTTATTCTTTTGATATGGGATATTCTCATATGGCATAACTAATGATCCTTAGGATTATTCTTAGGATTTTTCTAGTTATTAAAGTAAATAAATCCTCCGATATATTGTACAATCTATCATACTATTTTGGATGATAGTTGATGATATATATTTTAATTTACACTTAAAATGATGACCCCTGAACCTTAGCATGATTTAATTTATTGTAAATAAAATATTTTGCCTATATCAAGTTTTCCTTGCAAAAAGAGAAATTACTAAGCAACCATATTGCTTTTGCGTACAGATATGCATATGCTTTTTTGAAGCGGTTTTATTTTTTTTTCATAACTTAGCTAAATTAAAGAAAGAAATAAAACCTCTTCATAAAAGCATATACACATATGTACGCAAAATAATTATATATCCAAATGAAGACAAATTAATAATCAATTTTATATATTATAAAGTTCTGGAAAATATTTTCATTCTGCAAACATTGTCCATTTTATAAGTTATGATTTAAAAAATTTATCTACTTTAATAAAATGATTATTATCTTACAATTGCCCTTGAAGTGAAAGAAAATGAAAGAGGAAGTAACAATATGAAAACACTGATATGAAAAAAAAGCTACTAATAAAAAAATTATTAATATCATTTAATTTCTTCACTACTTTTACAATTTCTTTATATAATTTTAACCCACTATTGATGGTTTTGATTGCCCCAGCAATCTAGTTAACAGTTTAACTTTGAAAATATAAGTAGAAGTTCTGAAGAAGATTGCTGGGGCAATCGAAACCATATAAAGCATTGTAAAGGTAATAAACCAAGTAAATAATATTAATGCTATATGGATTTGGCAATACAATAAGAAAGATAAAGTTATAAAAATTAATCCAACTGAAAATATTTAACTCATATCATTGAGACATTATTACAGTATAAAACATTATATAGGAAATAAAAATGAAGAAACCATCAACATAAACATGTTTAAAAAAATTAAATTTCAGGAACAAATTAGATAATTAAAATTGAAATCTTTCATAAAAATAGTGGCATTAGATGTGCATAATCCATATTCTCTATGTCAGAAATCGCTTCTTTAATTCTAAGACGAGATGTAACAATAAAAAGCTACAAGCTCTAGTAAGAAGATTAGTAAATTGATATATCCTTGCAAAAAGTCTATGAAAAAAAAAGAGGAAGCCATAATTAGTGGATGAGTCATTAATAATAGTAATGTTCATATCCTGGTATATTTTGCCTCCTTTAAACCCAAAAGTTCTTTCTAATTAATAAAACTTATAAAAAATCAACTAGTACCAAATCTTTACTGGCACATTATCATGTTTCTTGATTATATGTTATAACTTGTTTATTGTACGCTAACATCCAGTTATTTTATTTGCCTTCAGATGAAGAGCTTAACATTAATAATTAAAATGGTAAAAATAACTCTAGATTTGGTCATATTTAATGTAAAGACTTAAAGGAATACTTCTTTTTTCCTCAAATAAAAAACTGACTAATTTTTCATAATCCCTATATCATATAATATTTTCAAAGTAAAAATAATGATAAAATATGGCTCAACTTTTAAAGTATAGTGTCATCTCCTCATATGCTTTATTATTTTACAATAGCATTCATTTGTTTTATAGATACTGCATCTACACTCATTTGACTAATCAATAATAGAATACTAGATGGGTTGATTATTTAAAAAAAAAAAAAAAAAGGAAATCCAAAACTTATTTGTAATTTGAAAAAATTCCCATTTCACTTGATCTGAATATAATTCCAAATCATGGGCATGAACAGATGGATGCGCTAACCACTATATCACCAAGATCATTAATATTTTCTGAATTTGAATAAAACTGCAAAATAGTCACCCTTAACTATGCTATCAATAAGCACTTTATCAATTAGTGCTTTGGCTAGTATGAGCATCATACTTTTATTAATTTTTGTAAGTAATTCATCATCAGAGATATCTTTTTTATCATATGCTTATTTTCACATGATGCCCCAAATGATTTCATATGTGGGTATATTAGATCTTTTTTTTAAATGCATAATAATAAACTATTATTGATCATTTCCTTTTTTTAAAAAACCATTTTCATATTTCCAACATAATGCATTATTTTTAACTCAGTCATACTTTTCGCAATTATTAAACTAATCAACTGATTATCTGTGTATCAAACCTACTTTTCTATAGAATAGAATTATTTTCAAAAATATCGTCAGAATATTATCAGAGTAAAATCCTCTACGAAAAAGATCCATGGTTTAAACTTAATATAAGTATTCAATTTTATCCAATATAGTCAACTAACCTTAACTAGAAAGATAAAATAATGAATGGAAAAGCACTAAATCCCCACCACACAATAGTGAAAAGCCTAGTGAATAATGTGTTCAGTAGATATTTTCTTGCAATTTAAAGGCTATTTTGCACATACATGATGTGACATTAAAGTAATAATAAATTGAAAACTGTGATGTCTTAACATAAATTTAAATAAAAGTGCAGCAGTGTTATATATTATAATTTTTTTAGTTAACTAAACTCCACTTTCTTTTAAATTGATTATATCTAACAAATCCAGATCTAATAATAAAGCCAACTGGATTTGATTTTCCTAGAAGTAACTGAAGTCTCATGGACAACTTATGATCATTGTGCTCATCTGCTTCATAAACAGAAACTTATCAGCCAATGATCTATGTAAATGTGGGCAAAAATAAACGACGAACCACATAGCTAACGACTCCAAACTACAGCTACAATGGTAAAATTGAAGCACTAAAAGAAATCATTAGTGAATTTATTTTCTGGTTAAAATCTCTGCAGGTACTTTTATGATAATTTGTTAATAGTTAAGCTGTCAAAAAAAACCTATATGCTAAATAAAAAAATTATAAAACTTTTATCGTTGTAAATCGAAAGATTTTGCGAGTAATAATGTATAATAGAAATTGTGGACTTAATCAGTGAAGTATTGAATAGCTTCACGCTCTCAGATCTAACTGCTTCAGCTTCACCTATTCATATATAAAAGTAGGTTGAAGTAAAGAAGGGTTCCCCTCTTTTCTTCCATAGAGTAAGCTTGTGGTTATGACCTGTAGAGGTCCCTACCTTCGCATTTTTCAGACGTATATTCTTGAGGTTACAGCCTTAGTAAATATTACTTAAAACTTTTATAGAAAAATATAGTCAGCATTTGTTTAAATGATTACTTTCAGAGACCAAAAAAAAAAATATTGAATAATCTTTCTATCTGTAGTGAGGAAAATCAAATCAATAAACTTGAAATATAAATTAGCTATAAATTTGACAAGTGTTATTTTAAAACCATTATTAAAAAAAAATATGTATAATGCATGATCTTTCACTTAATAGACTATAGAAATAATAAATTTAGAGTTACCTAATTTTTTATTATAGGCATCTTCTTCCCATTTCTGTCTCCAATGAGTAACTTGTGGCCAAATTTTAAATAAAATATATATTGAAAGAACCATAATAAGTACTAAATACCATCCGTAATGGATTAGAAATTCAATCACTAATCAAAAAGAAAAAAAAATTAAAAAATACTAACTAATAAAAATAAAAAATATCACAAGTTTTCATTCAACTTAAATCTAAATCACCACTTTATCGTAATAAATTTATATTTTTAAAATATAATTAAGTGACAAAATAAGTATTGTATCAAGATATAGTGTGTTTCCCAGAAAAGTCTGCAACCCCATGTCTGAATCAATGCATGTGTGCTAGAATAGCTGAATCATCAAAATGGAAAAAAGTTTAATCCATTACGCTGCTTTACATATATTTAAATAAATCAATGATATAAAATATCTTTATATAACAGCAATAATATATATAATAATAATCATACACAAAAAAGCTCTTTTCGGCAAATGTTAAATTTTTCAATTACTTTGACTAATAATTGGCTAATGATAAATAAATGGAAGGTTATGTAATTTATATTAAGATGGGGGGAGTATGCCTTAAATATATTGTATGGTTTTAGTAGGTTATAATTTTTCATATAAAACAGATAGATGTTGCTATGTATGCAATGTAGATCGTAATTGTAAATTAGTTGAAGCACATTGAAAAGGGCAAAAATGTAATTTGCCGAAAAGAGCTTTTTTGTGTATGATTGTTATTATATATATAATTGCTTTTATATAAAGATATTTTATATTATATTACATCATTGATTTATTTAAACATCTGAATCACAAGTTGTAAAATCAAATGTGGCAGTATGTTTGTATCTTTGTTGATCGTCATCAAAAACTCTCTATGCTATCAAGAAATCTTGTAAACCACTTGAAAACATTCTTGCGACTCATGGGTTCATTGTCATACTCAGTATAAATCATTTCAAACGTTTCAGCAGCAGTTTTACCCAATTTAAAACAAAATTTAAGGTTAGTATGTTGTTTCATCTTGGGTAAAATTATGAAACACAGTCACACTTCATGTGGTAACTTGCGATTCAGAGACACTAGTGCCTTAAAATTTTTGTGGTGAATAATTAAACTATCACTAGACAACACGTGTTCATTCAGAAATAGCATTGCAAACAATTTGGGAAAGAATCAATCATCTTTTCACTGAGACATATTCTGTACACAGAAAGTTTATTTAAAAAAATCTGAAAATCATTAAGAAAAGCAAAAATATATAGATAATTTAAAACAAAAACTACTTTAATATTTGTTTTAAAAGTCCTTATTTATTTGCTTAATTTTAATATTTTCCCATAAAATCACATTAAAATTTAGTCCAAGTACAATTCATCAATGGCTACACTAGACTATTAATCAATTTAGAGTTAGTGAAAGTCAATAGACTTACGCTTCATCTAAGTAAATCAATATAATCAGGATAAATGCCTTTTTCCCCTTTCTATATGTTTATTCATGTTTTTATAACTCAAATTTGGAAGAGTCAGGAGTTAGTAGGTTATATCATTTTATACATTCAAAATTTCTCCACATTTAAGATCATGTGATAGGATTCAGTGAATACAATTGTAAATCATGCTTTCTGGCTAAGATCTAGAACCAATTAGCCCATCATTCTTACACATGGAAAACCGCATAGGTTGTGATGAGTGCATGTTACATCAGTTGGCTACAAAAAAAGTTCAACAGCATTGTCATCCTATGGAAGAGAACAGAATTAAGATGGAAATAGTAGTCCTTCACTTCTTAGTTGTTTTCCTGAAATTCAAATAGATATAAATAATGAAAATAGATAAGTTATTTATACTTTGCTTTTGCAAATAGCATTCATGAATATCAATGTAGGTTTTACTATGTTTGTCCCCAATAATCATCATCTTTTGCTTGCAGATAAAATATTTATTATTTTGCTCTTACAAAAAAATGACCTTTTGCTAATTCAAGTTAGCCAAAAAGACTGCCATGGCTTAGTGGTGAAACAGATATGAATTTAGAAGTTATCCACCAACCAGATTGTAAACTATTCCGAACTATTGTTTTTGCAATATGAAATATAAAGTAGCACTATCCAAAGGTCTTTGAAGGACATTTGCCTAGATTTCTGGAAAATTTTTTGAAATATTACAGTAACAAACGTATTTTGAAACTACTGCAATTTTTTAGGAATATTTAGACCGATGAACTATTGGAACTTTTTAAGAATATTTGAAACTATGAAGAATGTTTGTATTATTTTAATTTATAAAAATAAAAGGAGTAGAAAAGATTCCAGTAATTACAATGGAATATCATTAGCTACTATAGCAAAAATATTTTTAAAACTATATAAAAATGAAAGGAGTAGAAAAGATTCCAGTAATTACAATGGAATATCATTAGCTACTATAGCAAAAATATTTTTAAAAGTTTTATTAAATATGTTGCTTTTAATCATAGATAAATCACACCAAAGATTCATGGTAAAGTTAATCAAACAAGAAAAAAACATAGTTTTTGTTGCCTGGCAAATACAAAAATGACTTATGAGCAAAGTTACAATTTATATATTTTCTTTGTCAATTTAGTCAAATCATTTGATTCGGTTAATAGGGAGGGTAACTAATTGTCCACAAAAAATTATTCATTTTACACAGCTTTTATATAATGATTTTATAAGAGGGAACATTTTTACAGTAATCAAATTCTGAGGCATTTGAAGAAAGGACGTATACTGATTCCATTTTTGCCTTTTTTTAAAAATGATAGTTATTTTTCGATCAGCTTGCAATCTACTTCATCAAGATGAAAGATAGGTTGGATAAAGGAGTTTTTAAAATGGAACAGATTAATAGCAACAAGAAGTTGTTGCCAATTTATGATGATCTATAAAACATTTTTAATGCTTTTAAAACAGCCCTGTGAAAACTTTGCTTTAGGAATTTATTCAGATGTTTTATCAACTACAATGGGGGGGTCTTAATAATTTTTAGACGATTGTCAGTTTGAAAACATGGATCAATTTAAATATATTGATGCTTTTTTTAAACGTACAAAAGTGAATTTGGATATTAAGTGCAACACTGTCTACTGCTTTTAACAGGTTAAAAAATAGGATTATTATATCATAGTGATATGATGACTATATTAGATATGTAGTAGAGCTGTAATTGTAATATAAGGGCATTAAAATTTTCATTTAAAATGCTCCATAATTTTTTGAAAATATGAGGGCAAGATCATAATAACAAGTATGTTCCTATATTGAACCTATTAATGTAGGGTTTTTCGGTATGAACGGACATATGAAATAAATAAATAAACTTCTCAAAAATATACTTTATAATGTTGAACTTGAATTTCATGGAAAAACAGATTCCATTTATACTATAAAAGTTATTACTTAAAAGTCTAAAAAGATGCAATATTGATTGCTTTCACTGAAAAGATATAGCAGGGAATAGAATACAATAAAAAGCTTTAATTGAGCAAAACATAGAAGTTTTTCATATAAAATAAAGTTTACTGAAGAGGTTAAAAACTAGCATGAAAAAAAAATCAAGTACACAGACTAAAGGTACAATTTATTCTAGAATTACATTTTTAAATATATGCCCAGCTATATTTATTTTTATGGATTAATTCATGCAGTTATTACAAACAAAACTTTTTTGTACTTTATTTTTTATTTCTGCAGTAAGAATGGGTCAATTATTTATAAATGGAAGCTAGTAAAAATATAATAATTGAAGATATGACTAATTTAAAATGTAATTATACAAAGATAATTGTGATTACAATGAAGACTAACAAAACAAATATACTATCATGTTAGGTAAGTTCTCCAAACAGCAAGTTAACAAGACAATAAAATTGAATGACTAAATGATTAAATTTGTTCATCCCTAAGAATAATTCACCATTACTTTCCATTCTTACAACACAATTTATTCTAGAATTACATTTTTAAATATATGCCCAGCTATATTTATTTTTGACTACCTAGCAGCTAAATATTAATTGAATTCCCAAGATATTTTGCAATATAAAACATAGAATATAAACTTTATTTCATATAATAAGCAAGTTTATCAATTATTTTTAGATACAGTCATTGTGTATATATATGGCACAAATACAATGCAGTTCCATTATTTGAAGGTAGAGTTATTATATATTTAAAATTCAATTGTTACTAATTTTCTTATTTTCTGGGCCAACAAATATTAAATGTCCGTATGGTGATGGTATAGTTTCGTAATTTCTGTCTTTTAAACAAGTACTAATTCTTCATTTCTACCGGAGTTATTCAAAATATGATTCAAGTGTTCCAGATTAAATCTAGCTAACTGTTGGCGATGTTCTTCCTTTTTATCCATAAGGTATAGTCAATCCTGGGAGTTTTTGTATTTTTATTTTACTAGATATACATTTAAAAGAATAACTTATATGCCAGTGAACTATATAATCTTTCATTGTTTTGTTCAAATAATGCCGTAATCTGACAAAATCAAAATAAATTAGAAGGCAATGACAATCAACATTTTAGACATTATGAAAAATTATGTCTAAAATTGGCCAAAGTAGAGTTAAATGTATTTGAAAAAATATAAATAAACTAAATGATGGCAATAATCCAGCGTATGGCGATAAGTAAAATCCCGTCATTATAAATTTTCAGATAAGTACATAATATGAAAGGCTAAAACTTTTAACAGATGCGCCTTAAAAATGCTTGTGACAGCCAATCAGTACTGTAATCAAGAAAATATTCAATAAGCATCACCAACAAAAAGACCTTTCATACAATTACTAATGATCATATAACAATAATTTTAAAAAGTAAACTTTAAAATATTGATAAGAAAAAATAATCTTTGAGGATATTTAAAGAAAATTTGAAAACAATAAAAAAATAGCTACTTTTAATCATTTATGTTTCGTAATTGCTAAAAAAAAAAAAATACCTTTATTAAGTAATTCTATGATAAATAAGGGAGTTTCATTTTCAAGAGTACTTTCCTCCGCTAAAATTTTCAACGGAAATGTAATTGCCAGAACAGTTAATAAACCAGTGTCGGCCATTTTTTCCTTCTATTGACTAAAATAATGACGTGGCTTTCCGATAGAGGGCTACGATCGTCCATAGCAAATAAATATTGATTGAATGTTTGTTTTTGAAATAAAACCAATCGAAAATTAAGATTAGAAATGTATATTGTATTTTTTGAAAAAGTATTCTTCTTTAAAAAGTTTACATTCAATGTCTACGTGTATAAAACTGTATATGTAAGATTATTTATTTTTGTAAATACACACGGATTTCTTCACTTAACATTCCCTTTATTGGAGAAAATTACTCTAGAAATTCACTTCAGAAATCGTCCCAAAATTTATAGCTTAAATTACAATAGAATTTGTATGCAAATAAAGCTAATTGCATACGAATTAGATCGTATATATATTTTACCTCCCGGGTAAATGAAGGGGGAAGAAAACAGCTAAAATAATTAGATTGGAATAAAGTTAGTGTTGATCTGAAGTAATAACAGATCAACAGTAAAGAGTGCCTCAATGATAGACTACTAAACCGACTATCAGTGATTAAGTCTGAAATGGGACAGTGGCAAGCAAGAAGCAATTATTTGTTTGTGTATTGAAAAGATTATTACAAGCGAAGAGTCATTACTTGAAGCTTATCCAAACCGCAAGAGTCAAGTTGGAACGGGGATGGTTAATATATAACGTATAATGTGTGTATGTCGATATAAGCAATAATATTGAGAACTTTAATATAATTTTTCTGTTATATTTGACTTGGATTACAGTTTCGATTCCAAATCAACAGACAAATGAAGACAAACTACTATGTATAATTTATTAGTTACAAAAATATACACGTATGTTAGTTAATCAAACACATAAATATGGTTTATACAAGCTATTGCTGAGGTAATCGTACTGAGTAATGGAACTCACTTCCAGTTATATAAGTAGCCTGCCTCGTGAGCTCAAGTAAGAGACTCTTCTGGCTGTACAAGACAGTTTGCCTCGAGTCAGCTCTACTTCAGATTCTTCCAGCTGCACTTGCACAGCTTGCCTCGAGTCGGTTGCAGACATAGCAGTTTCCAGTCCCTATGTGCACTTGCATCACTGTGTGAACATCGCAATAATGACTAGAGAAATACTTTTGCTGATGGCAGAGGATTTATTGGAGAGCACGTTCAGTCATTCAGGTTGATAGAAGTAATTGCTCTTTCTCTCTGCCTTGCCTCCAAAAAGGCTGACTATTATTGGCAGATCCTCTACCTTACTGGAAACACTCGGATTATGTGCGCAAACTCCAACAAAGGATTTATCTTCATTGGATAATGGCTGAGTGCTAGCCAACAGGCAAGAAATCTGGAATAGTCCACTTCTAAAGGCAAGGTCAGATATGGCATCCCTTTCCCTGGCTAAAACTAGCCCTGGAGGACCCAGTCATTGAAATGCACTGGATGATATATTGTCTGTTTTGTTGGTGGCTTCCGTTCATCATTGTCCTTGGTTTCTTCCTCACTTGATGAAGTTCCTGGATGTTTGCTGCCACTTTGACTTTGAGGTGCATCTTTCCTGCTTAATGCACTTGTCCCAGGTGGGTTACTACTTTTGTAAGCTTCTGTTGTGTGATTGAGTCTTATCTGGTTGAGATGGTGATGATATTGACAACCATCTTCAGTTTGCACAATCACAGTATAGAGATCCTATCTGGTATCCATTTTGTGGACCTGTAGTACATACAGCATAATACTTGTGTAACTATTTGAAGTTTTATTTTTGTCTTTCTCTTCTTGTTCAAGTTTGGCATCAGGCTTTAGGGTTGATAGGATAGTTTTTAAGTGTCTGTTGAATAATAGTTCTGCTAGAGTCTTTCCTGTTGCTGTGCTCAATGTGGAGTCCTGTGCTAGCAGAGTCCCGGAAATTCTGATATTCCAACTATCCATTTTCATAATCAGCTTTTTATCAAAAAGCTCTGAATAATCAGATTTTATCTTCGATAATGTTGTGAGCTGGTTCATTTTTATCACTTTGAACCCTAAGTGACAACCAGTCATAACCTATTAAATTACTATGGTTATCTAATGCCACTACCAATGGTAGGTATATTGTTAGGGTGCAGTTTATATTTATTCTCTTTATTAATAATTGCTCAGGTCTTTCTTTAAACTATAGATACTGCTGACTCTGCATCAAGGTCCATCTTAACTGGCATATCATTAATTATAACAGTGTGTATAAATTCAGACTGGTCATCTTTGATATGATTTATCAGGCAACTTGCTTAGATTCCTTATAATTGCCTTTACTGTTTTTTTGGAATGGGTTTTTTCATTCTTATATTGACCATTTGTTTTTTCAGTTTTAGACATGCTGCCTTTATATGTCCAACTTGCTTGCAAAACATGCTTGTTGCATCATGGTATGGGCATTCTGTATACCTGTGCATTTGTTCATTACATCTATAGCAAAACCTTGGGCCATTCGCATGCTGATTTCTCTGAGCTGACTCAGTATTTGCCCAACCCAGTGTTATGCTCAATTTTTTGCACTTCATACTTAATAATTTTTTTTAATAGGGTAGCTTGACTAGCTGTTGTCTATGCTAGTCCTGCTTGAGCTACCACTGTCTCAAAATCTAAGTTCAGAATCATCAACATTTTCAATCTCAAATTGTGATCGTTTATGCCACAAATAAAATGATCATGAAGTGCTTCATTCATGAAGACTTTGAAATCACACTTCAAGGCTAATGATCAGATTCTTGTTGCAAAATTCTCTAACTGTTTCTCCCTGTTCTTTAATGCTGAGATTGAAGTAATATCTCTGCATTATTATAATGAGTTTTTGGGGGGAATACTCTGTGAGAATTGTCAACACTTTGTCAAATCCAGGTCAGCTGGGGTTACTGCATTAGATTGAGATGTGAATATATTATACGTCTGTAGAGGTTTTTTAATATAGTTAGCTTGTAGGTAAAAAATCAAAATCAAGCACTCCTTATAATTTGATCAGTTCTCAAGTTGAACCGGGTCAAAAACTTCCATAGAGCTGATTGCATTAGCCATATTTATTTATGTGAGATACCATTCATAATTATTTTTGCACTACTATTTGTAGTTGTTCAAAATCGATTTTTATTTTTTCGGAGTTACCACTTAATTTTTTTGTAACTAACTCAGTGAAGCTTTTAAAGCACTAGGTCAAGCTTTTGTTACATTTGCAATCAATTTTTATTCAACAGTTTTACCTGGTTTTTAAAAAATCACTGTAATGAAATTATGGTGAACATGAAATTTTTTCAAAAAAAAAAACAAATATGCAAAATACACACTCACATATTTACTTTAAATGTTTAATTTTTCCAGCCGTGAGGGAAAAATTCAGCTTATGTCTGAGCATCAGATCTGTTGAAACTAGCATATTTTAAACTATAATTTTTCTAATATCTGACAGCAGATCTGTTGACCCTGGAGAATTTTATACTATAATTTTCCATCCATGAGGGAAAAATTTCCAAATGTATGACTGTACCAGATCTGTTGTATTTGGCTTGACTTACAGGTTCAATTCCAAACCAACAGACAAATGAAGACAAACTACTCAACAATTAATATGTATAATTTATTAGTTACAAAAATATACATGCATGTCAGTTAATTAAACATATAAATATGCTTTATACACAAGTTAATGCTGAGGTAGTCATGCTGAGTAGTGGAACTCACTTCCAGATATATAAGTAGCCTGCTGACCTCAAGTAAGAGACTTTTGGCTATACAAGACAGCTTGCCTCAAGTTGGCTCTACCTCAGACTCTTCCAGCTGCACTTACACAGCTTCCCTTGAGTCTATTGCAGATGTAGCAGTTTCCAGTCACTATGTGGACTTGTCTCACTGAGTGGACATTACAATAATGACTAGAAAAATAGCTTTGGTGATGGCTGAGGGTTTATTGGACCGCATGTTCGGTCATTCAGGTTGATGGAAGTAATTTCTCTCTCTCCATTTTGCCTCCAAAAAGGCTGACTAGTAATTGGAGATCCTCTACCTTACTGGAAACATTCAGATTATGTGTTCAAACCCCAATGAAGAATTTATCCCCATTGGATAGTGGCCAGGTGCTCACCAATCAGGCAAGAAATCTGGAATAGTTCACTTCTAAAGGCAAGGTCAGATATGACATATTCTATAAATGAAATTATATATGCTTATTTGTGTTTCAAGAGACATTTCATTTGAAAGCACATATATAATAACTGGATTACTCTTGATGCAAAAGATTATTTTCACCTGAGGAAAATAATGTGTTAAAAATAACATAAAAAGGTAATAGTCAATTAGTATTCACATGCTATTTATTTTCCTCATGTGAAAATAGTCTTCCTTCACAAATCAAAAGAACAAGTTGGATTTCATAGTGGTTTTAATACAGTAAATCATTTCTAAGTATTGAGAGAAGTTATAGAAAGGACAAATGAATGAGTTGCCATCATGCTTTGGCTTTGTAGATTATGAAAAGGCACTTTATTCTATAAACATTTTCTTCAATGATTAAAGCATTGGGTCATCAAGATATAGATCCAGGATATTGTCATATTCTGAAGAATATTATAAAAATGCAACAGTAGCAATTAGATTACATAATGATGTTATGAATATTAATATTGAGAAGGGTGTAAGACGGTCACTCCATATCTCCAAAACTTTTCACAGCTGTGTTGCAAGAAGTATTTTGTGGATTAAAATGGGAAGCTAAAGAAGTAAAAGTAAATGGAAATTATTTAAGTCATTTAGATTTTGCAGATGATGTAGTTATGTTTGCAAATAATGCTTCAGAACTTCAGGAAATGTTGCAATAGTATCAGATGAAAGTAAGAAAGTAGGACTAAAGGTAAATGTTAAAAAGACTAAAATAATTAATGTTCAATGGATTTTCTCAAAAGATGAAAATAAAGATTATGATGAGTTAGAAGTTAACAACTGCAAATATCTGTTATATAATTACTACAGATGGAAACATAAAGGATGGAATTAATCATAGAATTAAACTTGATTAGAGAACTTTTGGTAGAAATAAAATAATATTAAAAGGAAATATACCTATGTGTTTAAAAAGGAAGTTTTTTTAATTAGTGTGTTTTACCAGTTCTTACTTATGGATCTGAGACTTGGACACTTAATAGAAGAGTATAGAGACTTCAGACCACTTAAAGAATTATGGAATGTTAGGAGTAACAAGAAGAGATTGAAAATGCAATACATGGGTAAGAGAACAAACAGGTGTTTACTAATATCATTGAAAGAATTAAGACTGAAGTGGCCTAACTGAAGTGGAGTTAGGCTGGACACATTGCTAGAAGAGATAATAATAGATGGTAATTGAAATCTTAAATAGGATTCCAAGAAATTTTAAAAGTCTTTGAAAGAAACCACGTGAGATGGATGGATAAAATAAGAAAATGCACTGCAGAGATGATATGGAGAAGAGAGACTAGAGATTGGAGAAGATGGATTGAACCACATGAGATGGATGGATAAAATAAGAAAATGCACTGCAGAGATGATGTGGAGAAGAGAGACTAGAGATTGGAGAAGATGGATTGAACTTAGAGACCTTCATCCTGCAGTGGATTGATAATGGTTGACGATATACATTTTGAAGTATATTGTTTATTTATTTATCTTCTAACTGATCTTTAGAGATCTCAGGACAAAGCAGGTGGCACAGTAATGATAGGATTGCTATAGGATTCAGCAGAACTTGCAATAGATAATAAAGTGATGTAAGTCAACAGTTATCAAACTCAGAGAAATTAAAGAGATAAAAATAGCTGACAATACAGTGTAACTTCTACAAATAGTAAAATATGGCAGCATTAAGTTCTAAAATCCATGAATTCAATATAACCAACATGCAAAACACAATGAGTACTATCTGTTTATGAATAAAGTGGAAGATGAGCATCTATTTTACAATCAAGACATTATATAGCTTGCAAATAGATTTACTAATCTCAAGTGTTGGGAAGAATTTCCATATAATGAAATTTTAAATAGATATTCCAAGAGTTTCTAAATTGGTAATGCAGCTGAGATTTAGAAACCGAAAACAATTGCCACAAGAAAAATACATAGATTGTTATAAAATACATGGATTATTATTTAGTTCTAAGTAAGCTGACTAAATACTAGGATTTTGATCCAGAAATAAATGATGTACTATTGAAACAACTCCTATATGGCATACAAGATGAGAATTTCTGAAAAGTATTGCTGAGTGACCCTGACCTAAATTATAAGACAGCTGTGAAGAAATGTGTCACACAAGAAGCTTTACAAAATAAAGCATTGGAGTTTATAAAACCACAACTATCGGAGAAAATTTTGCTTACAAAACAAAATGTAGTGAAATTTATTATGCAGTTCTGTAGTGATAGAAAAGAGCAAAAGTGTTATTGTTGTAAACCTGGATATTTTAAAAATAAGTGAAAATGTTATAGTCCTCCCTTTTCTCAGAAGTGAACTATTCCAGATTTCTTATTATATAATTGAATTAAGCATTGTTTGCTGCATGGCTAATAGGGATCTGGCTATAAATAGGCAGTCTTTTTTGAGAATTGGGGGAAAACGTCTGTCTAACCTACAAAGACAGCATGCGTTCTCCCAGGGAAGCCCTCCTAACCTGAACAGCAGTAAGCATTCCCATTATAGCAATACGCTATTTGTCTATGCAGCCAAGTACGTTTCCAGACAGACCGTACGCTGCTAAGACTACTGTTGGCTCGAGGCAAGCTGTCTTGTACAGCTGGAAGAGTCACACTCTCCCTACTCATGAAACAAGCTATCAGATGTAGCTGGAAGCAGTAGGAGCACAAACGCAGAGCCCAGAGTGTACTTTAATCCAGAACATTTAGTATTGTATATATTTTCATGTATTATATATATTTGTGAATATAATAAAGATTATATTAATTGTAACTCAGTTGTTTGTATTATTTTTCTGTAAGTTGTGTCTGTGATTCAGACCAAACACAACGGTTTTGGCACAGTTGACAGGCAGTACAAGCAAGGATGACCAACAAACTGAAGACGGCAGCAAAGCAGAAGAAGCACCGAAGCAGATTAGTCATCTTCCAACACACCTGCATGACTATGTTCTCTGGGGCTAATTTTTAGCCGGGGGAGGGATGTGGACTATTCCAGACTCTGTGTTATCTGAAGTGGATCAAGTATTGCTTGCTGCTGGCCAATAGGCTGATGTACAACTAAACACGTAGCCAATGATTAATACAGGCCAATAAGCAGTGATGAGCGCTGAATCGAATGTTTTCAATAAGGTCAGGGATCTGGCTATAAATAGTCAGCCTTTTGTGAGAATCGGGAGAATGTCTTTCTCAACTACAAAGACAGCACACATTCTCCCAGGGAAGCCCTGTTAACCTGAACAGCAGCATTTCCATGATAGCAATATGCTTTTTGTCTATGCAGCTAGACACGTCCCCAGATGGATCCGATGCTACTAAGACTACTGTCGGCTTGAGGCAAGCTATCTTGTACAGCTGGAAGAGTCACATTCTCCCTACCTGTGAGGCAAGCTATCAGGTGTGGCTGGAAGTGGTAGGAACACAATCGCAGAGGCCAGAGTTTGCTTTAATCAATATCATTTAGCATTGTATATATTCTCGTGTATTATATATATTTGTGAATATAATAAAAATTACATTAATTGTAACTTGGGCGTTTGAATTATTTTTCTGGTAAGTTCGGGTCTGTGATCCAGACCAAACACAAAAATAAAAATTGTAAAAACTATGACCAAAAAAGTCATTTTGTAGCGGTCTGTTATTTTAGGAAGAGCAGAGCTATTAATTTCATAAAAGCGGACTACAAATCTTAAAGATTAAATGATGAGAATGTTAGAATAAAGAGGCTGAATGAGAAATAAATGGACCACATATTTTCAGACAGTTATTTGCAATCAAACAGTAAAAATGGAAGCGGACAATGGAGCCAGTCTATCAGTAATATCTTACAGAGGTTGGATCAATATTAGTAGAAAATGTAAAAGGAATATAAAATTTTAAAATACAGATGTGATAGCTATAGACATGAGTAGCAATAAAATTGATATCTGAGGGAAAGTGATAGTGCCTGTAAAATTAATTTCTGGTATGAAATAGCTGACACATTACATAGTAACTAAAACATCAGTCCATTGTTAGGAAGAAATTGGTTCCAACCACTGGGTATTCATGTAAATGTGACTAATAAGTTATTAAACTCCAGAACTTTAGTCTTGCATTGGTGGTCGAGAGGTCAGCGTGACTGCCTTGCACTTGCAAGCAGTTGCCCGGGTTACGGGTTCGCGTCCCGGCCGATGCTATGACACTTAAAAAAAAAAAAAAACTCCAGAACTTTAAATACTGGTTGTGCAGTTATAGCAAATTGGGTGTGGAAAAGATATAGGACTCCTTGAACTCAATTAATAAAGCTAGTACCACCCACTTGTAAAAATGATAGAAGTTCAAAGTTGGGACAAGTTCTTAGTAGGAGAAAAAACATGGATCCACGAGTTACTGGTCCCCAGGTTAAATAGTAAAAATAATATCGAAGAATAAATAATATTACAGAATGGGTGGAAATTGAAAAGACGTTAAACAACTTTGCCGCAATCATAATGATGATATTCAACTAAATAAATCCTTAGAAGAATAAATATTTAGATAAAAGATTTTTTATTGGAGGATTTAATTACTGATTCAGATCAAGTTAAAAGTAGTTGATAAACATAAAAAAAAAATTCAAAACTTATTATTTGAATTTCTTTCTTCTTTTAATAAATAAAATAACTTAGTGTGTTAGTATATGATTAAATATGATTAGTATTATCCAAAATAAATTGTAGTAATTTAGTGTTAAAAAAAAACGTTTAAAAAAAAAACATTGAAAAAAATACATTTCTCTACAAAGGTGGGTTTTAATTAAACCCTCTTAATAATTGATTAGGTAGGTCAGACAGTGAAACGGCAAATCTGAATCAGATTTACCATTTCAATATGCTCAAAATTTCTTATTATCTTATTTTTTGGAATCCTCTTCTTATCCATATTTTTATCAGCATACTTTTTCATCATCACTATCCTACTTATTCTAAGCTTTAGTAAATAAAAATAGATGTCAGATGATACTGCTTAATAAATCTTTATTCTGTGCTGTCCTAAGCTTTTGGATTTTGAAACAATGCATCTGGATCTTTAAGATCTAATGCATCTTCCTTTTAGCTACTAATATTTATCATTCTTTTATAATATTAAGCCATCAGCACAAATGTTCTATATAATCATATAGATTTAAAACTAGTCTGGTTTCTATATATTATGGAGTTCTTAATTTTTTAGTAAGTATAGACATTTCTATTCTGTGACCAGGATTTGAATGCTATTGGTCTCTGATTCATAACATATTCATACATATAATTCTTGGAGGGAAAATGTTAAAAATAAAAGTAGAGGGAACCATTTCAAAAGAACTAACTATCCTTCTCTCTGCATTCTAATTTATTCTTAGAATAAGGATCACAAAATTACTGAACAAAAAAATGGAACCCACAAATGCTAAGTGTATAAACTTTTTCTGTTGTATGTTATAATTTCAATTATATAAAAAAATTAAAATATGATTGAATATTTAAAAATGTTAACTCATTAAATCAAAGTTTCCATTGATTGTTGTGAATATTGCATCTAAAATAATAAAAATGAAATGTTGCTAAACCAGAAAGTCAAGTATTTTCATTTACCAATACATCATATATGTTTGATTCATATTTTGGAATGGAATTATCTTTTCTAAAATGTTATTTTCCTTATAAATAAGTTCATAAATATCTTGGAAACGTTTTTGCAATAAGAACTGATTTTATTGTATTGCCCTTCAATTGGTTCATTAATGAAAACATCATTGGAATTAAGGAGAAGTATCATGTATTTATTAAAAAGTTCCATATTTTTCATTGATATACTTTTAAAATGTCTAAAGATTACTAGTCATTTTCAATTTTCTTGTCATTCTTAATTGATAATTTTTATCTGAATATATATTTTCAAATAATAAAATTCACCAAATAAAGCTTTTAAATCTTAGCAGATGGGTGAATATCTTTTAATGAATATAATGAATTCAAAATCGTTTTCCACTCAGCAACTTTATTTAGTTTTACTCAGGATATTAATTTCTTCAAATGACCCATTCGTATAAGTATTGCTTCATAAAAAGTAATCAGTGTAATCTTTAAAGTTTGAATTTTTTAAGAAACTATTATCAATTAAATTATCTAATGATTTTTTTTTTTCATGGGTCATAGCATCGACCAGGAAGCGAACCCGCTAACCTGGAACAACTGCTTGCAAGGCAGCTGTGCTGATCTCTCGACCACCAACGCTTGACTATCTAATGATTTTTTTTTCATGTGTCATAGCATCGGCCAGGAAGCGAACCCACTAACCTGGAATAACTGCTTGCAAGGCAGCTGTGCTGACCTCTCGACCACCAACGCTTGACTATCTAATGATTTTTTAACATCATCTAGTATATTCTTTACTTTTGCAGTATTTAAATTTTTTCAATAAAGGTGACAATTTGAAATTGTTCTTCAAAAGTTATGTTTTGTTTTTTAATTATATTGCCACAAAAATAAACTTAATTGATTATAAAAAATGCAAATATATAAATGAAAATGTATTTTTAAAAACTTTTTAACTATTGGATATTTGTTAATAGATGAAAAATATAATTTGAGAACATTAAAACAGAAAATTAATCTTTGTAAAGTGGGAAGTAATGATAGTCAGAAAGTTTTGGTACATCTGAATACATTTTTGTAATCTTCATCAACAATGTTACAAAACATTTTCAATTACTCCACTTTTGTAGTACAAATGTAAAAGACAATCAATGTTGATCATCTAGAAAAGAATATTCAGCCAGAAGTCAACAAATAATATCAGATCTTACAATTAATCATTGATTTCATATCATTTTTTGGTAAAAACAATCTTACATTAAGAGACTCATATAATGCAATAGGTATTCCTAAATGTGGAATTTTTTAAAAACTTGAATGAATTTATTGGCCAAAATAATTTGATTATTGCCCAACACTAAAAAAATACCCCCCCCCCCCCAAAAAAAAAAGCCCAACAACAACCAGTAATCTATTTAATGAAATTATAAATTTAAAGGAAGCTTAATGCGAAATAAAATTATTGGGCAAATAAAAGATGCAAAATATTTCCTATGTACAATAGAAAAAAGTTTTACTAATTTTATTAACAGTAATAAAGAAATGTGATATGTTGGACTATTTCCATCATCTATGAATGAATGTTGAATGTATTGAAAATTTTAAACTTTATATAAACTTTCCAAATACAGACAATTTGTTAATAATAACACACAAAAACTTCATTCATAGATGATGGAAATAGTCCAACATATCACATCTAATATTATATCATCATCACAAATCTTCAGACAAATAGTAATAAAAAAAAATTATGATGAATTATCAAAGGCAATTTTAGAAGAAAAAAAGCTTAATGAATTGCAGAGGCCAAAGATACAATGATAATGCCAATATGGCAGATAAATACATGGAGTTCAGCTGTGCATAAATAGGTTGAACCAATTTGTTAGATATGTTCAATGTGCAAAGTCTTGCCGGGAAAACTATGATAACATTTTTTCTAAAGTAAAAAACATTTTAAACTATTTTTCAGGTTCCATGTCTAAATGGAATAAGTTACAATATGTTTTGTAATATTAGGGTATGAGCACAGACTTTCACATGACCCACCACTCTCCACTCCATCTAATAACACTGATACACTTAAACATATATTGAAAAGATAAATAATCACCAATATACGTATTTCATGCTAAACCAGCAATCATCAGTTGGTCCAGATTATCATCTCTACACATATATACTATAAGTGCTCAGATATATATTAACATAGACAATCCTCATACTTTAATGGGCAGGCTTCAATCTACTCCACACTCCAACTCTTCAACCGTCCATCCAATTGAAAATTACTTTGCAGAGACTTTTTGCCAAGTGGTGATCATTCAGGAATAGGGCTATAAGAAGCTTAAATGAACAAATTGAAAATGTATATAAAATATTGGAAATGTCAGATAGTAAATTTATTTGCTTATTAGATATTTGGTTCAATATACTTTCTCAAGTTAATATTTCACTTCAACAAAAATGTCTCTTGATAGCACATTAGAAATCATAAATGTGCTAATATTATTTATTCAAGTTTTGAGAAATAAAAAGTTCAAGGCATATTTGACAAGGCTAAATCTATTGAAATAGAGATGCAAATTTTCCCAAAAGGAAAACAAGCAATAATGAGGAAGCAGAAAAAAAATATTTATTATCAGATGGTGAAACATTTATAATACAATGTAATGTTGTGTTCTATAATAATTTTAATCAATTTCAAAGGAAATATGAATCTTTGTGTCATGAATTCAGATTTTGACTTCTTAAGTAGAAAATACATAGCAAATGGTTTTTTAAAAAATTTAACAGATCATACTTTAAAATATTTGAAGATTTCATACTTGGAATTTTGCTTAGAAATGGAAAGTTAAATGCCAAACAAAAACTTTGTTTGAGGAACTCCTTCACTAACTCCACATCATTTCTTACAAATGATTCATAATTATCAAGTTTGAAATTGTATCCTAATATTGAGATCACATACAGTAACCTTTAGTTTCCAGCAAATTAAAATTAATTAAAAATTATGAAGGATCCCCCCATGAATCAGGAAAAATTAACAAATTAGGCATATATCAATTGAAATTGCTCAGCCATTGATTATGACAATCTCACATGAGTTTTTGCAACAATAAAATGGTAATTATGTAATACTTTTTTAACCATCACATAATCACCATTTCTTATGCTAGCACATCTGTTATTAACAAAGGCAAAACTCTTCATACACTAGTGCTACCCAGAGTAATCAATGTATGCCAGAGGCTTGTGCATAAAATCCCCATCTAGTGCCTACTCATCCAATATCCCCAGAGTAGTTTCTGGCTTGTGGCCTTCGTCAGTGAGGAGCTGCTGGAGGGTTGCATTAGATCCTAAGATCTAAGTGCAGTGCTCTCAGATCCAAAGTTCCTCACTGACAAAGGCCATAAGCCTGAAACTAGTCTGGGGATATTGGATGAGTAGGCACTAGATGGGAATTTTATGCACAAGCCTCTGGCATCCATTGATTACTCTGGTTGGCACTGGGTGGCACTACCGTATGAAGAGTTTTGCCTTTGTTACATACTTTTTTAAAAATAATTATATTAATGAAAATTTTGAAAAACACATTCCCATCGATTTCTTTGAATTTCTGTCAAAAAAAAAAATCCAATATGTGGAATCAAAATTACTTCATCCCACGCTCCAAATGCTGTTGCTGCGGGACTATGCATCGTCATCACAAAATAGCACATATTAAACTAATACTATTATTTTATTTCTTATACATCCGTTTATTTAATTACTATAATTTAGCTCTAAATTAATAGCTGATTCTTTTGATAGTACTTTAATTATAATTTTTGCATTATTCCTTTTTTTACAAGAATGTGCACATTGAGCGTTTTTATAGAAAATGTGAACAAAATAATGCAGCTGATTTATTATAAAACCCCTTTCAGTTGCTAAGCAATCAGTTGTAAACAAAATGGCTGAATCTTTGAAAAACTAATTTGTTTATAATTTTTTTTGTATTTTTATTTTGATATAATATAAAATTAAAATGTTTCTTGCGAATTGTTATTATAGGTACTGTAAGTAATGGTTATATTAATTTTTTTTAAATATTTTTGAATATTTAAATGTATTTAAACATTGAATAACATATCTGTTATGGTTTATAAACTTTTGTTAATTTATATATTTAAATTATTTATATGATTGTTAATCATTATATTACATTTTATTAATGTATATATATTTTTACTCTTTTTAAATTTATTTCCAGAGTGCATTAATACAATGAATTTTTCCAGAATTAAAAATAAAGACCTACATCAATCCGCAGAAGTTAATCGCGGAAATATAAAATTGCCGCGATTACTTTCCAGTGAAATGGATATACATCGGAATTTGTCGCCAGAATTCAAAGCTTCTTCTAAATATTATAAAAAAAGATCTTTTCCTAAAGATTGTGATCCTGTAAATCTTAATTTGCGTAACCGATGTAAACCTTTGTTAAAAAACAACATTTGTTTAGGAGATAAACGTAAAATTAAAAAAATTTCTCCAAAATCTTCGATTTTTCACTCATCAAATTTATCTCCATATAAAACATTACCACAAATTGGTAAAAGTTTTTCCTGTGATGAAACTTCATTTGATCAAAGAAATGACTTAAAACGTGAAGACTGGACGTCAGAAATAACTCAAAAAGGACCTAAAACTTCGACTATCAAAAAAATAAATATTGCGATAAAACTTCCATCAGGGGAAAGAATTCAACATTGTTTCAAATCAACCGATACTTTAAAAACAATTGTAGATTTTTCTCAAAAAACGATCTCAAGCAAGCTACCTGGTCATATTATAGTCACCAGTGGACCAACAAAAAAATATTATAAAGATTTATCTGTTTCCATTCTAGATGCAGGAATTGAAGATAAAACTTTAATTCACTTTATTTAAATAATTAAAAAAACGTTTGTTTATTTATTTACATTTTGTTTTTGGTTTTCTTTTTATCTGTATACCTTTATTGTGCTCGAACTGGAATTTTTAAATAATATATAAATTAATAAATTTTCTTTTAAACATAAAATATATTATTTCAGGCAATGATTTAGTGAATTTAGTAAATATTTTTGCATTGGGGGGGGGGGGGGCACTTGTCTTTTATTATGTTTTTAATAGTATGTTTTCAAAAGAATATGGTGTGGTGTTGAGGTTATTTAATATATTTATTAATGTTTTTTATAAATATACTTAGGTACTTAATATTTTTAATATATAATGCTTGTATTATATAAACAGAGTGTACAGTCTTTTTAGAAATATTATATCTGTTAGTTTAATTAAAATTACCCCAAATCCAAAACTCAAACAGATTAGCCAAGAAGAAATAAAATCAAAAAAACAACCAATGGGTTCACTGCTACAAGCAGACTTTTCAAGTGTAAAGAACTACAAAATAACACCATATTTATATTAAACATTACCCACAAATCCATTTACTTCCCATCCACCCTTAATATTAAAATAACTCTTAAATAAGTTGATTGCTTCAGAATAATAAATTTTCAATAATAAAGATTATTTAATTGAGTTTTGGATTTGGGGTAATTTTAATTATTTATTGACTAGTTTAGCTTTATGCTTGTAATATTTATCTGTTAGTTTAATATAGTTTTTGTTTTGCAGTTAAAAATGTTTATTTCTATGCATCATATTATCACATTTAATTACTGTTGAATACATATTTTCCACAACTATTGATTTTTTTGATGAAGTTCAGATTTGGAAAGCAAAAAGATTAATAAATGTATTGCTAGCAGAGAAAAAAAAATACTGAAGTTAAATTTATTTTTTTAAAGAACATTTACATCTTAACGATATAAATGTCTTTGTTATTTTATGCTATAACTTTAAAGTTGAGATGCTAGAATAAATCACATTGAGGGGTGCAAGCGAATGCAAATATCACCGTCAATGATTAACTGTTCTTTCTTAGTCATAGTACTCTATTGTCTAGTTATTTATATTTGGGCAGAGAACATATCTACATCTAAATATTAATGATTTTATTTAACTATTTACACTCTTTTTTAAAAAAAAAAAAAAAACAATAATATTTTTATTGATTCTATGAAATCTAGAGTGGTTAAGATTCATAGTTTGTGATAAAGATGCACCATAGTATGTTTGTGCAAGTCTGATCAGAAATATTTTCTGGGATTAATGTACCTTCATTGCCTTAATTTTTTTGTTATTGTTGAATGAATATTAATTAAAGAGTTAAAGATGCATATTTTTTTGTATCTCATCTGTTGATTTTTATAATGGCTGAAAAGTTGGAACAATGTGAAATTCTGTTTTTTTTTATTAGGAAAAATAATAGGGAAAACAGTTATACTGCTTAAAACAGCTTACAACCAAACTGCTCTGGGGAAAACACAACTTTATGAGTGGTTTAATGGAAGTGTCAAATTCGCCACATCCTCAAAAAAGCATTGCTAGTGAAGTCTAACGTTAAAACAATGCTGACATTTTCTTGATGCAAATAATATTATTCACTCAGAATTTCTTTCTAATGATCAGGAAGTTCTGAAACCTTTGCAGTAAAATGAAAATGCCCAATTTATGGAAGGAGTGCAGGCTTTGCCATGGCAACATGCCAGCACACAAAGTCTTGAGTGTAAAACAATTTTTGATTAAAAACAGCATGATCCAGCTTATACATCAGTTATATTCACATGTTCTGCATGGCTTCTTTTTATTTCCTCGAATAAAAAAGTGCCTCCAAAGAAAAGTTTCAGGGACTTAGAAAGAGTGAATGAAAACACAATGGATGCATTAAATGGTATCATTTTGTAAAAGTTTCAAGACTACTTTGAAAAGTGGAAAACATATTTTGACTAGTGTATTGCATCAAATGGACAGTACATTGAGGGTGATTCAATTGGTAGCACCTAAAAATAAATACACAATTTTTTATTACATAATTCTGGATTTTTGGGCCTACCCCCATAAATGATTCATTAATAATTTCACTACTTTTTATTTTTATCTGTTGGTAATTTTGTAATTTCAAACTTTTTTTCACAAGGCAGTACCAAAGGTAAGACATCTAAATATTTTTAATGTAGTTGCATCTTACTAATCTGTAATATGTTTGACTCTTCATTATTAAGATGCTGAGAGCCTTTTGAATTAAGACATTCATTTTGAACAATTACAAAAAAAAATATTTTCATGTAGTTTACATGTATATATGATGAAGTGCAGTTGGACTGGACATATTGCTAGAAGAGATGATAATAGATGAACAATTGAAATCCTAAACTGGATTCCAAGAGATTGTAAAAGACCCAGAAAGAGACGACATGTGAGATGGATGAATGAAATAAGAAAGTGTACAGGAGTGATGTAGAGAAGAGAAGCTAAAGATCAGAGAAGATGGATCGAACTTGGAGAGACCTTCATCCTGCAGTGGATTGATAATGATTGATGATGATATTAAGATGAATTGGTTTCATGACATACAATGTAGCATTGTATGTGCACACAATATTTAAAGCTTAAAAGGAAAATTAGATGTGAACACAGATAAAATTAACGTGTAATTATTTAAAATAAAACATGGAATTACTGAAATATTGATTAAATAATATTTCTTGGTATTTTTTGAAATATTATATTATTTAAAATTAAATATGAAAAAAGTCTCTATTTAATACAAATATTTTTTCTTATTCTGACAAAAATCTAAATTTTTAATATAACAACGAAAACAAAATAATTTTGTGTAAGTCAAGGGTGTTTTTATTTAAAGAATTGAGAAAATTTTTGACTTATATTTGGTTTTGATGAAAAAATGAAAAAAAAAAACCACAATAATGGTAATTTAGTTATTATCTTGTTTTTATTAATGAAAACAGAAAAGTCTTAATCCTCCAGATTATAAATGTCATATTTATTATAAATAGATCTATTATAACTATGGTTAGACAGAGAATATATCAGTGAGCTTTAAAAATGTTCAAGTTTGAACTTCCAGAAAAATAAAGCAGGATATATCTTTTCAATATTTTCATATCTTAATATGTGTGAAAAAGCCACCATTTTCCCAATAAAGTGTGAAAATTATTAAACTTGAACTGAATTGAAGACTGCCAGCATTTATCTCAAGTATGTGAGATATCCAGGCTATAATACACCAACAATCTGTATAAGAATTCAACCTACGGATAGTAAGATTCTAATGATATATTTATACATATCAAAGCACTGATATTTTTATATACATATGAAACACAGAAGAAAGTAGCAAATGAATAAAATTAGTACTTACATATTAGATCAGTGGTCAGATTTCATATATGTATTAGTTTGGCAATAATTTTCTGATCTTGCAATCTCAGAAAATAATGTCTGTATGGGAGCATCTGACAAATTTAATTGATCAATTAAAAAGTTATTTGGAATAATGACAACCTATAACTTTATTTAGTGGAAATGAAACAAATACATTTACATCTGTTTGTGAGAGATCTTCCACCAAATAAACTTTTAACAATCTACATTTATTACAAGTGGTAACCAAACAAAAAAATGCATATATTTTACCGTGATTCTGTCAAATTTACAAAATATTGTTTTTTAACATCACTGTGGCAGATTGAAGTTTCTTACCTCAAACCATGTTCCATTATAAATAGCTATTCTCTTTCAACAATCCTCAATGAAACAGCACCATTATTTGTCTAAACTGTGCACATAAAGTCTGTATTATAGCCATTTGTGCAGACTTTTTGTGAAGGCAGGATGCCATTGTTTTGAAAATAGTAGACTGCATCATCCTTGGTAGCAGGCAGTTCCCAAACTTTTATTATAAAATTTTTGAAAAAAATATATACATTCACTTTGGTAAGAATTAAAGATGGACAGTAAATCATGTGTACATGTTACTTTCATCAGATCATTGATTATTTATGCAAACATTCTTTCATAACATCACAGCATAGTATAAGTCATAAAATTAACAGCAAAACCAACATTTTGACTCGTCAGAATATTATCTAATATTCACTTGCATAAGTAATTCACTTCCTTTTTAGAAGATTGTAAATGTGTTCAATTTGGTTTTATATACAAGTTTGTGCTGGCAACTTTCATGATTAATATGTAAGTACCATAAAATGCATATTAATATTGATATATTATTTCAAAGTCTAAACTCTCCTATTGATGAAAATCTAATTCTATTTATTGCCTAAAAAAGAGATTATTTGACAATTACTGTGCGGTGCTAATTTGTTTTAAAAATAAGCAACTTTTGAATAAACTAAATAAATTATAGATATAATAAATACCTCCATACTTCCCCATTCTTTTTAAATTCACTTAAATAAGGATATAATAAAGGACAAATGACCCCCAAGATGCATTTCGTGAGAACAGCACTCATCAGTTGGCCCAGGTCACTATCTCTCGTATATATCTTTATTATATGAAAAGTATTTATCTAGAGTAAATTGTTACATTTTCATTTACCACTGTCAAACTCCCTCCACTCACAACTCCGATGCCATCCATTTCAGATAAATACAATAATGATTATTACTAATCGTTATCAAAACTAGAGATTATCACTAGCACAGATATAAACTTTAAATCTCAAAGATTACTATATCTGATTTTTATATTTATTTTACATACACGGAGTTATCTGTAAAACCTTCAGGCAATGAAATCTCAAGATAATTTCCATGAATGTGTTATATTATTTATAAAAATAGAAAGTGTCAAATGTGTTTTCTTTTTTTATCTTTCAAAAGGAAATTTTATTCACAAACCATAAGAATCATTTACAAAAGGAAGGACAATTACATATTGATCTCAAATGAGACCAGTCAACACAATCGGAGGTTACACTTGTATATATATAAACAAAAAAGCAATTAATTTCATGACAATTACATTAAGACTTTATATTCTTTTCATCATTGGTACTACATTTTATTTTAGATTTATTAGGGCCCAGGTCTGGTTGAAGGTCCAATTCTGAGAAAATTTTTGGTCTAATTCTTTTATTTCTTTTAGTAATTGTAAAGACATTTTCATCATGTCATATTCTTCTCCACTTTCGAAGATAGTCTTATTTCTCAAAGACCAAATGGAAAAATTTATGAAGGTTGCCAATCTTATGACCCCAAAATGTCCACTCTTGAAGGCCTTAGTCGAATTTACACAAGCTGATTTTTTGTTTTTAATGAAAGATTTAAAAGTGTTTCTTATGCTATTCCAAATTTGACACTCCTCCAATATATGTGCCATTGTCTCATCACTACGCCTACATAGTGCGCATATAGAGTCCAGATTATAATTCCTTTTACTATGTAGGAAGTCAGCAGTAGGCAAGGCCCCAAGGTTAACCTTGATTAAAAAATCAACAAACCTCGGTTCCAATTTTAGATGTTTGGTCAACCTGGAGAACCTCGATATTCCAATCGAAAGAATATTGTCAATTTTAGTTTCTTCCAGATTCATAAGATCATATGTGTTCCAGTAGTTTAGTTTGTTATTAAACATTGTTCCTGGCTTCATTTTTAGATGCTTAAATACTATAGAGATTTGCTTTTGAATCCAAAGCTTTCCACTTTTGGGAGGTGGCCTATCGGTAGGAGTTATTTCTTCTGGGAATATTGGCCCTTCCATATCTGGATTTTTCATAAATAATCTGGTAAGTACATTATGAAAACACTGTATTAATAAGATTTTGATTGAGTGTAGTCCTATGCCGTTCATCTGTTTAAGTTTCTGTAGGAGGCGCAGGCTGATGACAGGAGCTTTTTCCCCCCAACACAGCTTCCTATATTGGGTTTCGACATTCCTTATAAAGGCTTTCGACGGTGAGAAGCCTGCAAGGAAGTATGTAATCTTGGGGAGCATGACAGCATTCATCAGTGCGATTTTCCCAAACAAAGACAAATAAATCTTCTCCAACGATCCAATAAATTTTGTTATCTTAGTCATTAAATCGTTTTCAATTTCCTTTCTCATTTTAGATGGGGAGGCCGCTAGCTGAAAACCCAGGAACTTCTGAGGTGGAGCCTTAAATATGCCAGGAATTTGCTTGCCAGTCATAATCGACCAGATTGCCGACTTCTCCTTGTTGACTCTTAGACCAAATTCGCATTCGAATTGGTCCAAGAGCTTCTCTAGTCCAGCAAGCTCCTCCCGTGAAGCAAGAAAAACCACCACATCATCCATATAGGAGACATGATGTACCCTTTCTCTTAGCAAAGGTATGGATATCCCTTTAAGAGATGTCTCAATGCCCAGCAGGAGGGGATTCACATAGGCAATGAAAAGGAGTGCACTCAGAGGAGAGCCCTGAGGAATAGAAACAACAGGCTTAAATCCTGGGGACACCCTCCCATCCAGAGACAAAAACACTTCCCTATTATACATGTGTTTTCTTTTTTATAGGTGAAAATTCATATTTTGGATTGATTCAAATATATTTGTATTTCATATAATTGTATTACAAAAATAATTTGGTTTAAAGATTAAAGAAAATTAAAATATTTGCATATATGTGTATTTATATATTTATTTATCATTTACTGTTTATAAGGGGTGTTAAAATGGATTAATCTTTTTATATTACATGCACAATGTGTATGCTTATCTATACTCACACATATTTTAAAATCCATTAACTGTTTATTATAAATTTATTTAACGCACGCACATTGATTACGTAAGTAATATTTACTAAGACAATAAACCTAAAGCATGTGTGGTTGAAAATGCGAAGATAGGGACCTCTACAGGTCTTAACCACAAGTATTATTCAATTAAGGTAATATGGAATGAATAATGATTGCACTATTTTGTACTACTAGGTGAATGAGTGTACTTATGATCTTTATAACCACTTAGAACCTATGTATTTTTGTACACTATAATTTAATTAATATTAGATGTGTAGTTTTATTTGCCAATCATTGGAAATATTTTTTGACATTTTTTCATATGTCATAGCATCAGCTGGGAGGTGAACCCATAACCGTCTGCAACCAACTACTTGCTTGCAAGGTGGCTGCGATGACCTCTCGGCTAACATACCCAAAATCTGAAGATTACTTAGAGTATTTTCAGACCTTTCATTTTATTATTATTATTATTTTTAGTCAATACATTTATTAATCATTATTTTAAGATATTCTAATAAAGTTATTTAATTCTATCATAATTTAAATATTGTATATTTTCTCTTGCTTACAGTTCTCTGAGTTCTTGTGATTCCAAGATAGCTAGCTCCTGACTAATGGCGTATGAATACATTTGTGTGAACATTTAATTTTTTTAAAAATTATTTAGATGGTACAATTGTAATGAAAATCTTTAAGTTCACTGAGTTTATGAATATATTTTACAATGATAATGAAGATTTTATTGGTAACCAATACACTCACCATATCCAATTGTCCTGAGCTTTGATTATGACTAACATCGATACAATGACTCCAGCATTTTTTTGTTATATGATTACTTGTATAGCATTTATGTTTGTGCATGCAGATAAAAATATTGATGATTGCTCTTTTATAATATGCCCCAAGTTAGTTGTTGACTTGATGATTAACCTAAAATTTTATAGTATGTTTATGTAAAACCTAGTGATAAAGATTGACTTTTGAATAGTGATTATGGTAATTTTATGTTATATATATATATATATATATATATATATATATATATATATATATATATATATTTGTTTCTGATTCACATTCCTTGCTTATATACTGTATCACTACTCATTTCATACTATTATATTAGAACTAATGTGATGTAATACTTTAGGTTTCTAAAAAGGTAATATGACCTAGCTTTTTTACATGTAATTTATCCAAACCACTTCAAACACTTTTTAGCAAAACTCTTTATTTATACATATATAAATACATCTATGTTTCGACTGTCCTGCAGTCTGCTTCAAGAGCTAGATATTAATGCTATATTCAAATCTGTATACTAACTTTTGATTATTGATCTTTGTTGAGATTTAAAATTTACACTTATATATCCAAAAGTCATCTTTACTTCTATTAATTTGAAAATTGAAACACTCTACAGTTTTGAACCCAAATTAATTTCTTAGCACAGTTATACAAATCTAATGCTAGACCTGTAGTTATTGCTTTCAGTGATCTCAATTTTATACTAACTGGAGAAATTTTTGACTGTAGCAAAGATCATATGCCAAATTAAGACAAAACTGAGATGAATTCAGTAAAATATATAATTGCTGGCTTGGGGTCATATCTAAATAAATGTATAGGCAAGGTAGCTGGTGTTTATCAAATCTCATGTGAAAATTGTAAAGCTTTTTACATAGGTATGAGTAATCATCGCATCAGTGTTAGGAGAGATGAACATGCTAATGCAGTTAAACAACACTTATCATCATCAGCACTTTCACTCCATACTATAGATTCAGGTCATAAAATTGATTTTTCTAGTACCAGGATCATATCCAGATGTGATAATTTCTACCAGTGCAAAATTAGAGAAGCCATTGAGATACTAAGCGAGATGATACATGCAAATTTCCTCCTATTTGGAAAGATTTTTTTAAAAAACATTCTTAATTTAACATTTTTGCTATTGGTAGAACTTTAACATTTTTTTCAAATGTGATTGTAGCGCCTCTACAACCAGTGGATGACTTATGTGATCAAGTCAAAACATCAGTATATCAATATTTACATTTTTTAACACAGATGGACCCACAAAATGTCTTATATATATATATATAAATACAAACATTCCCAGCAATTAATATTATGTAATACAAAAATACCCTAACTACTGCTTTATTAAGTAAATGAAATATTCTCAATCCAAAGTACAAGACAAAAACTTACTTTTTGCTTATTTATATCCTTTTACATTTAATTTTCTTTTTAATTTTTATATAAAAGATCCTTCAATTATTATAAAGTTTACATATAAAAATGAGAAAATCAGTTGTGACTAGAAAGTGTTGTGAATCTGTTTTAATTTATAATAAGTGAAAAGTATTTTATATAAAACATAAATTAAAAAAAAAAAAAAATAATGTAAAAGGATGTAAACACATATAAAGGTACGCAAAAAGTAAGTTTTTAAAAAATAGTTTATGTGAAAAAATATTTTAACTATTATTTTGTTTTGGAAATTCTTTATAGATTCTTTGCAATTGTACATGATGACCTGTACTTTCTCCTTTTTTTGGAGTTAGGAATTTCTCAGTCACTATGCCCGGAGAAACCTGTTAGCCACCTTACCTTCTCTCCTCCTATTTAAGAATATCTATATTCCATTTACTGAATAGTATTCGATAGTTATCTGGGCAGATACTGGCTACTCTCCCAAGCATTAAAAAAATTCAAATTTTAACCAGTCTTGATTCAAACCCATGTTATGAATACAGTCAAAAATCCATTAACATTATTTTGCAAGACCCTTTAACTGTAATCATATTTATTGCTTTCGCTAGAATTTATTTTCACATAAAGTATGATCTAAAGACTACACTGCATTGACTGATGCTATCTTCAAGGTTCTTAATCAAACATTTTGATCACATCTTCATTAATTGAGAATTGTCAATGTGAATTTAGTTAACTCTAATCTGTATCCCAAAACGTTTCCTTCTTTAACTACTCAGAAATATTAAACCTTGGAAGAAGTCAGTGACTTTATCCAATGTCCGTAATCTTATAAATTACTTTATACATATAGATTTATCTTTAAAAAGTTTAATTTATATTTTGGCTTGTTTTTTATCTTTCTAGTTTAGCATACACAAACAGAAAACTATTTAAATATTTGTTGCCATATTACATTACAACTAATTGTTTAGTAAATATGAATCTTTATAATGTAAATAAAATATTTCCTTGTTGGTTTTTTTAAAATCAGATTATGTGCTTAAATCTTTTAACTAACAGTTTTTTGTCCAGGAAAATATATTGTGTATAAAGAGAAGATATTATCTGTTGAACAGTCACAATTTTGCAACAAGGTATTATTGTGTAACTGTTATTGGTTCAAGTTACTTTCAAGTAATGGACATGTCCATATTATAATCTTATTTTTATTGGATTCAGCATTCAACACTACAGACCAGTGAATATATTTATAAATAAAATATAGTCAATGGCAGAAACAGGCCAAACGGTGATGTTCTGTGAATATGATTGTTCTATTAAGAAAAGAATCAGTCTATAAATTGGCAGTCTATTTGAAGTGAGAGGCAGGCAACAATGGATATTACAGTGTATGTACCACATATGATTGCACAAGCAGTAAGGCACATCTATGATCAAACCAAAAGCTGCTAGATTCTAAATCTGACATTAGGCAATCTTTCACAGTACAGCTGGAAAGGTCACCATGTTTGGAAACATGTTGGCATAATACAGCTGGCTATATGGTAACTAATATACCTAACAATGGTATCAGGCAAATGGTACATCATATGTTTATGTATAAATGTGGTATTGGGCAGTTTTATGTTTATTATATATAAATGTACTAGATTTGACATCACAGTTTGGGAGCTGAAAAGAATTTCTATAGCTAATTAATTCTGTGACAACTGATCTCTCTTCCATGGATTTTGGCAAAGTGCTATCTCTTCTATTAGCATTTTTCTAACCAAACTCCTTAATGATAATGGAGAGCTAAAAAATGTTTCATCAGACCACTTGTTGTTCAAACCTTAGATGTACAGCAAGACTACAGGCACAGACTATGGATCATCAGCCAGCAATAAATAATTTTTAAGATTCAAGAACACTAGACTTGCTGGGGAAGGCACCAGACCCACTGAAGATATCACCTCTATGATTAAAAACCCCAATAAAGATACAAAACCTGCTGATACCTATTGGTGAAGGCATTAAATTGATGATAATACAATCAGATCTGAATAATCTAAGAAGTGACAAAGATATCTACTCATGTATTTTAGTGACTACATTCTCCATGACTAATTTTAGCCCAGGGAAAAAAATATTATGGCTTGACTTACACCTACAAACGATTGTCTTGTCCAGATTACAATTGTATCTTGATTGGATTCAGCATTCATTGCTATACACTAAAAAATAAAGATATACATCAAATATAGTCAATAATTGAAACAAGCCATAGGTGAAAATGCTTAGTGAATCCAATTACTCCCAGTAAGGAAGGAGTCTGGCTATAAATTGGCATCGATTTGGAGGTAGAAACAGTCAACAACAAATATAACACAGACTGCCCATTTGATTGCAAAAGAAGTGAGGTCATTCACATTTGAAACTGAAATTGATAGATACTCAACTTGTCGCGAGACAAGCTGCTATGGTACAGCTGGAGATGTTAGTCACACCTAGAAGAGCAACTGATGTCCTTTGCTTCGATATTTGTACGGCCATTAGATGTTATACTATCCAATAGTATCGGGCGAATGGTATATCAGATGTTTATATATATACTGTGCCATTACAATTTAGTCATGAACTAAATTTATAGTAATGTGCATATAGAAAAGGTAAACCAAAATCATCATCACATTTTTATATAACCATAAAAGAAGCTGTAGGGCATCCAAGTTCAAACCCTACCAGATCAAAATTTCAAAAGCTTTAAACAGAAAGAGAGTGGGACAACAATTATATGCTTTATTTGTTTGTGTGTTGATAGAAAGGTAATACACACATTTAAACTATTTAATATTTAGTTTTTCTGTTAAAAAGCACAGTTATAATGCATACGTATAGGCAGTGTATGTGTAAGCTATTTAATTGTTTCATATTTCAAATATTCAACATTTTAACTTTCTTTAAAACTAACCTACGCTTGATCAATTCTAATATCTTATTCTATGCTTCTATTTTTCTTTCTATAATTGTAATTGGGATTTAAAAGTTACAGATTTAATTAAATAATAGGGTTATAATTACTAAGCTAGCAATTATATTATTTAATGTTAGTTTATGAATGATTTGAAATAAGGAAGGGTGTGTGTACATTACATACAGAAATTTACATTTATTAAATATTGAAAGAAAAGGAAGGATTAAATCTGTCAAATTATTTTTTTGTACAATTTTATGTTAAAAGAGGAAATCTGTTTAATCAGATATCTATCTTTGTAGCAATTTTGTTTTTGTAAATAATTGTTTGTCACTTTGGGAGCTTAATTTGGGTGGGAACTCTCATTTTGAAATTGTCTTATCTTAAGATCTAAAGAAGGAAGCTCAAAAATTTGAAATGTTACCTAGATGTAAAAAAAGAAAGGAAATAAGGATTAAGTCTATTTTTTTTTTTAAAACAAAAGTGTCTGGAAAAAGGATTAAACTTTTCAGTTGAAAAATAATTTAGTTGAAAATAAATTAGAGATCTAATTAAAACGAATTTGTCCAAAAATAGCAAGTGACGCTATCTCTGATTGGTTAAGTTAGCTAAAAATTGGATATAAAAAGCTGTCTGGAATTATTATTATTGTGATTATGATTCAGATTATTAGACTATTAAATTGAATGTTGAAAATATAAGAAATGGCTGGCTAGAAAAATTATATGTATGTCCCATCTTTGCCAGACCATCTGGGGAAGCTGCACATCATATAGGAAAGAAAAGATGTCTTGTCTAAAATAATATTCTACACCTTTCAACTGACCAGAGAAATAAGATGTTTTTAATAGAAGGAAGAAAGCATCCACCTGCATTCGATGAAAGATGAATTAATCTACCGATAAATATTAATCATCAAGTCCAATTAATTGTTCCAACAACTGATTTTAAACTCAAGAAAATTTATAAATGTGAAAACAACTGCTGTATTTCATCCACTAAAAGAATCATGCTTGACAGGAAGAGAAGAAAAATTAATATAATGATTTCCAAATTGTCCACTAAAGCAAATAACCTCCATAGAGTCATCATCATCAAATAGTTATACACCTCAAGAAAGAGATTGTTCCCACATAAAACAGAAATGGTAGCTGCAGAAATATAGACATTATACAAGACAAGTTTGAATCCTTCGAAATTTGCCACAAACTAATGATCGGTAATATGACTTTTTATATCTATTTTCTTTATGATATCAGAGTCTTAATAAACATTTTAGCAATAAAGTGGTATATTTTATTTAAAGAACTTTTAAAGACTATTCAGATCGATTAAAAACAAGAATGTCTTACTAATAATAACTTTGAGCTTCATAAATGATCTTGAATGTATCAAAATTATTTGTTTATTAATTTTACAGTTATGAAATATTAATGTGTAAAACAATTTTTTTATGGTATTATGATTTTAGTTTTAACTAATATATTATTATTTTGGTTCTAAATAATATTTTGTTATTATGGGATAAAACACGCACATACATAATAATATTTTTATATGTGTATAATTGCAAGTGAATGTGAAGTAACAAGTAGTACTAGAATATTAGATTATTTTGTTTCAAGTTAAGTATAGCATTTCAGAGGTAGAAGAGAGGGGGGGGAAATAATTTAAAACTTGTTTCTAAAACTTGCTCTTTCAATTCTATTAACATTTTTTTTAACATTCTACTTACATATTAGATTTATAAAGTATGTGTGCTAATGAGCAGATAATATTTTTTTTCTTGAAATACTTTTCTCATGGAGTGAAAATCATGGTCAATGTGACATCATCAGTGGTTGAATATTAGTTATTTAAGATATAAGTAAATATGCTAAAATTAAGCAATAATTATGAATTTCTTTATAAAAATTAGTTTTATGTTTAGGCTTAGTCCTAGAGCTGTAGTCGAAACCATTGTCGTTATCATTATCATCATCGTCATCATCAACGTTTAATTAATGAGCTGTTTAACTGTTTAAAGGCCATAAATAAATATTAATTTTATATTTAGTGATTTCTTAGTATAATTATAACTACATCCTGTCATCTATTTCATGCAAGGATGAGTGAATTGCCATCCTAAATTAGTTATATATAATCTGAGCTAGTAAACTTATAAAATGTTGAAACACATTTGTTGTGCTAAGATCTAAGAAATGATTTATGTCTAATATACTCCACTTCGGTTTAAAGATGTTTTACCTTTAGCTAAATATTAGTGCGTATAGTGATATGGCTCAAAAAGCAAAATCTCCCATTTTTATTAGAAATAAAGTACCAAAAAGGGGATTCAAACCCGGTACATGTGAAAGGTTATTAGATATAACCATGTCTAGATTCAGATAATCTAGTGGTGCCCTGCTAGACTATATTCACTTAGTATTTGTTTAAACATGCACTTAACATCAAACCAAGAAATGAAAGTGGATAAAACCTACTGTCTGTATACCTGAGTTATATTTTATTGAATTACTAGTGTACTCACCTCACGTGATTTCATATACCTGAGTTATAATACTTGTTGTTAATAATTTGTGTATAATTATTGATATTATATTGTAACCCTCTATAATATTTGGACTCCTTTAATTATGTTACAATGGACGCCCAACTGCGGCCTGATATTTTACCATATACCTGAAAAAGGGAGTCTATAGAATGATAGGAGATGTGTGGTTAAAAACAGAGAAATTTTTTTTTTTTTTTCAGTAAATTTTTTTTTTGTCTTACAAAATTTTCTTGGCCATACAGTCGTATTTTAGATTTGTATATGATGATGTTTAATATGATTTAATTTTTCATTGAGGATGATAAAATGGGTACAGCCATAAAACAGCTTGTTTTTTTTTTATCAATTTTGAAAATAGAGATGAATATCACAACTTAAGACAAAGGTGAAATAAATAATAGAATTTTTGTTTGTTTTGGAACATTAAAATGATTTATTTCCAGATAGAATAGGCATAGTAATAGTGATGAATTATAGAATAGTAATCTCATGTGTGTTTGGGGATTTCATTTTGTAAAAAGTCTATGATTTTAGAGGTTTGATTGGATGGTTGATCGTTGGAGTTTGGTTGGTTAGATTGCAGTTTTGATGATGAGTGGAGAGTTTTGTCATTGCCTTGAGAATGCTGTGTATTTTGTGTAACTTATGAATGATCAAACCCATTCACTGCTCTAAACCAATTTATAAGTTATCTTTATGTTATCATGAAGCAGTTAACAGTAGACCTGCCATGATGCCAGCCTATAAGTCTCCAAGAGAGAGAGCACAGCATAGTTTTCCAATCAAGTTTATATGTTAGTCTTATTTTTTCATGAAGCAGTTAACAGTGGACCTGCCATGATACCAGCCTATAAGTCTCCAAGAGAGAGAGCATGGCATAGTTTTCCAATCCAGTTATATGTTATTCTTATGTTATCATGAAGCAGTTAACAGCAGTCCTGCCATGATACCAGCCTATAAGTCTCCAAGAGAGAGAGCAAGGTTTCATTTTTGTAGTCTATAATAAGCAGGGCATTCCTTGATACTTGCCACATAAGACTCCAAGAGAGAGAGCAAGGCATAGTTTATCTATTTTAGCCCCTAAGACTTAATACTTTTTTATTGCAACAGAGTTTGCTTCATTCAATCAAGGGTTGTGGTAGTTAATAGTGATCGAATTGGGATGATCTTCTGAGTGCTCGTGATACATTGTGTGATTATAGTGCTGTGAATAAATTCTTTTATTTATCTCAAGATTGTGAACTGCTAGTCATTCTGTGGACTGTCAATATCTGTCTGATTTCTGGGAGAATGGATGAATGTATAATTTGGGCTATTGCAGACAGACATGCACTATATAGATTATTGTTGCATGGTTCATCAAATAAGGACATTAAATATTTTTTTTTGTATTTGTAATGCATGATAAGGTGGAAAGCAAATCAGTCAGTTAGTCAAAGAGATAGGTGTCAGACAAGGAAAGGATGTGTAGGTTTTTGGTGGTCAGGGAAAGCACAGATGGGATGTATATTGAAAAATATTAAAATTTAATAGATTGAATAAAAGTGAAATGGAAATGATGGAAAAAAATAATGCAGATGCTTAAAAGTATGCTAGAAGATAATAGAATCTGGAGAGAAAGTTTAAGAGATGATAAAAAAGGCATAGAAAGTGTAGAAAGTTTAAAAAAAGAGGATAAGAGGAGTGAAGATGAATTAAAAAAATATATCAATAACTCTGTTGAAAACAACAGTAAAATTCCTATAGCTTTGGGAAATAAAATAGAGAAACATGGGAAAAGAGCCTCAATTCCTGGAGTTGATAATCTTTATAAAGAAGAGGATGGAGAGGTTGTAATGGGATTAGAAGTTACCGTAAAAGTAAAGGGGATAGTAACAAGTACTGAAGAGTTTCAGATTCGAATAAAGAAGGAAGCACTATCAGGTATAAAATTGACCAGACTGATGAAAGATTGTATGTATCAAAACATACAAGAAGATTATAACAATTCCAAAAGAAATAAGGAAAGTCTGGAACAAAAGATTTGTCATTCTGTGAAAAGATGGATAGAAAGTCTAAGAGAGGATAGCAAAAAGAGTGCAGAAAGTATAGTAGAAGGTAGTCAGAGATTAGAAGATAATGCTGAAACCTCTTTAGAAGATAGAGCAGGAGAGATGGGTGAATATGTTAGAATTGTAAAACAGAAAGGTAGTCAGAGCTTACCAGTTTTAAAAGATAATCTGGATAGTCCGACCACTGATAATAAAGAAAATAATGTAAAGTTAGATACACTGATAGAGAATAGGCTCCAAGAAGTAGAAAGGCCAATAGTAGCCATAATACCAAATCTCCCAGTAAAGAAAGTACATGAGGAGATGGACAGAGAGCAGATGGGGATAGATCATGAAGTGAAAAGGAAAAGAGAGTTGGAGGACAAACTTCATGCATCCGATAAGATGATTGATTTAAGATAGGCAATAAGGGAGATGAAACCAGATATTTTAGAAAGAGAACAAAAGTTTCAACAGTCCATAGTTCTCAATCTAGTAACAAACCAGCATGTGTGGTTCCAAAAATCTGTCTTCTTAAATAGATTGGAGATACCTTATATATGGTATAGAGAATCAATCTCTCTGAAAAATTTAAATGTTCTGGAAAATTTAAGTGTGCCTTATATTTGGTACAAAGAGTCAACATTTTTAGAGAGTTTAAAAATAAATTATACATGGCACAGAGAATCAACCTCTCTGGAAGATGTAATGAATTATATCTGGTACAGAGAGTCAATCTCTCTGAAGAGTTTTAATGTCCATTATATATGGTACAAAGAATCTCTCTGAAAAATGTAAATGTTCTGGAAAGGTTAAATGTGCCTTATATATGGTACAAAGAGTCAACCTTTCTAGAAAATTTAAAGATAAATTGTATATGGCCCGGAGAATTAACCTCTCTGGAAGATTTAAGGATGAATGATATCTGGTATAGAAAGCCAATCTCTCTGGAAAACTTCAAAGTGCCTTATATATGGTACAGGGAGTCAATCTTTCTGGAAAGTTTAAAAATAAAATATGTATGGTATAGAGAGTCAATCTCTCTGAAAAACTTCAAGGCATATTATGTATGGTACCAAGAATCCATATTTCTAAATAGAGATTGTAAGAGGAAGTTATATAAAATAAATCCTCCGGATATGTTTTATAAATATCCAGTCAAGATGAAAAATGGAAATATTAAAAATGGACTGGATGTACATGTGCAATTTTATGCAGACTACAATCTCCAAATAAATTATTTTAAGTTTTCTAATGAAAAATATATTTACCAGTAGTTAGAAAATTTTTTTTTATATTATTATTAGTGTGTTTATTATTATTAGTGTATTTTATTAGTTAGGATTTTTTTTAAAAATATAGTTAAAACAAAAGTGCTGATGATTTTATCCGAAGGGGGGGGGGGAAGTTGTGCCATTACAATTTAGTCACTAGCTAAATTTATAGTAATGTGCATATAGAAAAGGTAAACCAAAATCATCATCACATTTTTATATAACCATAAAAGAAGCTGTAGGGCATCCAAGTTCAAACCCTACCAGATCAAAATTTCAAAAGCTTTAAACAGAAAAAAAGTGGGACAACAATTATATGCTTTATTTGTTTGTGTGTTGATATAAAGGTAATACACACTTTTAAACTATTTAATATTTAGTTTTTCTGTTAAAAAGCAAAGTTATAATGCATACGTATAGGCAGTGTATGTGTAAGCTATTTAATTGTTTCATATTTCAAATATTCAACATTTTAACTTTCTTTAAAACTAACCTATGCTTGATCAATTCTAATATCTTATTCTATGCTTCTATTTTTCTTTCTATAATTGTAATTGGGATTTAAAAGTTACAGATTTAATTAAATAATAGGGTTATAATTACTAAGCTAGCAATTATATTATTTAATGTTAGTTTATGAATGATTTGAAATAAGGAAGGGTGTGTGTACATTACATACAGAAATTTACATTTATTAAATATTGAAAGAAAAGGAAGGATTAAATCTGTCAAATTATTTTTTTTGTACAATTTTATGTTAAAAGAGGAAATCTGTTTAATCAGATATCTATCTTTGTAGCAATTTTGTTTTTGTAAATAATTGTTTGTCACTTTGGGAGCTTAATTTGGGTGGGAACTCTAATTTTGAAATTGTCTTATCTTAAGATCTAAAGAAGGAAGCTCAAAAATTTGAAATGTTACCTAGATGTAAAAAAAGAAAGGAAATAAGGATTAAGTCTATTTTTTTTTCTAAAACAAAAGTGTCGGGAAAAAGGATTAAACTTTTCAGTTGAAAAATAATTTAGTTGAAAATAAATTAGAGATCTAATTAAAACGAATTTGTCCAAAAATAGCAAGTGACGCTATCTCTGATTGGTTAAGTTAACTAAAAATTGGATATAAAAAGCTGTCTGGAATTATTATTATTATTGTGATTATGATTCAGATTATTAGACTATTAAATTGAATGTTGAAAATATAAGAAATGGCTGGCTAGAAAAATTATATGTATGTCCCATCTTTGCCAGACCATCTGGGGAAGCTGCACATCATATAGGAAAGAAAAGATGTCTTGTCTAAAATAATATTCTACACATTTCAACTGACCAGAGAAATAAGATGTTTTTAATAGAAGGAAGAAAGCATCCACCTGCATTCGATGAAAGATAAATTAATCTACCAATAAATATTAATCATCAAGTCCAATTAATTGTTCCAACAACTGATTTTAAACTCAAGAAAATTTATAAATGTGAAAACAACTGCTGTATTTCATCCACTAAAAGAATCATGCTTGACAGGAAGAGAAGAAAAATTAATATAATGATTTCCAAATTGTCCACTAAAGCAAATAACCTCCATAGAGTCATCATCATCAAATAGTTATACACCTCAAGAAAGAGATTGTTCCCACGTAAAACAGAAATGGTAGCTGCAGAAATAGACATTATACAAGACAAGTTTGAACCCTTGGAAATTCGCCACAAACTAAAGATCGGTAATATGACTTTTTATATCTATTTTCTTTATGATATCAGAGTCTTAATAAACATTTTAGCAATAAAATGGTATATTTTATTTAAAGAACTTTTAAAGACTATTCAGATCGATTAAAAACAAGAATGTCTTACTAATAATAACTTTGAGCTTCATAAATGATCTTGAATGTATCAAAATTATTTGTTTATTAATTTTAGTTATGAAATATTAATGTGTAAAACAATTTTTTTTCTATGGTATTATGATTTTAGTTTTAACTAATATATTATTATTTTGGTTCTAAATAATATTTTGTTATTATGGGATAAAACACGCACATACATAATAATATTTTTGTGTGTATAATTGCGAGTGAATGTGAAGTAACAAGTAGTATTAGAATATTAGATTATTTTGTTTCAAGTTAAGTATAGCATTTCAGAGGTAGAAGAGAGGGGGAGAAAATAATTTAAAACTTGTTTCTAAAACTTGCTCTTTCAATTCTATTAACATTTTTTTTAACATTCTACTCACATATTAGATTTATAAAGTATGTGTGCTAATGAGCAGATAATATTTTTTTTCTTGAAATACTTTTCTCATGGAGTGAAAATCATGGTCAATGTGACATCCAACTTAATACAATATACATTTGAAGGGAAAGGGGGAAGAACTTGAAATTAATCTGAGGATTGTTGTATAATCAATTATTATTGTTATTATTATTCATATCAATTTTCATGTTTCTCTAGAAATTTTATGTATATGTTAGAAATGCAGTAATAAATATTAGTTTGTTTTATTAAACGAGGTGTATATATTTCATTAAGTGCAGTCTTTGTTAAGTGTGAACATTCATCATCATCAGTGGTTGAATATTAGTTATTTAAGATATAAGTAAATATGCTAAAATTAAGCAATAATTATAAATTTCTTTATAAAAATTAGTTTTATGTTTAGGCTTAGTCCTAGAGCTGTAGTCGAAACCATTGTCGTTATTATTATCATTATCATCATCGTCATCATCAACGTTTAATTAATGAGCTGTTTAACTGTTTAAAGGCCACAAATAAATATTAATTTTATAATATTTAGTGATTTCTTAGTATTATTATAACTACATCCCATCATCTATTTCATGCAAAGATGAGTGAATTGCCATCCTAAATTAGTTATATATAATCTGAGCTAGTAAACTTATAAAATGTTGAAACACATTTGTTGTGCTAAGATCTAAGAAATGATTTATGTCTAATATACTCCACTTCGGTTTAAAGATGTTTTACTTTTAGCTAAATATTAGTGCGTATAGTGATATGGCTCAAAAAGCAAAATCTCCCATTTTTATTAGAAATAAAGTACCAAAAAACGGATTCAAACCCGGTACATGTGAAAGGTTATTAGATATAACCATGTCTAGATTCAGATAATCTAGTGGTGCCCTGCTAGACCATATTCACTTAGTATTTGTTTAAACATGCACTTAACATCAAACCAAGAAATGAAAGTGGATAAAACCTACTGTCTGTATACCTGAGTTATATTTTATTGAATTACTAGTGTGCTCACCTCACGTGATTTCATATACCTGAGTTATAATACTTGTTGTTAATAATTTGCTTATAATTATTGATAGTGGGATATCTTGAGAAATCCAACGTTATTTTAAATATTATGATCTTATATATATTGTAGACAACTCAGATATGGTAATAGTTAATTTTGTTATACTGGATATTTGAATCACCTTTAAATTTGTTACAATACATTGTATACAAGTTCTTAATAAAATATTTAACCGTATTGTGCGGAGTTGTTTATTACTATCGCATATAAAAACAATAGTAACTTATTAAGAGTATTTATAAAAAGAATGTTTTACTTATCTATCCTGATTAAGAAAAAAAGTTTTATATTAGAGAATGCGAACGATCTTTGAGAAAATTTAAAGCTTGGCTATTCAGTATTATCTGAATAAATTTAATATCAAGTTATTCTGAGAAAGAATAATCAACATAAATTATTATATAAGAATTTTAAAGCAAACAACTTGAGTGGGTGTTATTTTCTAACACAGGATTATTATTATTTTCACAACACAGGTACTAACAATGCACGAATTATTTCCATTCACTTTATTTGTAAACGTAATATATTTTTTCATTTCTATCGAAACTAAATGGTATAATCAATAAATAATTTAAATAATATTCTAATTATTGAAATGTAATACTGCATTCATTTAAATTAAAACTGATTCTAAATTCGACGTCATAACAGTACTATGAAAAAATAATGACAATGAACTTGCAAAGTAATATTCTATGCTACGTCACATATATTCATATAAAACTATAGGTAACGAGAGTTAGTAATAAATAACCTGATTTGAACTTAGGATTTTTAGTCTATATTTATCTTCCACTCCATCCCGAACGACCGACACCCATAATCACACACGTGAAAAAGATAAATGATTTCCAATAAATGTTAATATAAAAAAAGTAAGGTATGGGTGGATTATTAATTCATACAAACAATTAGGCAATAATTAATTAAGCTATAAAAGAATTAGAGAATTGTAATTACTGAGTAATTAAATGAAGACGAATCTAACCTAAAACCAGATGAGATAATAAAAATAGATACTATACTAAATATAGAGGATTAGAACTCTGACTTTCAAGCACCCTTCAACTATTCACAATATCTCATACAACTGATACCCATGACCACACACATGTAAAAAAGATAAATAATCACCAATATTCGTATTTCATGCTAAACCAGCACTCATGAGTTGGTCCAGATTATTATCTCCCACACCTATATATAATCAGTGCTCAGTTTATATTAAGATAGTAAATCTTCACACTTTAATGGACAGGCTTCAATCTACTCCAACCTCCAACTTTTCTGACATTCATATCATTGAAAATCTGATGGTGGAAAGTCCAAATCCCATGCTGATGCCAATATTATTGCCATACCCATGTTGACCTCAAGTCACTGATTCCTCATGTATAGAACCTTATCCATTTAAATACATAGAAGAGGGATGGCAGGATATGAGCTTCATATGTAAATATTTGAAAACCAGGCACTTTTCACAAACCTGGAGCTTAATTGTAAATATAGGGGATTTGAACTCAGACTTTCAAGCACTTCACTATCCACACTATCTCATACTACTTATATACATGACCACACACATGCAGAAAAAATAAATAATCACCAATATATGTATTTTGTGCTAAACCAGCATTCATCAGTTGGTCCAGATTACCATCTCCCATACATATATATAAATCAGTGCTCAGTTTACATTAAGATAGTAAATCTTCACACTTTAATGGATAGACTTCAATCTACTCCAACCTCCAACTTTTCAGCCATCCATATCATTGAAAATCTGATGATGGAAAGTCCAAATCCCATGCTGATGCCAATATTATTGCTATACCCATGTTGACCTCAAGTCACTCTGACCTGGAATCCTCTATATTTACAATTAAGCTCCAAGTTTGTGAAAAGTGCCTGGTTTTCAAATATTTAGATACTATACTAATAAAAGAAAACTGATTTAAGAATAAATAACAGAATCAGCAAGAGTATGAAAGCAACTGATCATTTAATAGCTAAAGAGATGCTGATATAAATAGCTGGGATGAGACCAACAAAGTGGTCTGAATACTATATGGATGAAAATAAATCATACATGAATTAGTCTTGCAGCATAATCATATTGGACATTGTTGTCATAAACAGACTTTATAGAGAGGCGATCTATCTTTGAACATTGAAAGTAGATCCAGAAACAATTGACAGGTTATGCAATGGTAAAGTCAGTAAATATAATTTAAAAATATGTAAAATAGATTTGGTAATATTAAATAAAATTAGTTTATATGCATCTAATAGCATTTATGATAGTCAACACTAATGCAGACAAACTTACAAGTTTAGTCTAAAACCAAGTGATCACATCTGGGGCATAAAAATTGGCACAGTTGCTATTAATTTGAATCATATAACAAAGATAGATTAAGCTTACATCATCAGAGAAATATATCTAAAATGAATGTCTGCAATGATGCAAGGTGTTATAGGAGAATTTGATATGAATGACACAAACAATTGTTTGCCCTATGCTCAACATGTAAAGGAATATTTTTTGATTAATGAAGTTGTTGAGAGCAAAATAAAAATAGCATCATTACTCTGATTTGCAGGAAAAGGATAATTTAGATGGCAATGTATAAACTCTGGGACTGGTACTCTTGAAGATTACTCTTATGATCAAATGAAACAATGTCAAATTATTTTAGTCCACATTCTTTTAGATACATTGCAGCACACCAGAAATCACAATATTATAAATGAAAAATTAAAAGACTAAGACATAGCTCTTCAAAATATAGCAAAATCACTGTGTCTATGATTCATTTCTGGGGCAGGCATTCTTATAATGATTTCAGTGGGTGATGAGCAACAATATTTTATGACAACAGCTATTAGCCAATAATGAATTAAACTATAAAGAAGCCATAAAATATGGAAATACCCATGAATTGGTTGTAGAGCAATTCAGAGAATTCTCTGAGTGGAAAGTTGGTGATAACAATGACATGGGTATCTGTAAAATGATGAAACCAGAGAAAAGAAATACAATTTTTTTTAAAGCAAAAATAAAAATAATGAAACTTTTGTATGTTATTGTTGTGGAAAATGAGACCACAAGGGGTAGCAACTGTTTTTGAAAGCCTAAATATTTTGCAGAAAAGGGAGGTTTTTAATAAATATGTTTTACCAGTTATTATATGGATCTGTGACTTGGACACAATAGAATAGCAATACAGAGACTTCAGACCACTTAAAGAAGTATGGAAAAATGCATGTTAGGAGTAACAAGAAGAGATCAAAAACGCAATATATGGGTAAGAGAACAAACAGGTGTTACTGATCTCATTGAAAAAATTAAAAAAGTGGAGTATGCTGAACATATTGCTAGAAGAGATAATAGATGGACAATTGAAATCTTAAACTGGATTCCAAGAGATTGTAAAAGACCCAGAAAGAGACAACATGTGAGATGGATGGATGAAATAAGAAAGTATGCAGGGATGATGTGGAGAAGAGAAGCTAAAGTTCAGAGAAGATGGATTGAACTTGAAGAGACTTTCATCCTGCAGTGGATTGATAATGTTTGATGATGATGATAAAAGAAAAAGCCTTATCAAAATGATATGCTAAGAGGAGAGAGCAAAGTTAGTAAAATTGTTAGTGGGTGTACAAACATAATAGATAAAAAAAACACCAAAGAACCAGTATAAAAAACATGATATCTGATGAATGTGAGAAAATTATTATCCAGGTTCAATTGTGCAAGAAGCCCATATTTATGAAGGTAAATAATGGAAATAGAGATTCATAAATAAAAAATACCAATAATTGAAGAAACTGAACTGAAATCATTAGATGTAAATGGAAATATTATTGAAATAAAGAGGATGGATTAACATGCTTATTTAAATAAAAGATGGTAAAATATATCTTCTACTCCTATACATAATATATGCTGCAATAAATCCATTAACATGTTAAAATTATTTATTCCACTGGGCATCAAAATTATATTAGTTAAAAGTATTGCAGTTAGAAAAATGGATAAGGGAAATATTTTCTAAACCGTTTAATGAGAAACCAGGGGAAATAAAGACCACTCCAGTAATAATGGGATAACTCCTGAGACAATACCCATAATGTATAAATCACATAAGGTTCCTTTCATTTACAAAAAAAGTGTAAAGAAAGTAATTAAAGAATTTATTGAAAAAGGAATATTGGAGCAGACATAGTCAAAACATCAAACTGTTTGTGGTAATAACTAAGGCAATAAGTAAACATGAACACCCTGTCTAAAATGTCAAAGAAATTTATGCATCACTATAGATTTTAAATTATTTTGAAAAATTGTATCTCAATATGGCTTTCCATCAAATATCAGAAACAAGGAAGGCCTGATAAAATATTAATGCCTAATTAGAATTATATATTAACTTTTTTGGAATAACTACAGCATCTAGCATTTTCCAGTCTAAAACACTCTTAAATAATCACTCCCAATAAAAATGGAGTCATACTATAGTTTGGAAAAATCTTGTGACAGCTAAAATGGAAAATGCCACCTGTGGAAAATGTATAAAAACACTACAATAATCAAAGCTAAATTAAACATACAAAAATAAATATGGAATTCTAGTGGAACAAAATTTTTTACATGTAATTTCTAACAAAGGTATGTCTCTGTCCCTGAAAAGATGAGAGCTATAGCTGAAGCTCCAAAACCAAAAAAAAATGTAAAGCAGTTACAAGCTTTTTTATATTCTTATAAATTATTTTGGAAATCTCTTGAAAGGAAAGACTCATATAGCCTGACCTTTATATAGTCTAGTGAACCCCTCCCCCCATGGAAATGGGAAATGATGCAAAAGTGAGCATTTGTGTATACAAAATCATTTTTATATTAATGACAAATGCATTGAAGTTCCGAGAGAGTGCAGCACTGTATCCTCCCAGTCATACTGCTAAAAGGCTTATTGCTTATGCATTCAACTGAACAAAAAGCACTGGACATATTACTTAGAATCTGTAAGTTTCATCAGTATTTATAATGGATGTCATTTCAAGATTTTAATTGACCACAAACTCTACTGGAAACCTCAGTCAACAATCACTAAATTCCTAAACATCATAGCACTTGTGTGTGTAGATGGCTGCACATAATCTCTGGCTATGATTACTTTATTGAACACATACAGGGAACCAAATTAATCATACAAATGCTCTGTACTATATGTTCTTATAAGACAGCTGTGACAAAGAAATTGAGATTAATCATAAAAATAATTTAAAATCAAAAGGTTTAAACAGTAAAAAAGTAGCTAGTTAGATGAAAGAAGGTAATGAATATCAATGGATAATAAATTAAATCCAAAAAGGCTGGCTAAATAACTGTCCAAATTTTTACATGAAGTATTGTGGGATACCTGTGAAATCTAAAAATTGCACACTAATAGAGAACTATGTCATATTCTAGTTAAAGGAAGAGATAAAATTTTAAGATTATTGCATGAGGATTACAGTAGCCATAAGAATATAAGTATTTGACCAGGACTATATGTGGTAGCCAGCAGTATTAAATGTCAACCTTATGCAGAACTGCCTATTAAAAATTTTAAGGCATGGCAAAAGCTTCAAAGCCATGACAACATATTCACATATATCTTTCAAATCTGTTTAACAGACATTATATATATATATATATATATATATATATCTGTTATATATATATATATATATATATATATATATATATATGATTCACATTTGGGATAGGCCAAGTATTGGTTAATTAATAATATCAGCCACAAGGAAACAATTGAAAATTTGTAGGATATTTTTTTGTATCACTGTCTTCTAGAAACTTTGGTTTTGGATAATGAGAGTAGATTCATAACAGTTAAATTTGAATAATTTATTGAGGAGTAAAGCTTAAAGTATTTTCTTATGCACCTTTACCACCTTTAATCAAATAGACTGGCTGAAAAGATTGTATAAAGTTTAAAGCAGTCAATAAATAAATTGGGGGAAATAAAGGTATAGGACATGTTGTATACTACAGTCCTCTATCAACATTCAATCCCAATTGCAAAAAACAAAAAAATCATTGGCAGAGTTATACTTAAATCAAAACTTTTGATGTATATTATCAAATTTATACCTTAGGAGTATATATAGAGAACTTTATTAAACATTTAAGTTTGCCATTAGGTCAAAAGTTTGGGTTAAAAAGAGTTTAGATAAATTATGGACCTACACCCCTATTAAACAAACAGTATTGAATCAAATAATGACAGTTTTGACAACAACAAAAAATGGGAAAGAATTACATAAAGACATAAATCACCTGGGGAAGAATAACAGCAAAGATATCATACTCATCATAGATACCAAGGAAAAAAGAGTTGATTTTGAAAATACCCTAATTAAGCTTAACATCAAAATAATGAATATATACCAGAATTTGATTGGTCAGAAATTAAAGATGAAGATAAATTAATTTATATTCATCTGAGACACATAGAGTTACATGTGTATTGAAAACATGTTTATATAAAAATATAAGAGTATTTTGAGATTAATTACATAGAAACAATTATTAAGAATTTATTAAACTTCAAAACAATCAGAGAACTGGTACTGAATATTTAAATGAAGAGATGAGATAATAAAAATAGATAGTAATAAATAAAAAAAAGATAACTGATTTAAGAATAGATAACAGGATCAGTGGAAATGTGGAAACAACTGATTGATCAAGGACTAAAAAGATGCTTATAAAAACATAGGATAAAATTGACAAATCAATCTGTATCCCAGATGGATGAAAAAACTTCCTATTTGGATTAGTTTCATAATATAATGATGCTAGATGTCACGACCTGTTGCCTTAAATAGATTCTATCATGGAGTAACCTACCTTCAAATGCTGAAAGTAGATTCAGAAACCAATTACTAGGTTATACAGATGTTTATTATAATTTATGTAAGACTTAAGGAAAAGTCTAAGTATGATTTACTTATAATATATAAAATAATATTTGATAATATTAAATATTTAATATTTGATAATATTAAATATTATACATGTGTCTTGTTGTACTTCTGATAGTTGTTAGGGCAGATGAACTTACAAATCCAGTCCAAAGCGAAATTCTTGCATCCAGACCTAACCCTGCCCAAATTAATTAAAAATATTGTTGAATAATTTATTTTTTGTATATGTGTGTTTTATGCGCATGAATTATTTTATAAAATTAGCAATAACAACAAAACTTTTATATAATGTCAATACTAATACATACTATTTTTTTTTTAAAAAAATGTACACCTTTTTGGTTTATCATAAGCATAATACTATGTGAATTTGTGCCCTTGATTAAGAGTGACTTAATTTATGGAATTCAACCGGCAAGTCACTAGTTGAAATACTAACAATTTATTAATATATATTCTAAATAATAAACTCATTGTTAAGTTTAAAACTTACTTTATGTATTATTCATAGAATAATTTAGTATGTGTACAGTCGGGCTTAGGACAAATATGGGCCCTGTACACATCATTTTTTTTCTTTTTTCTTTTAAATGATATTTGGTGGTGATGCCAGATCAAATTCCATCAGTTAGTTCTAGAAAAAATTAAATAAAACTCATCAACTTATTTTTTTTTATCATAATTTTTTCTCTCATTATAAATATAGCTCACAATTTGATCATTTCTTCTCTAATTTTTTTAAAACTGTCACATACTAGAAATATCCAACCCCCTCCCCCCATGTTTATATAATTTCCACAAAAAAATTAAATCTTTTCTCTAATTCTTGTATCCTAGATGGTGGCTCTATAATAGTCTAAATAAATATGTTGATGATGTAGACAACAAGAATGGATAGCTTTTGAAGAAATTTTGTCAGAGAGTAAATTTGAGCATTGGAAACTTATCTAATATTTATGAGGGACAATATACATGGTCTAGGAATAATATATCCCACACAATAGATTATATATTGGTAGAGAAAGAGGGAATGAATAAAGTACGGAAAATTAAGGTGTTTGATAATGAAGAGAGAGTATGTAATAGTGATCATAATTTTGTTGTAATTGAAATGGTTAGTAATGTGATGGAAAATAGGAATAAAAGTAGAAACAATAGTGAAAGATGTGGATGGAGAGTAAATGATAAAAATAAGTTGGAAGAGTATAACACAAGTTGAAGAAACCATGGAAGAGTTGATTGGAAATGAGTATGAGAACTGGTGTGATGAAATAGAAAAAGTTGCAAATAGGGTTTTAGGTGAGAATATTCAGAAAAATAAAAGTAATAGAAAAATGAGAGTTAGTAAACGTGTAAAAGAGAGGTAAAAAGCATGCAGAGAATATAAGTGTGCTATTAAGAACAAAGAAAGTGAAAAAGATATTAATGCTAAATGGCAAAAGTAGTTAGAAAAGAAGAAGTTAGCTAAAATAGATAATTATAGAGAGAGAATGAAACTAAATAGTAAATTATTGGATGATATTAATAAAAGTGGAAGAGATGGGAATAAAAAAATTTGGAATTACATTAAAAGGAGAAATTTAGGAGAGAGAGAGATAGTATTACTGGATGAGGAGAGAATAGAGTATAGCTCTAGAGAAGAATTAGAGAGAATATTGAATAGTTATGTAATGGATATAGAAAAGATGCTAGATGTGAAGGACAGAGGCATAGAAAATATGAAAGCATATAGTAATGGAAATATTGCATTGACAGAAAATGAACTGAATGAGGCAGGGAAGAAATTGAGAAGTGGTAAGGCAAGAGGATTAGATGGATGGGCAGCAGAGATGGTAATGAATTTGGGGCATAGGGCAAAAGTAAAGTTACTATCATGTTTTAATAAGATGGCACAGAAGAGTTTTTCCGGGTAGTTGGAGTAACACAAGAGTAAGATTATTATTTAAAGGAAAAGGTAAGGATCATAGAAAGTTAAATAATTATAGACCAATAGCAGTAACATCAGTTTTATATAAAGTTTTTTCATATATGGTGGCTGGAAGAGTTACAAAATGGATGGAAGAAAATAATGTAGTGGGGGAAATGCAAGGAGGTTTTAGGTCAGATAGGCGTATAGGAGATATTTTATTTGTAGTTACACAACTTATAGATATGAGTAGAAATTCAGGTAGACAGTTATATATTAGTTTTATAGATATAGAGAAGGCATATGATAGAGTGAATAGAAATAGATTATGGATAAGTTTAGCAAATCTGGGAATAGATGAAGCTTCAGTGGGTGTTATTAAGAAATTATATGAAAATAATTACTATACATATCAATTAGGGGATATAGAATCAGTTAAAGTTAAAAATGGGGTGGGACTGAGGCAAGTATGCCCTATGTCACCTATTTTGTTCATGTTGTATTTGAGTAAAATGGAGAGAGCAATAGAAAGACTAGGAAGAGGGATAGAGATACCGTTAACAGGTGGCAAGAGAGTATATACATTGTCCGGTCTTTTTTTTGCGGATGATGTCTTTTTGTGTGCAGAAAGAAGAAAAGATGTGGAAGTTATGCTGAGGACATGTGCAAGGGTGGGTAAAGATATGGGGATTAAATTTAGTGAAGAAAAATCAAATATAATGATGGTGAATACTGGGGAAAGAGAAGACAAAGATTTCTTATTGGGGGATATAAAGTTAAGTGTGGTGAATAGATATAGTTATTTGGGAATCATTTTGAGTAATAAGAAAAATTGCTTGGATAAATGGGAAAAAAAATTGATAAATGAAGCAAAGAAAAGAAAGGGATTGATAAAGAAATTAACACTGTTTTCATATAATAAATATGATGTAGCTAAAATTGTAAGGAAGGGAGTGGCAGTAGCAGGGTTAACATATGGCAATGATGCATTATGTGTTAGTAAAGGGGTATTAGATTGCTTAGAAAAAGTACAAATGGAAGTAGGAAGACATGCATTAGATGCTGAGGTATGGACAGCAAAAGAGGCAATTCAAAGAGAAATGGGATGGTCAAGTTTTTATATGAGGGATGCAAAAAGCAAATTGAAAATGTTCGGTAGATTGCAGTTTATGGATAATAAAAGAATAGCCAAAATAGTATTTAATTGGGTTACAAGTAAAGGGCAGCCAACAAGATGTGTGAGAAAGGTAATGCGGTATGCAGAAGATTTGGATAAAGAAGTTATGTCAGTATACTTGTACAAAAGATGGGATGATTGTGTTAGGAGGATTGTTGAGTGTTATAGTGGGAAGGAGTGGATAGAAGAATAGATGCATTAATAAAGAATAGGGAGTTGGAGAGATGGAGAACTAGTATGGAGAGTAAAACGAGTTTAAATATATATAAAAGTAAATGGAAGATTGGGTGTGAGTTAAGTTATGATAATAGTAAGGAAAGTAGTTTATTGTTTAAGGTTCAAATGGGATTTTTAGCAACAAGGGAATATACACGTAAATGGAAAAATATGGGTGATTTAGTCTGCAAGTTGTGTAAAGAAGGCATAGAAAATATTAGGCATCTGTTACTTCAATGTAAATGTTTAGAAGCAGAAAGGGTATAAATAATGAAGTTATGGAAGGTTAAATATGAACAAAGTGATTATACAGAAAGTGAGTTATTGGTTTTTATGCTAGGTTTGGGAAAAAATAAGGGGGATTTAGATATGAAGGTCATGGGGTTGACAAAGATTATGTTGTGGAAATGGGATGGAGCAGATTATGGAAAAACTTAGGGTGGACAATGGAAAAGGAAGGTAAAGTGGCTAACAGTTTTCTCTGGGCATAGCTGCTGAGAGATTCCTGACTCCGTTTAAGGAGAAGAAACAGTACATCACATCACGTTTCTTAATGATATGATGTTGATTAAAATATTTCACATACCTCCAAGATTAAAATAGTATAACAAATTTTGATAAGGGACTGGCATCCTAGCAAACTGCCACTGATGATCAAATATTACCACTTGATCATAGTTCTCTGCTGACTAGTAAACTATCCTGTTTTAAATCAGAGAATTTCAATACTTACAATGCCAGCTGATAAAGATAGCTATTATTTGTTTGTATATTGTACTAAACCATACTCCCTTGCAAATGGCCTTGCACAATATATAACTATGGGCTCATGTTTTATACACTTCTCAAACCTCTTTTATCTATTAAAAAAATTCTATTACATTTTTTTTCATTTAAAAATAATCATAAACTATAAATATAAAAATAAACCATTGTATCATTTTTTCTTTAAAATAAAAAAATGTATTCTCACAATTAATATTTTGGCCAAACCATTAACTAGGAAAAAAGTTTTAAAAAAATTGAAAATGACAAAAAATTCTTGAATAAATAAATGCAAAACATTATAATTAACATATTTAAACTCTTTAATCAATCAATTATATATATATAACTATACACAGATATCCAAATATATAAACACTTTTTTCAATTTATTAGCTTTAAGAAGTAGTATCCCAAAGAACTACAATCTACATTACGTGGTTTCAATAGCCAGAATCCATTAAATATGTGTGCTGGTTAAAAATCATTTAATAATTAAGATTTTTAATTGTAATTATTATATCTAGATTATCAAGATATAGATAAGAGTGAAAATTTTCTCTTCTAGATAAAATACACATTTCTCCAGAGAAAAAATAAATATACTTCTGCTCCTGTATAAATAATTTTTCCTCTCTAATATTGATAGAAAAAAATAAAATTATTAGATACTTCTTAATAAGCATGTGATGTTTACAGTTAATTTTTGCTTGAATATATTGGACTTCTAGGAAAAAATTAGTCATCAAAGTATTCATAATATCAGATAGGAAATTAAATTTATTAAAAGCATTATAGTTTTTTTTGTTTTAAAATGAAAAGCTGATTTTTTTATAATTCTAAAATTGGTGCTTGTATTATAGATAAAGATGCCGTTGGATGGTGCCGTGTTCATGCTAAAACTATAAAATATGAACATTCACGGCCGTTGATTTTAATAATTTTTCTGTGCTTTTTTGTAATGCGAAAACAAAACAAAATCACCTTTTTTAAATATTTTTTATTAACGTATACAATTTAAATGATAATAATAAATGTAAAATAAAATCAACAAATTACAATTTGATTCGTGTTTTTTAAATCGTATACTTTTTAAATTGTGTTACGGCTTTTTTTTATCAATTTTCTATCGAACATTTTTTTACTTGTGTTACAGCTTTTTTTTTATCAATTTTCTATCAGATATTTTTTTACTTGTGTTACAACTTTTTGTTGTTGTTGTTTAACTAAAAAATAATAATCGTAATAAAAGTAAAAGTTGTTACGGTTAGATTTAGGGTTAGTTTTAGGGTTAGTTTAGGGTTAGGGTTGTTAGTGTTCTGTTTGTTTGTAATGATAAAATAAAAAAATTCAAAATCGTAACCGTACTCGAACAGAAGAAAGAAACTCAAACTTTTTTAAAGAACAACAAACACATACAAATGTCTTCTTTAGTTATTAAACATGTTTATAATATTTGCTTTTTATTAAATTTACAAAAAAACCTGTTTATTTGGACTTTTCTTACTGGATATTTTTTTCGTACCGCTCTTTTTTACTTCAAAAATATACAGACGGTAGAATCTTCTTTACGTGGAATGTTACTAACAGTACGTTACTTGACACGTTACCTAATTGCAACTCAATAAAAACATAGATATTTAACATTTTCCCAAATAAAAGTTTAATACAATACATTGTAAAAAGTCTTATAATTATTGTTTTAAAAAATTTGAACATTTCAATAGTTTAAAATAAAAAAATATCCAATGAAAACAACATTTCAATACAATTCAAATACAAACTCTCCCATCAAACCATAATTATTTTATAAATTGTGCCAATTCGGAAAATGTATTTGCTGCTATGTGACATGCATGCTGTACTGCGATGCGACATAGCAGCCTGCATTCTGTAGCACAACAAAAAAGTTGTATTATAAAAAATGCGGGTTCGAACGTGCCGGCCGCGGAAACAGCATTTTTATGTGTTTTGGCGCGATAAACCGCGCCATAAGTTTTAAGTGAAATTTAACTAAAACATAAAAGTTTTATTAAAAGTAAAGTTTTCTCCCTAAATATGTTTTTAGATGGGAGGCTGTTATGAATTTCTTTGTGTCCATAACTTTATTAAAAAGTTAACATTTTATTTTTAAAAATAACTTTATTTTCACATATTCTTTTAATAATATTTATCTTAAATAAATTTATAGCAACCATTTTTCTTGTTGCAATTGATAATATTTTTAACAATAAAAATTTATCTTGACTGGTTATAATAGAAATTCTAATTAGAAAACATTTGCATGATTTATTAATTGTAATTAAAATAACTTGATATCAGGAACTATTGTAATCTAAAAAAATAATAGCAATAAAAAATATGAAGGAAATTAGAAAACAATAAGAAAAACTACACAAACTGTACAAAGATATAAGTATGCATGACTTTACAAAAAAAATTATATAGGTTTTGTATACCTTTTCATTACTTATTTTTTATAAAATTATTACATATTTGTTTTTTAAAAAGATACGTGCTGTTTACATTTAGATTTTATTAGAACATAGTAGCTTTTTATCACAAAAATTACTCAGCTAAAAATTTACTGAAGTGAAACAGGAAACAAACTCTAAATATATCCTGTTACTGCTATTTTTATTACTATTATTTTTTATAATTACAAATACAATTTTAATTATTTTAAAAATAGTTCATTATTTAAATTTATATTTTATCAAATATGTATAAAATATGCTAATTTTTGTTGAATAATTTTTTTCATTAATTAAAATATTTTCTTCAACTTGAAGACTAAAGTGAAGTCTTTTATTTTCAGTACTTATTTCTGTTTATTTCTATTTATTACTCATTCTTTTTATGTGGAAAGTTTATATTTTATTTTTTAGACTAATTTTGATTATTTTATTTATATTTTTAACAAAATCTATAAGAAATAGTAAGATAAAATAATACATGAATTTTTATTTATTGAAACAAATACAATCAAAAAATCTGAAAATAAAAAATAATTTGAACTTTGAGTTTGTCCAATAAAATTATCACTTAAAAAGCTAAAAGGTTAATCTTTAATCCTGCACTAAGAACTTTTTGACACTCTCTAGTGGCTGTTTGCTTTAAATTTGAATGTTTTATTTTAATAATTAAATCTTTATTCTGAAATTAATTTTACAATTTTAACTCTTGTTTAAAAATAATATTTCCAGTTTATAAATATATAAAAAAGTAATACTCTGAAATATGTAATCTAAACAATGATTTCTGAGTATTTTCAGTTGCTAATAAATGTTTTAATTCCATTTCTAAAATCTGAATGAATTTTTGTTAAGATATCATAAAACAATGAAATGCTAATTTAAATTAAAAATTTGCTTATAATTATTTTAAAAATTAAAAAAAAATAATGCCTTCAATTATTATAAAAGTGTTCTTTTTTCAGCCAATCATAATGTCCTGTTTTACAACATAACGGGTCTCTTGACTTATATTCCTAAAAAAACAAAAAAATGGTCTAATAAAATATTAATTTTAGCAGCATATTCTATCAAAAAATAAATATTTCACAAATATTTTGCAAAAATAATCATAAATATAAAAACAAATTATGGAAAATATTTTATTTTTTGAATATCAAACAAAAGGTGAATACTCTCAAAAGATTGTCAAAGTACTCTCAGCTCCTAAGAGCAAAGACTACCAATCAGTGATGCTTTTGTCTCATTTGTATTAGGTTCTCTGTATGATGGTGACAACTTCATATTTCTTTTTTGAATTAATAAGACAATATATATTTTAGTTCCAACTTTTTTACCGTCTAATGAATGCAAATCTGGAAAATGAATGTTACAGATAGTTGCAAAAGTTGAATTTAAAAACAACTGGTACATCATAATAGTGTACTATAAAATGCTGCTAGGAAGATATTACAATAATAATTTTTAAAAATAGTAATAATTTCTATATATAAAATAACATCTATACACAACTTCTTTACATAATAATTAAAAAAACTATTAGGCAACAATAATGACAAATTAAAATTAATTTTCAAAAAATTATCCATTATTTATTAATAATTTTTAATTATTATTTATTTATAATAGGAAATTTTTGAAATTTAGTTTTAATTTAGTAATTATTATTTCCTTAGTAGTTTTTATTATTATTATTATGATATATAAAGTTTATTTTGTACACAGAAATTGCCATTCTTAAAAAATTACTATGGTTTAAAAATTAATTTATTTATACATGTGAAAGTCCATAGGTAGAATAAAAATAATCTTTGTTTAAAATCAGACGGTAGTCTTTGGTTAGCGTGTACCCCAGCCACAAGAGATGCTGATTCTGTGTAAACACACAGAAGTATCCACAGTAGCGGCCAAAGGCAGCAATGCTTCTTCCAGCCATACTGTAGAATGAGGTTGATTACATAGAGAGAAAATGTAAAAACTACTAGTTATGAATTTTAAAGATAGTTATTCACACTCACATATAAACAATTTGTATAATAAGAATGATTGAAATAGACCCAAGGAAACTAGATTGAATATTTGGTTGTTTTACAATAGCGTGTTGAAACCGTCGGAGGGTGTTTGTAAACAAAGATAAATATAATGTTTACGGGGCCACTACCGGGTTTGTTTATTATCACATTTCAAAGTAAAGTAATATCAAATAAATTTTGGAATACACAACAACAACAACAAATAAAAAAAAATATGCAGAAATCAAAAAATTGAATTTAAAAAAGTACTTAATTTTTTTTTTTGTTATTCTTTACATTACTTATATTTTGGGGAGGGGGGCAGGAATTCTTTTTTTTTTTTTATATCTATGATTTTGATTTTGTTGATCACATTTAACCAAAACTACTATCTATCAAATAACAATTTTTGGAACGAAAACAAACAAACAAAAAAAAGGGTACATCGATCGAAATGAATTTTAAAAAGTAGTTACTTTTTATTCTTTCTCATTACTTACATTTTTTTAACAGCGGCGGTCAGGTATTCTATGACAAAATCAGCTTCTTTTCTTTTTTATATTTTTGTTGTTTTATAATAAATTACAAATACCAAATCGATTTCCATTTAACGGTACCAAACATTTACAACCGAAAGGTCCAACTTTGGGAAAGGTGGTGGGGGTGAGTGGTTACAATTCCCAAGTGAACGTAACGCTCCAACTCGAAGGTTGACCAACTTTTTACCATAATTACCAAAAACCTCACATAAACATATTTACGGCAATTAAAAGCAACTTTTAGGGCTGTTCAGGAACAGCACCCATGCAGCTTCAAAGCTCTTTTGTTTGATAACCCGTTTCCAGCAGCAGCAGCAGTCAGAGAATCTTTGACATTCACAGCAAGATTTCCGATTTTAGCCATTCGATGAAACTCACCGTTGTTCTCGCAGAAGCAGGACTTAGAGCATGATTTCATCCGAATCGCGCTGGAATCCTACACTTGCCGAATTTTTTGAGCATGAAACGGGGGCTAGGGAAACATGAGACTCTGCTGATAATTGTTAGCAGACATTCCTAAAAGATGGCAGTTAGAGGGGGAGGTGGTCTTAATGAATATTAAAATAGTTTTGACAATCGAAATTCCAGACACCCTCACCCGATACTGTAGCCAAAAGTGAAATGTGATCGCACATTGAAAATGCTTAGCACAAATCTGAGCTATAAGCTGACATGATAGCTTCTGTGGCAGATTCAATGTCATGTTTCTGTGCATTAGCGTAAAAATAGACACAAGCAGCCACCCCGTACCGTGGACTATTTCTAGGCTTACGCATTAGAAATATAACACTCGCCAGCAGTGCTAGGCCACCTAAACAGCATATTCCTGTGCACTATCACAGAAATAACGCCCTCCGGTGGTTTCAACATGCTATTGTAAAACAACCAAATATTTTTATATAAGAAAAATGAATAGTTTAATTACACATTATGAAACACTATCATTTATTAATAAAAATAAATGTATTTGTTGTAGAAAAATGTGTGCTTTTGTAATTTTACAGTTTACTTACAAAAACCTTATAGATTAAAAAAAAAATCAATATATGAAGACAAATTTATAGTTTTTACAAAATTGATAAAGGTAATAAATTGGTTTTAATAATCAAAAAAGAATATATTAAAAAATGAACAAAATGTTAAAAGAAATTTTTTAATAAATAGTAAAAAATATGAAAAAATTATCAACGAGATTAGTAAAAAAATGTAACAGTATAATAAAATTTAAAATAAATAAATATATATTAGACAATAAATATATTGATAATATAGAAAACTGTAGAATTGGAATATATAAAATTGAATGCAAAATGTGTCAAGCAAATAATATCAAAAATACTTATCTAAATGAAACCAAGAATTCAATTTATAAAAGATTAACCCAACACAAATGTGATAAAAGATCATCTATTTTTTGCATTCACCAGACACAGGACATAAATTTGAAAAAGATGACATAAAAAATAATTTTAAACCAATAAAACATCACATGATCCCTATTTCCTATGCTTACACAATCTGATTATAACAATAGCAAATTCTTTATATAGTAGTGACACCTAATGCAAGACAGAGAAATCAATGAATGCTAGAAGGTTTCTGCATAACATTCCTATCTAGTGCCTATTCATCTGATCCAAGACTCCTTATTGTTGAAAGCCACAAGCTAAAAACTAGTCTGGGGATATTAGGCACTAGATAGGGATTTAATGCAGAAGGCTTTTGGTATCTATTGATTACTGTCGCTTGCACTAGGTAGCACTACTGAATTGAGTTTGCCCTATATCATCTATTTTGTTTGTGTCATATTTAAATGAAATGGAAAGAGCAATAGAAAGATTAGGAAGAGGGATAGAGATACCGTTAATAGGTGGTAAGGGAGTATATATTTTGTCGGGTCTTTTTTTGCGGATATTTTTTGTGCACAGAAAGAAAAGAAGATAAGGAAGTTATGCTGATGACATGTGCAAGGGTGAATAAAGAGATGGGGATTAAATTTAGTGAAGAAAAATCAAATATAATGATGGTTAATACTGGAGAAAGAGAAGATGTAGAATTTTTATTGGGAGATATTAAGTTAAGTGTGGTGAATAGATATAGTTATTTGGGAATTATTTTAAGTAATCAGAAAAATTATTTGGATGAATGGGAAAAAAAGTGATAAATGAAGCAAAGAAAAGAAAGACATTGATAAAGAAATTAACAGTGTTTTCATATAATAAATATGATGTAGCTAGAATTATAAGGGAGTTGTAGTAGCAGGGTTAACATATGGTAATGATGCATTATGTGTTAATAAATGGGTATTAGATTATTTAAAAAAAGTTCAAAGGGAAGTAGGAAGACATGTATTGGATGCAGATGTATGGACAGCAAGGGAGGCAATTCAATGAGAAATGGGATAATCAAGTTTTCATATAAGAGATACAAAAAATAAAATGAAAATGTTTGGTAGATTGCAGTTTATGGATAATAAAATAGCCAAAATAGTATTTAATTGGGTTATGAGTAAAGGGCAGATAACAAGATGGGTGAGAAAAATAATGTGGTATGCAAAAGATTTGGATAAAGAATTTATATCAGTATATTTATACAAAAGATGGGATGATTGTGTTAAGAGGATTGTTGAGTGTTATAGTAGTAAGGAATGGGATAAAAGAATAGATTTATTAATAAGAAATAGGGAGTTAGAGAGATGGGAAAATAGTATGGAGAGTAAAAAGAGTTTAAATATATATATAGAAATAAACAGAATATTAGGTGTGAGTTAATATATGATAATAGTAAGGAAAGTAGTTTATTGTTTAAGGTTCCAATGGGATCTTTAGCTACAAGAGAATATACATGTAAATGGAAAAAATATGGGTGTTTTATTTTGTAAATTATGTAAGGAAGAAATAGAAAATATTAGGCATTTGTTAATTGAATGTAAATGCTTGAAAACAGAAAGGGTACATATAATGAAGTTATGGAAGAATAAATATGAAAAAAGTGATTGTACAGAAAGTGAATTATTGGTTTTATGCTGGGTTTTGGAAAAGATAAGGAGGATTTAGATATAAAGGCTATAGAGTTGACAAAGATTACGTGGTGTAAATGGGATGGAGCAGAATATGGGAAAATTTAGAGTGGGGAATGGAAAATAAAATGGCTAACAGGTTTATCTGGGCATAATTGCTGAGATATTCTTGACTTCGCTTAAGGAGAAGCCACAGTACATCACTCACATCACATGACATTACTGTTATACAAATGACTTATTATAGTATAATAATAAAAGAGACAGAAAAATTAAAAAAGCTATCATAATTAAAAAGATTAGGCAAATTTTAAATAAAGATTTAGGCTTGAAAATTAAAAATAGAATAAGAAATATTTTTAAATACATAACATACAATTTAAATTTTATTATTTAAAAGTTTTTACAGTTTAATAAAGATAAGGTTATATAAAAAAAGAAAAATTATAGAAAAGGTTGAAATGTATATTTATATTTATTGTCAATAAATAATGCATAATTAAAACTGTAATTGAATAAAAATTAAAGTGATAAACATAAATTAAATTATTTAAAAGTTATATAAATGTAAAATTAATTATTACAAAAATAAATTGCACAAAAATAAGAATAACAAATAAAGATTAATATTTATAAAATTGTTAAAAATCGAATAATAATAAACAGTCATTCAAAAGTGAGTGTGGCTATTCCAACTTCATAAAATAGAAAAAGAAACAAAAAAAAAAGAGAAAAGAAACTACTTTAAAATGAGTTTTGCAGTGTCTATACAAACCAATCTATGAATCACAAATACATTTACAGTCCGTCAAAACCACAAGAAAATACCAAGGAACAAATCTTATTCGATTGTATTGTAAAAAGTGATTGAAGATTTTAAATCAACTCACAAAGCACTAAGAAATGAAATTAATTTTATTATCATTGATAGTAAGTTAAATTTGGTATTGTATTTTTATTGAATATTCAACATCTAACCTATTAAGCTAAATATTTATTATAAATTTACCTGCTCTGTGATTTTTAAAAAATTGATTGATTTTCTGTTAAGATAACTTATTGAAGCCAGATTGCAGTTTACTTTTGAGAAGTCGGATAATAATTTTTTTTTTAGCAACAAAGAAAATTTTATATTATGAATTTTAATCTTGCTGTGAGAAAAACGAATAAATTGTTCACACCGGCACTGTATTAAGTTTAAATGACCTTCATTTGCACCATTTACAAATAGTTAACGTTCAAATTGGACTAACAATTTATGACAAAAAGTATAATACTTACTTATTTGATTTAAAGCATTGGAAAGACATAAAGGTCTTGTCACTAATCTTTGATAATGAGATAATTATTTTACTAAACTGTTACTTTAGCTATAAAATAAATCTTATACCTTGGTGGTCGAGAGGTCATCGACAGCGGGTTCGCTTCCGGCTGATGCTATGACACATGGGGGAAAAAAAAGTCTTATGCCATTACAATTCACAATGCTTTGGTATTTAATTTTATTATTTTTGATTCCAAATCTGCGATTCTGTTTTATTTTTTGTTTAGGGTTAGAGAATATTAAAAGCATTCTTGTGTTTTGTTTTTGCCATTATAAACCGATGTAATTTTTTTAACGCAATAATTTGTTATTTACATAATTCTTCGGCTATGAATATGAGGTTAAAAGACCTCGAAAGCACTAAGTCTGATATTTAACTACGATTTTTTGTTTTGTTTTAACTTCAACAACGAGCGTTTGAAGCACAGTATAATTGCTTTAAATCGGGATTATACATTTTTAAAATGATATATATTTGATATAGAAGAAAAAATAAATCAAAGTTCATTTTAAAGATTGATAAAATTTTGTCTTTTTAAAAATAATTGTGTCAAGCTAAGTTCAAATGAAAGTCTTGTAGAGTGAGTACTGTTTTTATTATTACTTACTGTATTTTCAAAATGTTCATCATTGGATTAATCAAGTCATTTAATTAAAGATAATTTTTTTAACTATGCTAACAAAGATATATAAATATTACATTAGTATTATGTGTACTCGTTCGAAAGTGAAGTTTGCTATTTAAAAGCAGATTTAATGTTTAGGTCCGCTATGACACGCGAGTCAGAGGTAGCATGTAAGAAAAAAAATTGGCACGAGTAAATGATATTAGTATTAGCTTATATTTTATTAAAATGATTTATTAATAATTATTACGAAATTTTGTTTTGTGTGATTGAACTACAATTATTTTTTCTTACCATGTGTTTGGCTGAATTGCAGCTTTCAGACTCAAACCAACAGTAATATTAAAAATACGAACACTCACTATTTAATTTGTATAATTTATTAGTCACAAATATACATACATATTATCCAATCAATAAATATAATGTGATGTATAATCTTGTCAATAATTATCTGGTCATGCCCAGTGACTGGACTCACTTCCAGCTGTATATTTAGATTGCATCGTGAGTTCTAGTCATAGCAGCTTCCAGTCCTATCTGGAGTTGCCTCACTGTGTAGATATATTGGTAGTGAATAAGTAGGAACTGGTTGTCATTCAGGTAGACAAAAAGGCTGACTATTTATTGCCAGATCTCCTCTTTTATTGGGAGCAATAGTTTTCAGAGAACCTAACCAATGATAGGATTTTTTACACGTGTTTTCATATTGGCCGTACTTGTTATTACCCTTAGGCCATGTTTATACATTGATTACGCACATGTTTACATATTGGTTAGCAGCAGTGTCAGATAAGGAATCTGGACTAGTCCACTTCTGAAGGCAAGGTTGGACATGACACATTGATTTGCAGTCGATGCAAATCTCTTCTTCCATTAATCACACATGCATTTATATATGTGTCTATGACCAGCGCAATCTAGCAAGAGTTGCAGAGAAAATTACAAGTGTATTATACGTGCATATCTAACATACGTAAAGAACAGACACTAAGCGTGGATGCATTTTAATGTAATTATTATATTTATAGATATAAAGAATTTTTAAAATTATTTTTTAGATTTTCCCTCTTTTTTTTTGCTATTCTAATTAACATGGCCAACTGTTCTGTTTTTGCATGAAGTAATAATAAACGCAAACTCTTTAAAATACTATTAAATATTTATTAATTAAAACAAATATACAAATGCATATTTATAATATATGTATGCAATGTTATTTATATCTTTGCCTGATACTATTGGCTTGGTATAGTGCAGGGATGGCCAAGACAATGACAGCAGTCAACTAGTAAACCGCAAGGTCTCTAGAAGTAGATCACAAAGCTGACATGAACAGTGACAAATTATAGTGATAAATCCAGAGCTGATTTGAATATAAAAAATAATAAAAAAATAAAAAATTCAAAATTATTCTCGTTTAAAAATAGGTAAATTTAAAATAACACCTGTTGTTATTGTCGATCTCAAAAATAAACCAGATTGGAAGAAGTTGAAAAGAATTAAATTATTTTTGTGTAATGCTAAAGCTAAAATTCTTAGAAATAATTAATTGCCATTTTCCTAAGAGGAGAAATGAAAATAACTTGTCCTGGAGAAACAAGCATTTTAACGAACTGATTTTAAAAAATAAGTTGTAAACTTTTTAAAACATTTCATATAGTTAGCAAATAATCTCCAAGGAGATTTAAAAAGAAAATAGGACTTCAAACCATTGTTTTTTTCCATTTCAAAGCCCTGAAGAGAACATAGTCACCCTCAGGTATACTTTCCCAAAAAAGTCACCGCCAATGTCTAAAAATTGGTCAACCTTGGTATAGCATTTAGTTGCCATGCAACTATTTCTGTAAAGGATTTCAGACACTTTTCAAAGCTTACTTACCCTTTCCAGCCATACCGAGACAGCTTGCCTTGTGAATAGGTATGATGACACCGGCTGTTTTGTGATTGTTTGCTTCAAGTCCAAATTAGGTTCTAGCAGCTTCCAATTCTAATAGAAATTTGCCTCACTGTTTTAATCATATTATAGACAAGTGTATAACTGTTCAAGTCTGAGAATAAATTGTTGTTGTCTCCCTTATCTCCAGAAGAACTGATTATTTATAACCAGATGTCCATCCATAATAAAAACAGGCAAATTCACTGAACATTATCACCCATTTGCCTGTTTCTCCTTTCAAATATATGTTTATCTATTTGTATTCCTATTGGTTTGTCATGATGAATGCCAAATCCAATTAAGATGAGATGGAATCTATCAGTTGAAGATAAGTTGAGATATAACTATCTCTTCCCTCGGTTAAAATTGACTCTGGAGTATGTAATCATTTAGATGCTTTGGTAGGTATATTTTTGGCTTCATCAGGTTTGATGTTTTCATCGGCAAGTCCAGTTTTTTTATTTGAAGATTTAGTGACTTTGAATCTTGTAGACTCATCACTCAATACTGCAGGCCAATAACTCTTCATTATTGGACGATGAGTCATTACTGTTGGTTGATGAATCTTCACTGTTGATTGATGACTCCTCATGGTTGACTGGTGATGTATAGTTCAACCTTAGTTAGTTTCTGTGTCTTTAATGTTTCTGGCCATAATCTGTTTGAACAACCATTGTTTGCAATGCTTTTAATTTGATCACAGGACTGCAGGAATCCATTTTATGGTTCCACTATATAGGTAGCATAGAATTTGGGTGCCTATCTGCTCTTTAGTGTTTTTATTTCAAAGATTGTCATAGGTGTTAAACTCAATTTATCATCAACCACATCTGAATACTCTTTTTTATTTATTTTTAAAAGCTGATTCACTTCAATCATTATAAAACCCAAGTGATTTAACCAATGGTGCTATACTTATCAGCAGATGCAATATAGTTTTATTAGGCATAGTAACTTTAAATCACTTATTTGACCCAAGGGTGATATTTGATTGCCTTGATAGTCAATAATCACTCTTCTCCTAGAATACAAATAATGATAATCCATGTATTTTTTGACATAATGAATACTGCAGATCTGGTGTCCAGTTCCATTGTTATTGGTATTTCATTAAAATACTTATGCTGATGAAAGCAAAACAAAGTCTCTCACATTATTAATACAGGCATTAATATCATTTGCTTTGATGAGCTTGCATATAGAAAGCATTTGATCCATGTAAGATGACCAATTTTCAGGATAGAATGGATTAAAATTTTCTAATGAGTCAATTTTAGCCATTTTTATTTTTTCCCCTTTTCTCTGCCATGAGAGAAACATTTTTTTTTTTTACTTTTTTATATAGTTAATGAGTATTCATTTGAGTTTGATTTTTTAAATTTCCACTGCCCACTAGTAGTATATATTAGCTGTTAATTTTTATTAACACAGATCTAAACAACACATGGGGGAAATATCCTGTCTTTATAGTTAATGAGTAACCACTCACATTCAATTCTTAATTTTTATTAACACATTAATAATATTAGCTGTCAATATCCTGTTGTGACTGAGCTAACTGTTGTGTTTATACATGAATTAATGATAAACACAAACTTGTAAAATACACTTAAATATTCATTAATTAAAAGAAGTATATAAATGCATATTTGCAATATATATGTATATTGTAATGTTGGACTAAGTACATTTCATCATTTTACATTTTCTCTATTTATTTACATAAACTACATGACAGCAATCTGGCTTTAAGTATCCGAAAATAAACTAACACATGTATATTTAAAATAATAATTCATTCAATATAATAATGTGACCATTACACAGCCCCATTTGTAAATCATGAAGAACATAAGTTACTCCCAATGAATGATGGTAGACCACAAAGTAATTGATGTACAATTTATTTTCTTTAATAATTTAAAAATTCATGTAATAGTAATTTATTTACAAAGTATAATCATTAATTGATATGCAATTTATTTCTTTAACAAAGTCCTTTAATCTTTATATATCACATTATCAATATATTTACAGATAATATAGTGCATTAGCCGTACTTTTAACTCTGACTTCAATAAAATTAAATATAATTTTATGCATGTATGAATTCATAAATATAACATTTCTTTGAATTGCATGCTTCCTAGTACTTATACTTACATATGTTGTATATGCGATAGACATCAACACTCTTTTTATCATCATAATCATAAGGAATGATCTTATTGGATCCTATACTAAACATAATTGCTTACATAATAATAACTATAAAATGATGGCCTTTTGGTCTTAACCCTAACTGAATAAACCATCTATATAATAATTATAAGAAGTAACCTTTGGTACTAAACTTAATTTAATACAACTACAATTTATAAAGGGACGACTCATTCTGAGATCGATCCCTAACTCATTAAACTGATAGGAATGTATTCTTCTATATATATGGATGAAAACATGTAAACCATTAAACATTGAACAAAAAAGTACATATATATAAATCCATCTACATAAAATCCAATAATTTTTTTACCTTTTTTTCTTATTAATAACTTATATAAAATTCAAAAGCTTGCATGCATATGTGATATTTTATTTTTTTTAAAAAATTTTTTTTATCAAATAATGACAAATTATTGCAAATTCAATTTCTTCTTTTTTTTTAAACTGACAATTTCTTTCAAAATAATGTCTGGATAAGAAGTGTTATTTCCAAATCCAGATTAGTTAAAATATAGTATAAATAAGACTTTAAATATAAAACTCACCCAAAACAAAATAATTGTCATTTACTTCTTTCTGACAAATATTAAAAAGTCTGTTTAGGGTTATAATAGTCTTGTAATTTCTAGCTGCCATTTGAATAAGTGCTAATTCTTTATTTCAGTTGGAGTTATTCAAAATATCATTCAAGTGTTCCAGATTAGATCTAGATAACTGTTAGTTGTGTTCTTCCTTTTTATTCACAAAACATAGTGAAAATCCTGGGATTTCAATGAAACCATATTCCAATCTAGTCAAGAGAAAATAAAAAAACCCAATCTTATAAGAAGAAAAGTTACTTTTCCTTTTGCACATTTATTTCCATTCCTTTTTATTTTAAAAAAAAAAACAAATTTGCATATCATTTTGCTTAGAAGAAAAGTTTTTTTTATTATTGAAATGAAAAATGGATTGTTCATTTCAATATATACAATTTTATACCTTCCCCAATACTGTTGGCTTGATATAGCATTTAATTGCTGTACAACTATTTCTGTAAGGGACTACCCTTCTAATCTTATTTACCACTTCTAGCAGTAGGTATAATGATACTTCCAGTTGTTCTGTGACAGCATACCTCATGTCTGAATTAGGTTGTAGCAGTTTCCAGTTCTAACATGAACTTACCTCACTGCTTTAACCATAGTTTGATAGATGCAGTTTTTGTTTTTTAGAATTTCAAGTTTAGATTTTGTAGATGTTAGAATTCCTCATAGTGTGATGTGGCTCTGGAAAGCTGTTCTTATGTCACACTAATAGTAATTTTTCTTAATTTGTCTGCTGTTTTTGGTATGTATGGGTATACTATAATACCAATAATTGTTCTTTCTTTTGATGGTATTTATGTTCTCTATTTAAGGTTTTCCAAATAACACCTCATGGATAACCATTTTTAATGAGTTTGTTCTATATAGATCCTTTTTTTTTCAAATCACTGGTTTTTGAACAAACTTCTTTTGCTTTGTTCCATGGTGATAGTATAACTCCATGTTTTGTGTTTCTAATGTGATTGGATGTATTTGTTAAGTATTTTCCTGTATGTATAGGTTTTCGGTAAACTGTAGTTTTGATTTTGTCATAAGGGAGTCTTGTCACAAGAACATCTAAAAATGCCAATTTGTGGTCTTCTTCTGGTTATAATGTGAATTTGAGGATGTGTTGTTAATGCGTTTCCAGAAGTTTGTAGAAATGCTTCACCATGTGGGCATACAACAAATGTATCATCAACATAGCAAAGTGAAACTTTAGGTGGATGGATGCAATTTCAAGTTCCTCCATGCAAATATTGCTAATCAGGGATGACAGGGGTGAGACCATAGCTATTCCTTGATTTTGTTGAAAAAATTGTGTGCTATTTTGAAAGTAGTTACTGTAAGGCAGAATATTAATAATTCCATTATACTATCAATAGGAAGAGTTGTTCTGGTTTGTAGTCTTTTTTTTACAATAGACAATTGCTTTTTCACATGGTACATTTGTGAACAAACCTTCCACATCAAAGCTTATTAGTATGTCATGTTCTTGATAAATTCTACAAAGTATCTAAAAACCCTGACAAAGTATTGGATCTTATATGCTCAATTGGTTAGAGTGTTACCTTAAAATTCAATCTAAGGGTCCAGGTTCAATTCCTATGCTAGTACTCTCACTGGTCAGCCCAATAACACCTGAAGAAGAGAACAATACCTCTCAAAATATTGTGCATATAATCACCTGTGCATATACTAATAGTTGAATGTAGTTTGAAAATTTTAAATAAAATAAAAATTTTCTAAAGTCATTCAATCCACAAATCTTCAGGAAAACAGAAATTCATTTCCTCTCTAACATGTTTCTGACCCAAACTTGTTCACCAATTTTAAACTTCTTGAAATTAATTTTGGAATTTTTCTCATCTAAAGCATTTTTTCTAATTACATTATCTGTTGGGAATGACTTTGAGTAGAGAATGTGACACTTTCATCCCAATAACAATTCTTCCACATTTTCAAAGTTGATGCACTCAGTTTGAAGTGTTGGTAAAACATATCTAATGCTTTCATATCTGTAGATGATGTTCTCTTAGGTATCAATTTTAATTGTCCAATGCCCTCTCAGCAATTCTATTTGATTCTGAATGACAAGGAGGAGTCAAAATATGGTGTATTTTTTATCATCCAAACATTTATTAAATTCCAGAAAGGTAAATCCAGTTCCATTGTCATTCACCAAAGTTTCTGGATAAGTTTCACTAGTAAAGATGTCTTGGGTTTTAATTGTATACTCCATGTTAGTGTTTGTAACAAGCTTGTACTTAGCTCATCTTCAGTAAGAATCAACAACAATTGGAAACATATTTATTCAGTAGGCTGGCATGATCTACACAGATTTTTTGCAGGATTGTTTGTCTCAACTAAAGATTCAAATATCTTTTTAGGCAAATCTGATATCGATTGGCATTCATAGCAGTTTTTTATTGTCAGCTAAATTTTGCAATTCAATTAGTCCACCAAATATAAGGTTGTTCCAAATCTTTCAAGCATACATCACTTGGGTGAGTGTTATATAGAAATAAGAGCACCTGCCTACAGCCCTTAGTTGGTATGAGCATGTGGTCAGTCATCAGAATACCCCCTAACTTTGATGAGTATTCCAAATAGATTTGCAACATAGTTTGTCCAACTTTTTGGCCATCCAGGACTAATCCAATTTTTCAAATTTTTATACTTTCAGGGTTTTTTGGTCCATTCAGCTATCTTAGCATATCCAAAATTTCTGCATTCATTGTATCAATAAAGTTTATTTCAATAAATTTCTGCTGCACTTTACAGGTATCAGGTAAATGGGATAGAGCATTAACATTGCCAAGCTCTTTAACAGGCATGTAAACTAGTATGTAATCATAGGCAGCTAAAACCTAAATCAACCAGATTAGTCTTTTAGTGTCCTGTTCTGAAGTGTTCTTATTTGGACCAAAAATTCCTGTTAATGGATGATGATACATATATAACAAAAATTTTCATCCATATATGTAATAATAGCATTTTTTTTCATTGCAAAGATAATAGCCTTAGATTCTTTATGAAGCTATATTTTTTTTCAGCAGCTATCAAGGTCCTCAAGGCATACACAATCAGACATTTCTCTTCAAACAGCAATGTGAGATCACATCTCCAACTCTGAATTCGGAAGCAATGGAGATTATAATCACTTTCTGGCCACTGTGGTAATGTACATGGAATTGGTCAGACATTAATAAATATTTTGTGGTCATAAAAGCTAATCCCTCTGTCCATCTCTGTGCTGTCCTTATCACAATAACTTGTATAAAGGTATAACATGATTTCGGTCTAAAAAATTAAGAAATCCTAAGAAACTTTGTAAATCCTTTATATTCTTGGGCTTTGCAGAATTTTTTATGGCTCTCACTTTCTTCAGATTAGAATATTTGGCACAGAAAATTTATTCCAAAGGTATCCTTATACACTTTGCAGTATTCAGTCTACCTCCCATTTTATCCAATTTTAAATACACTTCCATGAAGCATATTTCTAAATCATGCTTGGTCTAGACAGTTATAAGTATATCATCTAGATTCATGATAATTCCTTTAACACTTTGGAACAAACTGAACTGTTTTGGTTTTGAAGATGTTTGGGATAACCATGATCCCATATGATAAAAAGTTCTACACAAGTTGTAATAGTGAGCAAACTCTTCCACTCTCCCTGTAATAGATATTTTGTGAAAGGTGAACTTTAAATCAATCTTCACAAAATATAAAACTTCTTAAGTGATGTTAGAACTTGTGCATACTTGACACAGGATATACTTTGTTGGTGTATTTATTAAATATGACATGGTAATCTACAAATAGACTCATACAGCTTCATTATCACTATCATCAGTGTAGTCTATGACAAGGCTTCTATCAGGGAAAACACATCTTTGGAAACCATGTCCTTAATTGTCTTCTCAACTTTTGGTTTTAAAGTGATGGGATCTTGTGTGGTTTAAACACTATAAACTACACATCCTTTAACAATTTGATATCTATTCATCATTTTTTTAATTTGACTAATCCCAAACTTAAATAATCATAAATATATGAAGACAATATAGACAAAAGCTTTCATAAAGTATGTTTTTTTAGTAGTATGGGTTTAGCTGACTTTCAACTATTACAAGTCATCGACTTAGCATAATGGAGAAACTACCTTTAAGTTCAGTTTTCAATTGTATGTCTTTAATTATCTTGAGACATATTACTAATGAATGAAACCAATTTCTGTCCAGTAAATAACTTACATTCCTCTTCACTATAAACACAAGTTAAAATGTACTCTTATTCGGATACCATCCCTTTACCATGTATGCTTATCTTGTTACTGTTTACATTCATAGCCAATCCATTTGTTTTTATTTTTACCACTAATAATATTTCAATCTTTTAATGATAATAATGACAATTCTGTTCCACTGTCAACTTCCATATTTATTTTGTTGACATCATCTTTATGTCTCACTCTACTCCCCCTAATTTAAAGTCCAGGTTTAGTGTAACTTTTTCTCCATTTTAAAATTGCAACATTTTTTTAGCATGGCCTTTTAAAAAGCAGCAATAATATGCCAATAAATCCTTTGAAAGTCTTTAAACTCATGCTTTTGTTTTATTAACAAGAATCAAGTTCCTCTGCACACCATTTGGAGCATCGAATTGTGACACATTCATTAACATAGTCTTTTGTGCAATACACTTTATGATTGCCATCTTAATAATAGTTTTGTCACCTAATACATTTTTTAAAGTTATGATCCAACATTCTGAACAGAAATTGATCTGGCAACATCTTTTAGCATGGAGGCAAAATGGTATTGTTTTGTGAGCATCCTCAGTGAGTGACTGTTTCCTCATTTGAAAACATAGATGTGGCATCGAGTTAGACACTGCTGAATTAAAATAAACATCCAGATGTTCTATTAAGTCTTGATATGAAATGTCTTGAGGACTTTTAGGGTCATACAACTGTTTTGATCCTTGTAAAACTGATCTACTAGGAAAAAAACAACAGATTAGTCATCTTAACTTTGTCCTTCTCAACTTTATTTATAAACATATAAGGTTCAATATAAGCACTCATGCCACAGCATTATTCGTATTTAACTCATGAATATTATGACTTGACAATAGTGTTTATACCATTCTTCTTGCTTATACAATCTGTTCAGTTCATGCATAGGATTGAATCCTGTTAACTGCAACATTCTGCTATATACTTGAGAGTTTGTTGAATGAAACCTGTCAAATGAGCATCATTTGTTTTTGTTAAAAACAATAAAAACTAAAGTAATTTGAAATTCAACAATAAATTTATTTACTTGAAATAAAATAAATAAAATAAAAGTATAAATAGAGTTAACTTTACCCTTAAAAGTGATTAACAATAAATGATTATGTGGAGATAGATGCTTATCACATGCTCACAGCAACAATGGTCTTTTTATAAGTTTCCATTAACTGGATGTCTTCACACACAAATATGATAACTTTTATCATGACAACTTAACATCTACATTAATCAGTCTTCACTACCGCTGACTAATTTTACTCATATCTGCATTGCAAGCTTATACATGCAACTCATTTACTACACTTGCATAGGGACTTATTAGAATATCTTCATTAATTATTCATATCTTAATACTATATGCTAATTTTTTAGAGTGCATATTAATATGAAGATAATAATAATAATATGCTATCTGCATGAAATTATACAACTTCAATAATTTTATTTACAAGATAGATAGATAGATGGATGGATGAATGGATGGATGGATGGATGGATGGATGGATGGATGGATGGATAGATAGATAGATAGATAGATAGATAGATAGATAGATAGATAGATAGATAGATAGATAGATAGATAGATAGATAGATAGATAGATAGATAGATAGATAGATAGATAGATAGATAGATAGATAGATAGATAGATAGATCAGATAGTCCAATGAAACATTAAAAATAAAAATATTCCATAAAAAAAAAAAAAAAGAAGAAGAAGAAGAAGAAGAAGAAGAAGAAGAAGAAGAAGAAGAAGATAGAAGAAGATAGATAGATAGATAGATAATAGTCCAATGAAACATTAAAAATAAAAATATTCCATTTATATTTCTAATAAATATATAAACTGTTAGTCAAATATAACTATTGCTAATTATATTGCTTCAAGCTTAATTGCCAAACATGAAAACCTTTTGGCAATGGTGAATATCTAAAAGAAACATAGTTAAAATGTTCACCGATTCTTTTGAAAAGAAAAAAAAATTCTTGAAAGAATAAAAGATATATCTTTGGCCAGAAATACTATAAAGGATAAAATAATGGAAATTGTTACAAATATAACCCATCGGTAAAAAATAAATATTAAATCTTTCCTGGATCAGTTTGTTTAGCTATTATTTTTATTTATTATTGGATATAGTTCAGGGTTTTCACTGCATTATATATAAGCATGTTGATGTACCATAGTTTCAAGATACTAGAAGATATTATGAGCTTTAAATTGATCAATTTTATATCTGCAAGCACTTTAAATAAAAGAAAATTCCTGGAACTATTAAATGAGATAAATTTATATAATGATTTACTTATGCACAATAATGTTCAACTTCTAAATCATTGAAAAACTTTTGCCAATGATAATAAACTGACTTTTTGGGGCTATTGTTTTCAACACATTAATGAATAAGAGTAACTTACTTATGCACAATAATTTTCAACTTCTAAATCATTGAAAAACTTTTGCCAATGATGATAAACTGACTTTTTGGGGCTATTGTTTTCAACACATTAATGAATAAGAGTAACTAAATGAGCTGATCCAATTATGTCAGTAGTCTCATCAACACATAGAGAAATTGAACTGGAATATATTATATCCATTTTTTACTGATGATTTAATCAGTATTGTTCTATTAACTGGTGTTGGCCACTTGATGGCATTGTTGCTATGCAAAAACACCAAATATGATGTAGCTAGAATTGTACGGAAGGGAATGGCAGTAGCAAGATTAACATATGGTAATGATGCATTATGTGTTAGTAAAGGGGTATTAGCTTACTTAAAAAAAGTACAAAGAGAAGTAGGAAGACATGCATTAGATGCAAAAGTGTAGATGGCAAAGGAGGCAATTCAAGAAGAAGTGGGATGGTCAAGTTTTTATATGAAAGATGCAAAAAGTAAAATGAAAATGTTTGATAAATTGCAGTTTATGAATAATAAAAGAATAGCCAAAATAGTATTTAATTGGGTTATGAATTAAAAGCAGGCAACATGATGGGTGTGAAAGATAATGTGATATGCAAAAGATTTAGATAAAGAATTTATGTCAGTATACTTATACAAAAGGTGGGATGATTGTGTTAGGAGAATTGTTGAGTGTTATAGTGTTAAGAATGGGATAGAAGAATAGATGCATTAATAAAGAATAGGGAGTTGGAGAAATGTAGAGCTAGTATGGTGAGTAAAAAGTTTAAATATTTATAGAAGTAAACAGAATATTGGGTGTGAGTTAATTTATGATAATAGCAAGGAAAGTAGTTTACTGTTTAAGGCTTGAACGGGATCTTTAGCAACAAGGAAATATACATATAAATGGAAAAATATGGGTGATTTAGTTTGCAAGTTGTATAAGGAAGGCATAGAAAATGTTAGGCATTTGTTAATTGAATGAAAATGTCTGAAAGCAGAAAGGGTACAAATAATGAAGTTGTGGAAGAATAAATATGAACAAAGTGATTATACAGAAAGTGGTTTATTGGTTATTATGTTGGGTTTGGGAAAAGATAAGGGATTTTTAGATATAAAGGCCATGGAGTTGACAAAGATTGTTGGGATGGAACAGGATAGAGAAGAATATGGGAAAACTTAAGGTGTGAAATGGAAAGTCAAAGTGGCTAACAGGTTTCTCTGGGCATAGTTGCTGAGAGATTCCTGACGCCATATAAGAAGTCACAGTGCATCACATCAAAAATATAACGTTATTGGGCCGGTTTGTTTTTCTAATAATTATTAGAGAAGATATTTATTAACATAAATTTATCAAACCATATGTTTAAAATAATAATTAGCGAACTATATTTGACAGTTTTCTTTATTAAAAAACAAAAAAAATGTGCAGACTAGGATTATGTAAAAGTTGAAGAATGCAGAAAGAAATTAAAGTTATTTTCGAACGTTTATTTATTTGTGATATTAATTTAAATTTATTATTTCTTGATAATTATTATTCAAATTACCCACTAACAACAATTATTTCCACCATAGAAAATATTATCGAGTTTTTTTTTAATCAAAATAAGGAACAAATGAATTTGAATGCCGTTTGCTAGTAATACAAGGTAAACTCTTTTATTATTAAAATACCATGTTATTATCTATTTTAAATCGATATGTTCTTGTATGTTTAACATATATTCTAAATAATGCCCATCATAATGATATAAGGGCTCCTTAGATTGAGTTGTTAGAATAAAGAAGACAGTGATCATATGAATAAAGAAGATAGCAAGCAATGATAAACTTCGACAAGGAACAAGTGCTATCCGTGGGTGAGGCAATCTATTTCTTAGTTATTGTACTTGCTTTCACACAGAAGACATATAATGCCTATTATATATAAATTATACTACAGGTGATTACTAAATTCTTGGTAAGGAGCCAGAACAAAGAATTAGGCAATAAAATATTCTCTTATATTTCTTGAATATAAACCTTATAAAAATAAAATTAGAAATATGAGACTTCGAAAATTAACCAAATATTAAAAAATAATAATTTAAAAATAAATGTCAAAGATAAATTATTAATGTCTTTGCTCTAGGGTTAGCTCAAACCAGGTCTCATTTCGAAGAGAGTACTTTCGCTGACAGCAACGAGACTTGCATCTTAACTGCGAGATGGTTTTGGAAATCTCCAGACTCATAGTTTCACTGCACACACATCTCTTGCTGTATAGGAGTATGTTGCTGTCCTGTAAAAATGACACCATGTCAGCTTCTGTGGAAGCCAGTTGCCACAATTTTGAAGTCCTGGTTCTGCAGTCTGCAATTTTATTTGTCTCGTACATGTTCTCATGCAAATGTGACTTTTTGTGTGAGCTCTACGAAATCAGGTTTGGCTGTATTCTTTCCAAATTTTTTGAAGCTTCCATGTTGAATAGGGAAGCATGGTGATGGGGTTACAATTGTTAGTAGCTAATGGTACATCAGGTGTGATGTAGGCTAATTACTTTGTCATGCATATTTGAAGAGTTGTGGCAGGCTGAACTCCAGTCACCCTCACAAAATACTGTAGCAAACTTTGAACTGTGAGCATTTGGATAAAATGCATAACACAAGCAGTCCAGAAGCATTGGAATCTTTCTGTGCTTTTGCATAAAAATAATGCTCAGTGTCAGCCATGTCTAAATAGCATATTTCTGCATTTTTGCATAGAAATTAACACCATCTTAAGCAGCCGACACTGGCTAATAGAATAGTACCCTTTAATCATTTCAAGATAATCAAAAATGAAAAATTATATACCCCTGATTATACTATCCCCCCCCCCCATATAATATATAAAATTAAGCTTTGCTAATTACAATTTTGAAAATCACACACAAATATCAAAGAGTTTTAAAAATTTAAAAGAATAAATAGGGATTGGTTTACTGCTTAGAGTTCATGTGAAAATTTACATCAAATTCAAGCAGTGAATTTTGCCTCTAATCCAAGGGTGTGTGGGTCAGATCTGGCCTATCAGGCTTCATATCTGGCCTATGGATATGATGATTTCTTTTCCAAAAATGAATGTTTCTTACATCTTGCAAGGATGAAAACAAAAAATTCAAACTTCTAAATATTTTTATGTATTTTAATAATTAAAATAATAGCAACTTTCTTCATACAAAAGTGCCATCTAGTGCAAACTATCTCTATCTAATATCTACTCATCCAATATCCCCAGACTAGTTTCTAGCTTATGGCTGTCATCAGTGAAGAGCCTTGGATCTGAGAGCAATGCACCTAGACCTTTTGATCCAATGCATTCTATAGCAACTATCTTTTATCTATTTAGTCAACTATAAAGCAATGAATCTAAACTGAATTAATAATATTTTCAATACAAGTTAATTTGTCTGTATATTTATACTGATCTGAATCCAGTTCACTATCTATATATTTTGATGGATTTGGTTTTTCTATAAACATTATGACCAACTAACTGCTTTTGTCTATGATTTGCATTAAACCATTAAAACATCATATTGGATCTAAACATCAAGATGCATTGCTCTTAAATCCAAGGATTCTCATTGATGAATGTCATAAGCTAGAAACCAGTCAGGATATTGGATGAATAGGCACTAGATATGAATTTAAAGATACAAACCTTCTGGCATTGATTAATTATTATAGCTTGTACTAGGTGGAGCTATTGTATGAAGAGAGTTGCTATTATTTTAATAGGGTTGTGCAAAGCAAAGAAATGATGGTCATATGATGTTTTAATATTTTAATAATTTTCTTAAAATATGAATAAAATGTAATTGGATTTATATTTTCTAAATTTTTCATATTTTAAAATTTGAAACCTAAAAAACATGATTATAAATTTAAAATTTAAATGGTGTTGCAATTATTTATATAAGTTGTAGAGACTCAGTGATAAAGGGGCGGGCCTTCATTGGAACTTTTTTTTAAAAGTTTAGTTTTTTGTCAACAGAATATTGACTGGCTTTTTTCTGCATTTGAGATTTCGGCACTAACTATAGATGAAAAAAAAAATTTTCCAGTTACAATTTTTTATATCAGTTATTCAACACCATTTTGGTCACCATCACACATACAGACTACTTTCTGCATTCTTGTTTGAAATATAGAAGTGTTTCATTATTTCTAAATAAAATTGTAGCACATGAATAGAAAGTTTATAATTATGATTAATTGAAATGTAATAATGTCTAATCTATTGAAAAATGGTTTCTGAAAATAAATGCTTTCTAAAAAATGTATATTTATAAAATAAATTTATAATTAATAATTTGTAAAGCACTTACTCATTATGTAAGTAATATATATTAAGGCTATAACCTTAAGACTATGCACTTAAAATGCGACAGTAGGGATGTCTACAAATCTAAACACAAGATTAATGACTTTAAAAGACAAGAGTGGCCATTCTTATCTTTGACCTAATTTCTAATTATATAGGTGAATCTAAAGCATTTTTGATTTGAGAGCATGAAGCTATTAACTACTTCACTAATTAAGTCCACAATTTCTATATAAACTAATATATGCAAAATCTTTCGATTTACAATGAGTCAGTGTAAAGTTCTTATAATTAGAAATCTTTTAAAACAATTTAAAGTTGTAATTAATAATTTGTAAAGCACATATTCATTACGTAAGTAATATATATTAAGGTTATAACTTTAAGACTGCGCCTAAATCTAAACACAAGATTAATCTTGTGTTTAGATTTGTAGAGTTCCATACTGTCACATTTTAAGCGAAGTCTTAAGGTTATAGCCTTAATATATATTACTTATGTAATGAGTATGCGCTTTAAAAATTATTAATTACAACTTTAAATTCTTGTGTTTAGATTTAGGCACAGTCTTAAGCAATGATGATATCCCAAATTTCTAAGAACCGGTTCTCTAAAGGCAGGTTGTATTTAAGAACCTGTTCGGTTTATTTTTCTTCTTTTTAAGCATGGAAGCAAATCACTTCTTGGTTTCATGCCTAAAATTTTTTGGTGACTTCTCAGAAATTTTGCATGACCCCCTCCTCTCATACACAAAAACGTGCAGCAGTGCACATACACACTATGATGTAGTTTGCAATCTCACTTATGGGATCAAAAAGAATTAAACCATTTTTATAATTGGAAAAAATCGTATTTATTTAGCAAGATATTTCCATATTGACATTCTATTTGCATCATATATATGTCTCTTTAGGTTGATGCTGCTTGTTGAGTATAGCATCATCAGCTGTATTGTGGTTTCTTAGCCATACTTGAACTGAGTCTCTGCAATCTCAATGATCTAATGGAAGATCTATCCAATTTATTACTAGAAGATTTGCCACATTTTTCACTTCGAGGTGATTTCTTTTATCCAAATAAATTGCGTTCATCACAGAAAACCTTTGTTCAGCCTCTGTGGAACTCATATCAATGGTTTTAATTATATTTTTAGATCTTTGGAGAGTTTCAGGTATAACATGTTTTTGGTGATTTCTCACAACCTTTTCAACATATTCACAGAAATCATTAACTGAAATCTCATGATGAAATGCTTTGTAAAGATCTGGTAATTTCTCTTCAAATGCTTTCCAGGGAACTACAGCTTCTTCCAGATGCTAAGCACCTGGGTTCACAATTTTAACTAATTGATGAATTTTATGATTTCTATCTTGAATATTATTACTTATGCTATTATAATCCCTTAATGTCATATTTGTTGTCACTACATTCAATACTTTTTGATGGGGAAGACTCACATATTTGTTGTCTTCAGCAAAATTACTATGCTGGAACTCCTTAGAAGAGATAGTTTCATTTATTATTTTTTCATAAGTACCACTCTTCTCTTTGAGATATTCAAATGCTTTAATTGTTCTCTTAATTAATTGTTCAGTATGCAATACTTGAAAAGCATCCATCAATAAAGAAATTTCTTCTAGTATATCGATTATTAAAGCCAGATTTCTTATAAAATATTTATTGGCGAGATGTTTAACCATTCCAGAAAATTTCTTATTAGTAAAAAAAAATCATACAGTGCTGGATAGACTCGCCATGTTGCAACTGCTATTCTATGACTGCATGCAGCCCATCTTGGGTCAAAAACTCTACCAATTTTTAGAATTTCAATTCCCAAATTGATTGAAATTCTATTCAGGGCTATTTGGTTTTTATTAGACTAATGGAAGATTTGTATATTTCATCAATAAATGCTTTAAAATGATTCACTTGCTTTATATCTTTGATAGAATCCTCCAGCCCAAGCTGAAGGCAATGGTTCAAACAATGCCAAATAATAATCTTGGGATAGTGGTTTTTTATTTTAACATTCACTCCTGATCACCTTTCCAGAATCACACTTGCTCCATCTGAACAAAATCCAATCAAATTATTCTTCAAATATAAATGATAAAATCCTACTGAATGCAGACTTTGTAGTACAGCAGTATAAATGGTTTCAGCATCTTTGTTTTGTAATTCCACAAATTCTACAAAAATTGTTGGTGAAAAATCTGTATCTTCAACCATAATAAAAATAATAGGACTAGTTTGCATGATATTGTTTTTATATATATGTCAAAGTATCGGCCGGGAAGCAAACCCTGGGACAACTGCTTGTAAGGCAGCTGTGCTAAACACTCGGCCACCAATTGTTGATGCCTCATTAATTATAACACATATCTTTAAACTTCTGATCCTATTATTTTTCTAAACACTTCCTTTTTAATGCATTTTGCAATGTGCTCAACAATTTTGTCAGCCTCGAATCAAGACCCACTCCCATATCTAACCCATTCTTTTTTTGTAATTCTATCAAATGTTCAATATCAGAAAATGTGCAGTTTAGTTTTGCTAAAGCAGAGGTCCCCAATCTTTTTGCATTTAAGAGCACATTCTATAATACCAGCCAGGTGGTGGGCACCATTTATTTTTTTCAACCAGGTGGTGGGCACCATTTATTTTTTCAATGTAAATTTATAGTTGGATATTGTTCATAATACATATAATGTACAAAAAAATATTTGTTTCAAAAATAAAATTTTAACATATAATTAACATTTATATATTTACGCTGTAAAAGTATAGTGTGCCCTACAATTTGATTACAATATAATACAATAATTTATAAAAAATTTAAAAAATTAAATTTATTTGTATTAGATAAATAATTTTTTATCATGTTCAAAAAGCAGCGGGCACATGTAAAATGGTCTGCGGGCGCCATGGTGCCCAAAGGCATAGGGTTGAGGACCCTTGTGCTAAAGTGTAAACCGTATTGAAAATTTTACAAGTGGAGATCATAAACTTTTCATGAGCTTTGTCTATGGATTTGGAAATTGCATTTTTTGCACTTTCTGTCAATAGCATCACACATATCTGGTATGCTTTTGATGAAAAGTGTTCCTTTATTTTTTTTTAAAGAGAGCTTGTTGAACCATTTTATTTTTTCCACTTGGAACAATATTACATCTTCACCATTTTTATGACACATGAGCTTCTTCATTTTTATTGTCTCAATTTTGGTACAGATATCACACCCAACCTTTTTTCCAATAATAAGTAAACCACAATATTTTTCTTTGAATTCATTGGCTTATTTCATATTCCAGCAGTCAGGAAGGTCACTATCTACATTTATTTTATATGCATCTTTTGTACTTTTGGAATTGGACAGCTTATTTGTGTTGTCAACATTATTTTCTGTTGTATCAAAAAAAAAAAACAGAAAACAAAACTTGATTTAAAATATCATCATTTACTACCATTTTCAATTCTGTATCAGTTTTTGGATCTTTTATGAAGAAATCCGATATTGTTTGTCATTTTCGTTTCATTTTTTGTGAAGGGGTTTATTTTTATTATATTCTCGTGTTACATTCGCCCTAGAAAAAAAAAACATCAAATTAATTGATTTTTAATACAAATGAGTGGTAACAAATCATAAAACTGAAATAAAATAGTGTTTTATCTGCCAGTCTGACTGTGCCAATGTTATATCCACAAGTCTGACTGTGCGGTCAGCAAATAACTATACAATGAGACTCACAAGATTTTACGTAGTCTGCAATACTCTATCTTTACAGTTCGCTAATGTTCAATTCCCACGCTGTTCTCTTGCAACGAATGCTCTGCTCGAAATGCTCTGCAACGAATGCCCTGCAACGAATGCTCTCAATACACTCTGGATTCTCTGGCAACAAATGCCCTGCAAATTCTCTTGCAACGAATGCTCTACTGTTCTCTTGCAATGAATGCTTTGCTGTTCTCTCACAACGAATGCTCTCAATATCTCCGCTGCGGTCTCCCCATCTCTGTGGCCTCTTTCAGCAATACCCGTGAACTACATTTCCACTGGGCGCTGGTCATTAACCGCAAGCACTGATGCTAGATGTTTCCTACTGGAGTTGAACAGCCTTCTATTACTCTATATTACACTGCGTAGTTGTTACCCAGTCTTCTTATTGCTTTCTGATAACTGCAACAATCAATCAATACACCATCCAATAAGGTAATGTCACTTATCTAGAAATATTTGCAATCAGCAAATATTTCTTGGAATTGTCAATCGCCATTACGTCAATGCCTTAATTAATTCCACAGTTATCAGTGCATGATCTAAAAACAACCTCTCGAATACATTCTAGTTTTTCCGGAGTGCACAAACATGTCTGCCATTTTTACAAAACACTACACTTCCCTCCACTCCAGAAAAACCCTTGTTGCGATCCCTTGATGTTGTTTTTCTATTCCTACTTTCTTGTTATTTTTCACTCAGAAATGTTCGATTTAACTGCTGGTGAAACTTTTTCGCCAGTTACGTTCAATGGTGACTGCGCAAGCATTTTATTTCCAAACTTTCACTTCCATTGTTAAAGTTATACTAACTGGGATTTCCATTTTCACCAGGTTTGTCAGTTTATAGCTAAACTTGTTGTTCAAAACTTATTCGCTACTTACAGGTTCCAAATGTGACTGCGCCAATGTTCTATCCGCCAGTCTGACTGTGCAAATGTTATATCCACAAGTATGACTGTGCGGTCAGCAAATAACTATGTTAAATTCCCACGATGTTCTCTTGCAACGAATGCTCTCCAACGAATGGTCTGCAACGAATGCTCTAAATATACTCTGTATTCTCTGCAACGGATGCTCTCCAAATGAATGGTCTGCAATGAATACTCTGCCATGGATGCTCTCCAACGAATGGTCTGCACTGACTGCTCTCCAATGAATGGTCTGTAAACGGATGCTCTCCAATGAATGGTCTGTAAACAGATGCTCTCCAATGAATGGTCTGTAAACGGACGCTCTCCAATGAATGGTCTGCAACAAGTCTACTTCTACAGTTCGCTAAAGTTCAATTCCCACGATGTTCTTTCAGGCTGGCTGCTACAAAAATGGTTCACAATGGGCATACCTTCACCCCAGTCCAGTTTAGTTGTACCCGAACACTTCGTAGTAAGCACTGCAACTGACGTTAAGCTCCTTACAGCTTACGTCTCTGCAACAGTCTACTTCACTTGAAAATTGCTGGAAACTCAACTCTTTATTCAGCTGCTATCCAGATGGTTTCCTCAGGCTGTGGTCTCCTTCAGCTATACCCGTGAACTACATTTCCACTGGGCACTGGAATTGAACAGTAACTCTACTATAGATGCACTCAATACTGTCCGCTACTCACTACTGTGTGACTGCTCGCTATTACTCTATATTGCACTGCGTAGTTGTTACCCAGTCTTCTTATCGCTTTCTGATAACTGCAACAATCAATCAATACACCGTCCAATAAGGTAACATCACTTATCTAGAAATATTTGCAATCAGCAAATATTTCTTGGAATTGTCGATCGCCATTACGTCAATGCCTTAATTAATTCCACAGTTATCAGCTGCGCGATCTAAAAATAACCTCTTGAATACATTCTAGTTTTTCCGGAGTGCACAAACATGTCTGCCATTTTTACAAAACACTATAAATAGTAAAATTAAAAAAAGAAAAAAAATATTTGAAAACTAGTCATGCCATTTGATGAGCCAAAGTTATTGTTATATTTATCATCTCGCTAAATTATTCTAGAAAAAATATGTTGAACTCATTGTTAAAAAAAGACACAGTTACATAAGATATAGCAAACTAGATGAAAATAATGTACTATAAACTTACTACAGCTGATAATCCATTAAACTTACTAATCAAATAAAAACAAATCTTGCATGCTAAATATGTAAGTGATGAAATAAAATATTTGAATAAAAAATAAAAATTAAATAAATATTTAAAACAATGTCGGCATAAGAAAATCATTGGAACAATGTTTTTGTGTTATTGTTTATTTTCACAATGAAGTTGTTTTATCTTTAAAGTAAAATAATTCCAGCAAGAGTAAATTTCATTAAAAAAATTATGGTAATACATAAATACATTTGTATCAAATTTATTTCTAATTTTCAATTTTAATAACGCTTTTGTTAAATGTAAGTAAACTTAATAGTCAATTAATTTATTACTTATCACATGATCATGTGATGTTTAGTGGTTTAACACCAATCCTGCCTAATAGGATAGTGGTGGCTATGGTTGTTAAAGAGCCCAAGACACTAAAATGTATGAGTACTGAATTGAGTTCAGACCCATATGACTATATAAGCTATTGAGCTTGGGTTGAAAATATTAATAGTGTTTTCAATTTCAATCTCATAGTTTTGTAATTAAATAGAGTTAAAAGGTGGGTGCTGGAGGGTTGCATTAGATCCTAAGATCTAGGTGCAGTGCTCTCAGATCCAAGGCTCCTCACTGATGAAGGCCACAAGCCAGAAACTAGTCTGGGGATATTGGATGAGTAGGCACTAGATAGGGATTTTATGCACAAGCCTTCTGGCATCCATTGATTGCTCTTGTTAGCACAAGATGGCACTACTATATGGAGAGTTTTGCTGTATTTTGAATAATTTATTACTTACATTGTGTAAAAATTAAATATGGATTCCTTTATCACTAATAAAATAACACTTTTTATTTGTATACTTTTAAAGAAACTAATTTGAAATGCGATAAATAATGGATTTAATTACTTAAAACAAAAGTGTTGTGAATTATTTCTAGCAGAATAATTCTTCTCTCAAATTTCATTGCGCATATCACACGTTCCACGCGAAATACGCATGCGATCAAACATGTTTTCTATCGCATTGTCGAATTATTCTGGGAAAAGAATTTTGAACCCAATCTGTTCAAAAAGAATCATGTTACGTTAGATATATATATATAAAATACAAATAATGTTCTAGATTATTGTTGGAAACAATTAAGTAATTTATTAAGTCAACTCTTTTTTAGAAGAATAATAAATAAAATTTATTTTCGGATAATTTAACTACCTGTTCGGTAATTTTTTTTAATTTTAAGAACCGGTTAGATATCATCTCTGGTTATAGCCTTAATATATATTACTTACGTAATGAGTAATTACAACTTCAAATTGTTTTAAAAGATTTCTAATTATAAGAACTTCACACTGACTCGTTGTAAATCGAAAGATTTCGCGTACGTTAGTTTGTATAAAAATTGTGGACTTAATTAGTGAAGTAGTTAATAGCTTCATGATCTCAAATCAAAAAATGCTTTAGATTCACTTATATATTTAGAAATTAGGTCGAAATTAAGGGTGGCCGCTCTTGTCTTTTACAGTCGTTAATCTTGTGTTTGGATTTGTAGAGGTCCCTACTGTCGCATTTTAGGCGCATAGTCTTAAGATTATCGCCTTAATATATATTACTTAAAGTAAATTTATATAATGTATACCAATAAATACAAAATAATTGTGTGTAACCTTTGAAGAGCTATAAGTTTGTCTCAGGTTCTGATTGGATAAAATGCTTTTTGGGAATTCATAGTATATTCTGTTTATATTAACAGACGGATAGTTTATGGGTCGACCTACAGATAGGAGGTTGAAAAGTAAGAAGAAATATTTAATTATATATATTATTAACATTTTTATTTAAAACAAATTCATAGTAAAATATTTAAACGAATTTTTTTTTTTTTAAGTTTTTGAAATGGAACTAAAAGTATAAAAATTTTAAAAGTTGAATTTACAACTTGCCTATTTAAAAAAAAAAATTTCCATTTATTAGATTAATACTTGAAAATTTTATAAAACATATAACAAACATATGCTTGAAAAATTGTAACTTTCCTATACATGCATTCATATATGTATGCGTAAGTAATTTAGTATGTCTGTGTATGTTTGAGCTTTTAACTTTGAATAAAGTTTAATTTATTTCCTCAATTTATTTGTCTAACTAACTATAAATATACTATCCATTTATTCCTGTGAATTACCACGAATGCCTTTGCAATATCCACTTTCATGTAAATAACCAGTCATCCATTATCTGGCCAGAAATTATTATATCTTTTTAACCCCAAATCCTTTTTGTGCAATATCATAATTTGTTAAAAGTACAACTTATTTTCACATTTAAATATTCAATTAGAGAACTTGAAAAAATATGAATGTATTTCAGACATTAATTTAAGTCATCACACACATAATGATGCTACAAGATATTGCACTTGTAAAATAGCTTTATAATTTTAAATGCGCTTGTCTTTACAGCAGTATTATTATTCATATTGAAACTCCAGCAGCTGATCTTTCCAAAACTGTGACAAATCATTGTTATTCAAAACTTAAATCAGCAAGATTTCACAATATTACTTTTATAAATCTCCACATATACACTCCAATGCAAAATTTTTATATAATTCTTTTAATTTTCTAACAGTTTCAGCTGTCCTGCGGTCTTCATCAGAGCTTTTGCATTATATAAACCTTTTGCATTGGAGTGTATATGTGGAGATTTATAAAAGTAATATCTAGGAATACATGAAGGAATGCAAAAAAGGTAAAGGAGAAGATATAAGAATAATACTTCTAAAATTTCACAACTCTGCTATATCTGGATATTATTTCATAATAGTGTGTAAAAACTATAGTTATAATTTTCTTAATGTCAATTTAAAAATCATTCTTTAAACTAATAATTATGGTCTGAATTTATGTAATCAGCTAATACTGTCAGGGACCTTTGCTTCCAGCTAAAAATAGCTATGTATCCCTTTACTTGCCTGGGTCAAAAGATTTAATGGCGTATATATGATCTTTAAAAAAAATCTACTCTAGATTTAAATATTAAATCATAAACTAATATAATAATCAGTCTAAATAAGATTGAAACTAATACTAATTATAATTATTTAATTATCATAATTAGTTGTTTGATTCAATCTTATTTAGATTGATTATTATATTAGTTATTTGTGTAGAACAAATAATTTTTATTTTGGATATTTGTCCATTATGTGTATCAAATCATAAAGAAAAGCAATTCAATGCATGAGCATTACACTATGAATATTTTATTGAAAATATATATTATAGTTGTAGTAAATTCTTGTGTCTCTTATAAATCTGTTTATGATCATAAAGCTAATTATTGGGCATTTTAATATCAATCAGAAAAAGCGGTTCTAAACAAAACTTAGCTAAAATTAATTACAGTCTAAAATATATATTTAAATATATATTTACTTTTAATCATTGTAATTAATTATATTATTTATTTTAAAAATGTATAAAGTTAATAATTAAAATTTTAAATATATTTTATTATATTTCAGGTTGAAAGAATCCTTTTGGAAGTTCCTGTAAATTAAGTTGTACCTATTTAGCAAAAACAATATACATACATATAAATATACAAGTTGGATATTAAATAACTGTAAAGTGTTTCATTAAAAAATGTCAATTATTAAGTCTTTTATAATAAGAACCAGAGACATATTCAAATTCCAGCTTCGATATTCCTCCACTTTCACTTATGATGAAGAAAAAAAACAATTCAATATAGAAATTCCAGAATATTTTAATTTTGCAAAAGATACCCTTGATAAATGGGCAGAAAGAGAAAAAATGGGCCATCGGGGTAGTTCTAACGCAGCCTTTTGGTTTGTGAGATATAATGGAGATCAAATAAAATGGACTTTTCAGGAGTTTGTCAGTCAAACTAAAAAAAGTGCCAATGTTTTAAATAAATTTTGTGAATTGGAATATAAAGATCGCGCTATGGTTATTTTGCCAAAAATTCCTGAATGGTGGCTTATTACTATTGGCTGTATAAGAAATGGAACTATTTTATGCCCAGGCACAACTCAACTTCGATCCCAGGACATGCATATCCGATTTGAAGCTTTTAAACCCAAAGTAATAATTACTGATCCTGAAAGAGCAGAAATTGTTGATGAAATAATAGATAAGCATCCATATATAAAATTGAAAGTTTTAGTTAGTTCTAAATGTGAAAGAAGAGGATGGATATCTTTTAACAATTTATTAAATAAAGAAAGTGATTTTCATGAATGTGCAATGACTAAAAGCATTGACTCATTAATAGTATACTTTACAAGTGGAACAGAAGGCAGCCCCAAAATGGTGGAACATACTCAAGCCAGTTATGGACTGGGTCATATTATAACTGGTATGTATTTCTTGGATGCAACTCCGCAAGATGTTGTGTGGGGGTTATCTGACACTGGATGGGCAAAATTAGCATATTGTTCTATCTTTGGTCCTTGGTCACATGGTGCATGTGTTTTTATTGATGAAATGCCTACATTTGATCCTAATCGTTTACTTCAAACATTGCAAAATTTTCCTATTTCTGTAATTTCTTTACCTCCAACAGCATATCGTATGTTGGTTACATATGATTTGAAGCAATTTAGGTTTCCTAGTTTGCGATATTGTTCAACAGGTGGTGAATCACTTGGAAGTGAAACCTTAAAAGCATGGAAAAGGGGTACAGGTTTAGATATATATGAAGGCTATGGGCAAACAGAAACATCAATGTTAATATCAACAAATAAATATGTAGAAATTAGACCAGGTTCAATGGGCAAATCTGTTCCTGGATATGATATAAAAATTGTTGATGATGAAGGTAAGGAAGTTAAAAATAATTTGGAAGGCAATATAGCAGTTAGAGTTAATCCTAAAAGGCCAATTACAATGTTCAATGGTTATTTTAATGATATGACAAAAACCAATTTATGTTTTAAAGGTAATTTTTATTTAACTGGTGATCGTGGTTATGTGGATGATGATGGATATTTTTGGTTTATGGGCAGAGCCGATGATGTCATTATATCTGCAGGTTACAGAATTGGACCATCAGAGGTAGAGAATGTCTTACTCCAGCATCCAGCAGTAATTGAGACTGCTGTTGTTAGCAGTCCAGATTCCCTGCGAGGAGAAATTGTTAAAGCTTTTATAGTTTTATCACAAGACTCCTTAAATAAAGATATGAATGCTTTAGTTAAAGAATTACAAGAACATGTAAAATCTAAAACAGCACCATATAAATATCCAAGACAAATAGAATTTGTTTCAACTTTGCCTAAAACAATCACTAGCAAAATAAAAAGATCTGAACTTAGGAATAAGGAATGGAAAAATAAATAATTTTACATGCTTTCTATATGATATATTGAAACAGTAAGATTTGCTTTACAAATCTTCGTTTCACCTTCTCTCACTTCTTTCCTACCCTCATACCCTAGTTTAAACCCGAATTTATCGAAGTGTGTCTGTACTGCCACTCATATGCCGAAATCCCGCCTAAATTAGATCACGAATGTATTAATTAATGCTTGTGATATATATAATTTTAAAACCCTAACATTAATAATTTATAAATTGTGAGTATGTGCATGTATACATATTCATTTTAAAAAGTAGGTCATATAAATAAATTTACACACAGACTGCGATAATATATTTTAAAACTTAAATAAAAATAATAGATTTGGTATTTAAAGTCATTTTGTTTAAATCTATTTATTTTAGAAATATTACATTTGTAATATTTGTTTTCATTAGTAAAATAATATTTAACCGTAAATAGATTTAAACATTTAGAATTAAAAAGTAAATAATTTTGTTGTTTTTAGATTTATACAAATCATGCCACAAATTTTATGTAAAAGTAAATGAGGGTTGGGAAGAGAACAATAGGCTTGATTAGTTAAATTTTGTAAAATTCATTAATTAGTGGCTTAAATATATTGCCATAAGATAAACAACAGATGTCCACTCAGGTATTTTTTAATTAAAATATTTTTAAAACAAAATTAAAGTTCTAATCCGAATATCTTAAAAGTAAAATTAATTATAAAATCCCTGTTTTCAGATATTCGATAAGTTTGCAGCTTTTATTTTTGGTTCTAGAGTGACAACCTCAGGGTAGTGCTATTGCATGCCCTGTTGGTATATATAGGGCCGATTTTATTAATTGCTTTGTTGTGCTATGCTTAGACCATGCTTGTGCTTTTCTAAATAGAGATATTATTTAAATATATTGAGTTGGATTAGCAGCTGAATATACTATTTTGAGAGTTTAATACAGCTGAAGTTAGTGAAACCATACCATTGATGAAATTCGTAAAATACCAGTCTCTGCCTATTGAACACAGAATGTCTGTATAGGGACTGGTGGGCTCTCTTCCTGTTCAGAAAAATGGCCAACCTGTGACATACCATCCAGTGTCCGTACCTATTGTAAACTGCCACTGCTGCTGAAAATGTGTCAAAATTGATCATGGACCAAAGAAGCTGCCGCCTCAAGATCAATGCTGCCTAATTTCCATTAAAACCTTCAATTAAAGTCAACCGGAGAAAAAAAAAATGTGCACAAACTGCCCAATTGATATGAGGTAACCTCAGTTAACCCAAGAGCTCTTGGGTTGTCTATTTATGTTTAATGCTAGCTAAATTTAAATGTATTTTTTATTATAAAACTGCCTCGTTCTATAAAATATTTTATAATCTAACTTGTGTGCTTTTCTCTCTATCCTTGGGTTGATATTTTCTATTTTATATACTTGCTAATTTATTTTATGTCTTTTGCAATATCCAGTACTAGTCGGATATATATATGGTCGAGGTTCGAGTGAGAGTTATCGCACTCAACAGCGACAAGTAATTATATAATAAAACACATGAACACAGTAGTGGAGTTAATAGGTTTATATACATAAATACATATATGAGGATCAATACATAATACAATTATTACAGAGATAAAACTGACTAATACATTAATATACAACTCTAGTCTGAAAGGCCCGCAGGCTTACAATAAATAATATTAACATTTATACGACCTGCAGTGGTCCCTAGGTCTACCTTGGTACGTTCGGAGGTAGACCTCTCCACGTGATGAGCTGAAAGTGAAGTAGTGTCTGTGCACTCAGGAAAACGCATCCATCCTTCAACTTCACCTCGCAGGTCTGACCTTGTTTTTTCCCGCCGTCCTGGATGTAACACAATCTATTTCCATTGATCATCCCATGACATGAGGTACAAAATGGTCAGTTTGGTTATCTCTGACCAACCTTAATCATTACTGTGATGCTTTTAGCATACACACACATACTTGAATATTTGTAATAGTTACATTATTATTGCGTATCTGTTAATAAGCATACACGCACACACTTGAATATTTGTAATAGTTACATTATTATTGCGTGTATCTGTTAATACACATACATACATAGAGTTATTATTATTGCATGTATATGTGAATACACACACATAGCACACCTCCCCCAAGTTCAGCGACATACTTTTTAAAAATATATATATATTTTTTTTCATTTCTTTTTCTCTGAACTTAAGACATAATCATGCAGGTGGAGGAGAATTTTTCTTCTCCTCTTTGCGCGTGGGGTTGATTTAATTTCCCCATCTGTGACTATTTCATTTTCTTGACTATTTTGACTTTCTTCCTCAGCAGTAATAATTTCTGTTTCACTTTTAGTTTCGTAGTGAGTAGCATTTTCTTTGTCATTATTTTTAAACAATTGCGGAGTGCATTCTGTTATTGCACTCTTGCGCAACTGGTTAATGTGCTTACGTAATATTTTACAGTCTGCCCCATGGACAGCAACCACTTGTTTACTTAAATGGCATACAATGTATGCTTGAGTCCACGATTTATTTAAATTATTTTTCACCCAGACTCGTTCATCAGGTGAAAATTTGTTGTTACTGTAATCGGCATTTGATGCTCTTTTGATGGCATTATTGCTGAGAGTTTTGTACGTAATTTCCGACCTAAGTATTTTTCTGCAGGTGATCTGCCCGTTTAGCTGTGGGTATGGAATGCTGATATAGCAATGCCATGAAAACTGCCTCTTGGAGTCTTCCTTTTCCCAATTTATTCATGGATGACTTTAAGCTTTGTATTAATCCCCCATTCCTGCATAAATTCGGCAAATTTTTCAGACATGAAACCGGTTCCATTATCAGATACGAGGATTTCTGGTAACCCATGGTATGAAAATATTTCCATAAGCCTGTCCACTGTCTCGTTTGAACTTGTATTTTTTACTGGTTTGTATTCGGACCATCCTGAGTAGGCATCGACCACTATCAGAAATAATTGTCCATGGATTGGACCGCAGTGGTCAATGTGAATTCTCTGCCAAGGTTTCTCTGCTTCTTTCCATGCTTCATATTTCACTGGGGGTGCTTTTGCACATGATTGACATCTAGAACATTTTTTATGAATGTTTCTATATCAGTGCTGATTCTTGGCCACCATACATAACTACGGGCTAACGCTTTTGCCCTGACAATGCCTGGATGACCTTCATGTAATAAATTTAGTATGTGCGATCTGCCTATTTTTGGTATTAGGACCTGATCGCCTTTAAGAATGCAACCTTTACATATTGATAGTTTTTCACAAGCTTTCCATAGCTCTATGTGCAAAAATGGAGGACGTTGTGCTGGCCAGCCTCTTCTAATTTTTTCCATCAGCCATTTGTAGCCAGTGTCTTCATTGGTCCATGCTGCTACTTTTCGGCTATTAAGAGTCTGGCTTTGAAGCGTGTCAATGTAATTGATTTCTATTTCGCTTGTAGTATTCTCTGAATTGTCGGGCATTCGGGATAACACGTCGGCATGACCAATAGTCTTTCTCTTTTTATATTCCAGACTGTAATCATACCCAGAGAGTATGTTAATCCATCTCAACATGCATGGACTGAGGTGTTCCGGAATTTGTTTGATGCCTAAAATTCCCAGAAGTGGTTTGTGGTCTGTCATGATTTTGAAATAACGACCGTATAAATACTGGTGGAATGTACGAATTCCAAATACTATGGCTAGCACTTCCTTGTTCAGCTGACTATAATTTTTTTTCAGCTTTGGACAAAGTGCATGACGCGTATGCTATAGGACATTCCCCAGATTGAGCTGGGTGACATATTACTGCCCCCACTCCATATTCTGATGCATCAGTCATTAGTGTTATTTCAAGATCACTATTATAATGCACCAGTAATTTGTTTGATACGAGTAAAGCTTTAGTATTTTGAAAAGCCCTTTCTTAGGTTGCTTCCCACTTCCATTTGTTTTTTTTCAGTAGCTTGTATAATGGCTTTGCTATGTGAGCTTTGCCCTCTAGGAAGTTCTCAAAATAGTTTACCAAACCCAAAAAAGCCTGCAATTGTTTTACGTTACTAGACTTTCTAGCTTCTGACACTGCCTTGACCTTTTCGTGAGAGGGCCTTGTCCCAGATCTAGAGACTATGTGCCCCAAAAATTTTAATTCAGTGGCCTGCCATATGCATTTTGAGTATTTAATTTTGCTCCAAACTCTTCTAACCTTTGACAGACAGTAGTTAGCCGACTATGCAATTCATTTTCTGACCTTGCCGTAATTAATATGTCGTCAAAATAAGGGATAACGCCCTCGCATCCAGTAAGCAGAGTTTCAATTTTTGCTTGGGAATATACTGGGAGCAGACGCTATGCCAAATGGGAGGCATTTGCATTTGAATAGACCCACATGAGTAGTCAGTGTTAGAATTTCGGCAGCCTTATTTGTTACTGGAATTTGATGGAAGGCCGCATCTAAATCTAATTTAGCAAAATATTTTGATTTTTGCAGTGATGCTAATATTTCTCTGGAGTTTGGAATGGGGTAGGCATGTTTATTTAGAGATTTGTTTGCATAATCGCTGCACAAGCGTATCTGTCCATTAGGTTTGGTGATAACGACCAGCAGAGTCGCCCACTCTGTCTCCTCTGTCGGTTCTAGAAATGCCGTTCTTCACTAACTCATTTATCTCTTTTGCTACTTTTTCTTTCTGTGTGAAGGGGACCTTCTGAGGTCTGCAAATTATTGGTATGGCCTCTGGTGATATTTCCAGTGACACAGGTTTAGTTTTAATCGTTCCTGGTTTGCCATTAAAAAGTTTAGGGAAACGATCTCATGTCTTTTTCACTATCAATTTTTTTGACCAATGAGATTTCAATTCCGAGCTCTGTAAACCAGTCACGACCAATGAGAGGGTTTATGGGGGTGTGTACAATATATAGCGGCAAGATTGAAATGTTGCCTTTATTACTCGTAATTTGAGCTTGGACTACACCCTTAATTTTTATTTCTTTACCATTTATGTCCAATGCTCTAAGCTTAGTATTGCTAAGCCTAGGGGGCTCTCTTATTTCCACCCTGATCAAATTCCAGTCGGCTACAGATATTAAAGAAATGCCACTACCGCTGTCTATTTCCATCGACAGGGGTTTTCTGTAAACTTTCACAGTAGTAATAAATTTCTGTGCTTGATTTATAACCGTGTTATTTATAACAATATACTTTGTATATTATTTCCTTTAACTTGGTCAACTGTTCTATTTTCACACATTCTCGCCATGTGACCTATTTTTTTACACAGTCTACATCGATCATGTTTGAAATAGCAATCTTTAGATATATGACCTAGTTTTCCACAACAATAGCACTTTGTCCGACTTTTATTTGTCTGTTTAATAATTTTGTTATCGGAAGACCCTTTGTTGAGTTTTTCAACACCAAATATTCCTGTTTGATCGCTATCAACGCCTTTTTTCACAGCAAATTCTTTTGCTTGCTCCACTACTATTTCGTGAGTGATACTGCGTTTGATAGCTTCACGATAATTTATGTCTTTATCAGCCAGTAACTGCTGCCTCAAACTGTCACTATTCATTCCACATAGGAATTGTTCCAGTAGCGCTTCTTCTAAATATGAATCATAACAGCAGTTTTTTGCGAGTTCGCGTAGGGCTGAGTCGTAATCCTGCGTATTTTTGTTTCTGCCTTGATGGCGATTTCGAAAATGAAGTCTGGCGATGTGCCTAGATGGGCAAGGATTAAAATAATTTGACAAATGATCTTTTAACTCATTGTAGGTTAATTTTTCAGAAGTGTTGGGTTCTGCTAATCTGTTAGCTATTTGTATGACCCCTTTTCCTGCAAAATATAATAATGTCACTGTTTTATATGCATCTTCCTCTACTCTGTTAATAAAACAGTAATTTTCAATCTGTTGAACGTACAGGGGCCACTCATTTGCCTCTGATGTCAAACTTGGATATTGTGGATTGCATTTTAAGCAATTTATATAACTAACTCGTTTAATACCGTAGGTTCGTTTGCTACTTCAATAATTCTGCCTGACTTATTTGGTTGTCAGCAGACTGCTAGGGTTCAAATTGAACTGTTACGACTGCGCCAGTGCAATATCCAGTACTACTCGAATATATATATGGTCAAGGTTCGAGTGAGAGTTATCGCACTCAACAGCGACAAGTAATTATATAATAAAACACACAAACACGGTAATGGAGTTAATAAGTTTATATACATAAATACATATATGAGGATCAATACATAATACAATTGTTACAGAGATAAAACTGACTAATACACTAATATACAACTCTAGTCTGAAAGGCCCGCAGGCTTACAATAAATAATATTAAAGTCTATACGACCTGCAGTGGTCCCTAGGTCTACCTTGGTACGTTAGAGGTAGACCTCTCCATGAGACAAGCTGAAAGTGATGTAGTGTCTGTACACTCAGGAAAATGCAGCCATCCTTCAACTTCACCTCGCAAGTCTGTCCTTGTTTTTTCCCACCGTCCTGGATGTAACACAATCTATTTCCATTGGTCATCCCATGATACGAGGTACAAAGTGGTCAGTTGGTTATCTCTGACCAACCTTAATCGTTACTCTAATGCTTTTAGCATACACACACATACTTGAATATTTGTAATAGTTACATTATTATTGCGTGTATCTGTTAATAAGCATACACACACACTTGAATATTTGTAATAGTTACATTATTATTGCGTGTATCTGTTAATACACACACATATATAGAGTTATTATTGCATGTATATGCACACATAGCATCTTTTATTATAGTAGTGTGCTTAAATAGTCATCGAACGAGTGAATTATTTCTTTCCCTTTTATTAGTATGCCGCCATATTATTGCGGATAAATGGTATAACCTGACCCTTAGTAAATGTCTTATAAAATCGCTTGTTTGAGGACTACTTTATTTTATCTTTTATTAAACTTTTTAATAATTAATGTCTTTCAAGAAAGGTATATTTCACATTTTTTTATAATGCAAGGATATGCGTGAAATTAATGTGGACTATATAATACAGCGCATGACTACGTGTAATCCTATGAATACCTTTTAAATTATGTATTCCCCTCCATTTTCTTATTTTAAAGTAACTTGTCTTATTGTATTTATCAGGTAATTTATGAACTGTAAAAGTTGAGGTCGATAATGTGCAGACCATCTTAAAATTATTTAGGAATTGGTTAAGTGCTTTTACTTACTTAGTTACCCCTTCTATATTCATTTATGCTTTATATTGTGTGTTACCGGTGTAGGCACATGGGTTGTTGAGACCTGCTTTGTTTTTCTAGGGATTTATGGCTCAGATCTTTCCCTATCATTCTCGCGGTTTCCAGATAGTGTATGTGTTAGGGAGTCATACCTGGGAATTTTACGCCTAAGTCATCCACCCATGGAGTCATGGTACAATGTCAGACTCAGACTGTGACAAAACCTACAGGGTCCATGGCGAGACACCATCCTGTCTGCTTTAATTTTATTTATTATTTTAATTCACAAAGCCACACGGTTTTAACATATCACACTCCATCCTATACATTGATCCTCCACTGGTACCACCAATCTCTTTTAATATTAAAGTTGATATTTTATTCAATTGCCTGTGTCTTAACCACTTCCGTGCCTCTAACTCAGCGAGCTTTCATCCGCACTATTCTTGAATTCAATACAAGTTCTTTTATCCCATATTAAATGTATAAATTGATTTAAGCAAACACTTGTTATATTTGCCTGCCATAGGCCTCGTATATCTTGAAATCAACCTTTCTTTATGTAACTGTACTTTTGTTTAAGCACATTATGATATTATCTTGCATTAACCCGAGGTATAGAGAGTATAAATAAATTAACAAGCCATTAATGTAAATCTAAATGGCACTTCATTAAATTTATTTTAAATACATATTTTAATGAGTTAACAGCACAGTCTGGCTTATACAGACAATGCTATCTTTATAATGTTTAATTAATAAACAGTATTTAAATTTTAATCATTTTGATATTACTTATTTATTTTCTGCAATCCACACCATTACTTCGGTTTCTATCATATTATATATATATATATAGTATCATCCATAGTCTTTAGTTAGCGAACCTAATGATGTATTGTAATATAGAGTCTCTTGCTTCTCCCTGACCACCGGCACCGGCAAGAAACTATGCTATTATAGCATCAGATGTGATATCACGTAGGTGGTGTTGTGGAGTATAGACTTTAGATTCGAGCTTAGGATTTCTAGAAGGCAACCCCTCCTATGCCTAGAGTGTTGAGTTTCGTGTCTGGGGTTTGAATTCTGCAGTGTGTTAATGAGATAAATGATTCTGACCGTTGCAATATAAAGTGTCCAGATATAAATTTATTTATATTTACTTTAACATTTTAGTGGAAAAAATATCCATTATTCTAACTCAACTGCCAATTGCTGATAATTTTATCATTTTTTCTTTTAACCTCAATCTAAGAATTGCCAAAAACTGACGAACCATACAGATTAGCTATGTAAGAGCAATTCTACACACTTGGTTAAAAAATGTAGCTACTTAAAAATCACCAAATTCAACAGGATTCAAACCCCAGATTGTGGACACACAAGACTGATGGCCAATCACTACACCAAAACTTTTTTTAATCAATATCAAATAAATATAAAATAATGTTCTTTATTAACTAACCTATAATTTCCAACTGGTGGTAAAAAGCAATACAAATATATTTTAGGTAATTAGCAATCCCCTGTATATTCTGAAATAACTTATGATCTAGAAATGTTGCAAATTTACAATAAATATTATAGCTTAATCAGAAAAGTTTGTGAGTTAACTTTACGAATTTCTAAGTCAAGTGTATTGGAAGAAAAGAGATTTTCGCTTGGTTGTTGTTAAATCATTTGTTCTAACACTGCTGAATTTTTGTATATCTGTTTATGCTAAAACCTCATTCATTGAGTGATTAATCACACAATTAGTGTAAAATAATGTATATTCATTTCCAATAATTTATGTTTACTCAAACTAAAATCTTTATTCTGTCTGTTCAGTGTTATTGCAATTATTATCAGATGCTTTGGTTTAAAAAAAAAAAAAAAGCAAGTATGATCAATCTATTATATAAAAAAAAAAAAAATCAAGAAAATTAAAAAAAATTTAATGTGTAGTTTCATGAAATAATAAATATCAAATAGTATTATATGTTTCCTTGAGCTGATGTTAGTGTTAGGCTCTTAAAGAATGGTAAGGGATGGATGCTAGATAAGAATGCAACTGCATTTTGGACATATGGTTGCAAATATTTCAAGGTGCACAATATGATCTCATTAAAAGTGAGTAGCAGTAAATTTTCGAATACAATTTTACAACTATTTCACTTTTCTGTACATTTGTGTGTATATGCATTTGCATAGCAGTAGGTGCATCACAAAATTATTATTTAAGTGAAAGAGGGTAAGCCATTATAAGCCAACCAGATTCATAAAGAAAATAAATCAAGAATTTTTCAGTAACTTCATTTTGAAACAGGCAAAACTCTCCACACAGTAGTGCCACTCAGTGCCAACCAGAGTAATCAATGGATGCCAGAAGGCTTGTGCATAAAATCCCTATCTGAGTGGCTCTACTGTGTGAAGAGTTTTGCCTGTTTTAATAACAGATATGTGCTAGCATAAGAAATGGTGATCATGTGATGTTTAGTGATTTAACTTCATTTTCAATAATTTATATAAATAATTAAATGAATGACGAACATATATAAATATAGTAAAATATTTATGAAAACATTAGAAATATGGTGAATACTTTATAAAATATAGAATTAAAATGGATACTTTAATATTTTAATTACGTAAAGTCTATTAACTAGACAACAGAGTTACAATTAATCTCATAATCATTAACATTGGCCACTGCTGACTATTTCTTATTCTATTAGCTTAATTTCAGACTTAGCTTTGGATCCAAGTCCTCATTGACAAAAATCAGAAGGGGGTCTGTATTGACAGTTAAATTGATAACTACTAATAATCTAAGGATGCAATAGATGGCACTAGATAAGGATTTTATGCACAAACCTTCTTGCATCCATTGATTACTCTAGCTTGCACTGGTGGCAGTACTGTATGGAGAGTTTAGCAATAAAAGATTATGTTGTGGAAATAGGATGGAGCAGAATATGGGAAAACTTAGGGTGGCGAGTGGAAAATTAAGTGGCTAACAGGTTTATCTGGGCATAATTGCTCAGATATTCTTGACTTCATTTAAGGAGAAGCCACAGTACATCACATCACATGATTTACTATTGGCTCTGAAAGTCAAGTGATACTGTGTTAAGTATAAATAAATTAAAAGATCATATCAAAAATGAAAATAAACAAATATAAAAATTTTCAAATATTTAAAATAAAAGTAGCGATGAACACTGATCTATATAAGAATATCCACTAATAGGAAATGTAATTAACAACTTTATAGTTTAATTATTTATAAATGAATGAAAAATTATTATAATTAACAATAGAATTCACAATTAAAACTATTCATTACAACAGATAAATAGCTGATATTTTAAAAATAGAAAGCAATAACAGCATAGAATATATATGTAATCAAAATACTCTGGAATAAACTCTAAAATATTCAACATACCAAATATAAAGAAATCAATAATAGCTATGATCAGTTTACAGCAGTGTGCCATCCTGAATAACATTAACTTTACATGCTACTCAAAGTGACGTACCTGGACATAAGCTGAATATAACTATAATTGATATTGCTATGTTTGGCTATTATTGACTACAACCACCTATTTTGTTATTATGAACATAAACTAGCATATATGTTAAAAAAAGAAATGAACTCTCAGGATGGCAGTCAGGTTAAACTATTTAATGACAAATTAGAAAAGGTTACAGTAAATAATTAATTACAATTAATTATTGTAATAAAATATGATACAAAATTTATACAAGTATTTTTACCGTACAATTACCTATGCCCTGAGGCTTACTAAAAAACAATAATATAGACCGAGGTGGCCTTTAATTTTGCCTAGATCCTTCCTTTACACCTTCAGTGAGGATTCTCTGGTTAAGAAAGCCAGTTCAGGTCCTTCTTCTTAATAGAGTGTCCAATCTCCAGTAGCAAATACTTTTTATAGGTAGTTCCACTTCCAGACTATGAGCATTAGGATCCAGTGAACATTTCACTCTATTGGTCATTTATATTTATTCCTATGCTTATTGGTTTGCAGTGCTGCATGCTCAATCCGGTTTAAATCATGCTCAATCTGAGCAAGTCTATAGAAAACTTGTGTGCACATATTTTAATTCGGGCAGCATTCAGCAGATATATATTGGTATATTGAATATTTTAAGAGTTTATTCCAGAATATTTTGATTACTAAACTTATTTTATTTGATTATATATATATATGAAAACATTGCAAATGCATATCCCAGCTGAAAATTCAAATACAAAATATTGAAATCATCCTCCCAAACATTGTTTTTTCAATTCTGTGAATAAATATAAAATCTGATTTCAAACAAACTTTATATTTATTCCCAGAGGGCATTGCTGAAAAAAACATTTGGGAGGGTGATTTGGACATTATATATTATAACCTACACTCCCAACACCCTCATATATATTATATGAGTAAATGCCCAGGGCGCCAGTTCTATTAATGAATAGAACAATATAACAACATATCTGATACAAAATTATTACTGAGACTCTTTACCTAAGTCTACATTCAGCTCAGCTCAGTAGGAGGTTATAGGAAGTTCATAAGATATATAATTATAAGTAAATGAAAGAAGAAATACTATAAAAACATTAAATATAATGTAAATCCCTTTTTTTTTAATCAACTGCATGATAAAGAATCACAATGTTTATTTGTACAGTCTATTAAAATATCCTTTCAACTTAATTTATTCCTTCATCCAAGTATAACATATATCAGCTTGATATAATTCTATCACTAAACAATCCTGTGACTTGACATATCATCATCTAAACAGTTACCTTAATGCCAATAAAGGAATATACAATAAGATCTCAGGGAATTTAAAACACAGTTGAATTAAAAAAATACATTGGCCCATAATTTATACTTCTAACTTATAATAAAATGTAATGAGATAAATTGACTAAATGCTTTACTGTGTTTAACAATTAGATAATGACAGAAATAGGGTATTTTAATCTCACATCATCATCTAACAAATATACTAATTGGGCAACCTTTCTAATACGTTTATCAAGTAGCAAATGTTCCTTATAATGTTTGGATTAAGAAAACAAGATTGTCAGATACCAACAAATTTGATATTATAACTATAAAATAATATATCTACTTTATAATAGATATATAAAATGTAGAGATGTGGAAATTGAAACACGAATGTATACAAGAATAACTTAAAACACAGTTTTCCAATAAATAAACAAATCATTTATTATACTGAAAATTTAATTTAATATGCTTATCTACAACAAGACTGCTTGTCTTAATAATTTTAAATTCTCAAACAAACCTTGGACATCAGTTTGGGATTATCCCTATTATATTACATTATTTATACCTTTTTGAAATCAAAATTAACAATAAAACTTGAATATTCTAACTTTGAGTACCTGCTTTGCTTAAGCGTTTCATTTAAACATATAATTAACTAAATAATATATTATATTATTGGTACAATAAATATTTATGAGAGGATATTCTATTGATTAATAAAAATGAATCAAACTAACATATTTGGACATCAACAAAGCAACTTTCTCTAACTAATTAAATAATCATTTTTAATTACATATACCTTTCACGCATAACAATAAATCATATTCATTCTGATGGTTTGATGATTTATAACTCTGTATTAAATGAATATAATATGTTTCAAAACATATATTTCCCGTTTTTAATTTCAATAACTCTATACTTTTATATCCGCGATATTGTTTATATTACGCATATGTGTGTGTGTGTGTGTCCAAGCAACAATAATAGAAAACAATCTTTTCCACACACTATCCATTCATTAAAAAAATATTAAACAATTACTTCATTTCGGACAATGTCGTAGACCAGCCAGCAAATAAGACACTAATATCCCATCAAAAATTTAATTTAACTATTTATCTGACCACATATTAAATAACACAGAGCTATATTTTCATGATTATACAAACTACACATTCCAAGGGAAATTCACATGAGGAGCAAATAAACTCTTACTTAATACTTCTACAATAATTCATCTAATTCTGAAATACACTATTGGTGTGGGACTTTTTTCCTCAGCACCAGGACCATAAGACAACATAACTCATCTTCAAAACTATCACTTTATAATACGTATACAATATAAAATAGGCTCGACTCATGGAAAATTATTAAAATATACTACTTAGGCAAAATCTCTTATCCCTACAAACATAGAACGCATCCAGAGTAATTTACATTCCCAAAGCCCTTCTACATGTTTAACATTATATATACACACTGGCAGATAAATACATACAGATAACCTACAAATCCTTTCAGTTCTTTAGAATACGACAACATCCGAAATTTATACGTAAAAATATCTATAAATTGAACTTTTATTAAGCAAATGTAATAATTGCGCAGAACAGACACACACACTTGCAAATAAGACTATACAAAAAAAAATAATTCTAAGTTATATACTATGCAAGCAACACGGTAACTAAATAATACATTAAAATATAACTGTTAATTACAAATTAATTTTAAACTATTTTTAAAATTTAATAGTCATAAATATTATGAACGATATTTCTTTATCATCTCTATCCGACTATTTCTATTATATGTTCGTTGATATTTTGAGATAAGAAAATATACAAAATAATATACACCTCTCTTTAACAATATAATAAAAGAAAAAAAAGTAACATATTTCTTCCCTTTACCTTCTTAAAAGAAACATAAAACATATTTGAACAAAATCAATTTGTACCAGCGTATCCACAATTTGTGAATACGCAATCCCGAGACGATCTAGAAGTTCATAATAGCACAAAATTATACATAAAACATAATAATAAATATGTCTATCTATCTATTACATACAGCGATGATGACAAGTAATATATAAAAAAAAAATAAAGAAAACAAAAATCATTTTGTTCTTTGATTTAAAATAAAAAAGTTCACTTGCAAAATCTTTTTTTTTTTCGTGTTCATTAAATGATACAGGGATAGATTCCAACTGAATTCATGTTTATTAAGAATACGAAACATAAAATGAATTTCTGTAGGATAACAAAAAGAAATAATCATAATTTAAATCTGATCTAATATCTCCAATGTTCGTAGTGGAACTACTTGAGCTTATTACACCACACATAAGTAATCAATCTTTATCATGACGGAAATATGAAAGACATTTTCAGCTACATTGGTATCAATTATTTAACTCATTCCATAGTAGTTTTGAAATCAGCAATTATCCTTTATAGACTTCTTGAATAACATTTATTTTTCCAATATTTATATGCTAGCATACACCTAGTTATTTTTAAACATTGCACATTAATGTCATAATATGTTGATAATTCCACAATTAAATGATATACTGCATTCCCGTCCTTCCATCCGATTTAAGTACATATTTAATAAGTAGTATCCTTTAGTTATTCCAGATAATTCATATTTTATTTTATTTTCATAAAAGCACATATTATTTTAGGAATACCAAATAAATAAATAAAGTCATTTTTCCATAATGAATTGAAGTATAGAATGTTATTTTAAAATACACATATCCTCTAATTTTAATTTAACTTTTGTAGAAGTATGATATAAGATATAATGAAAATTTAAAATAAATTATGTAAAAATGTTCTGCACACATTTTCTAATGATACAATAAGATACAAGTAGATTAGTTATATGATTATAAAGTTCATGCATTCTATCTTTCTTCTTAATGATAAATAAATAAAGTAATGCAAGCTTAATATTATAGATATACATGTTAAAAATAGTAATAAGCAAAAAATGATTAATTCAAACGTTTAAATGAGGTAAAGAAATGAAAACCGATGTACCTTCTTATAAATAAATAATCAATCAAACAAGATTGAAATAAACAACTATTAATAATTATATTTAAATATTTATCAAACCGGCTTTCATCTCCATTGAGACCTTCTCAAGATATTATATTATACAATTCACATAAACAAATAATAATATTCACTCCATCTACTGGACATTATTTACATTATATTTCATTTTCTTTTTAAACATGTCCATATATTATAAATAAATAAATTTAACATATTATACATCTAAAAAATTTAACAATATCCCCCCCCCCCAAAAAAAAAAAAAAATAATTAAATATATATTTTACATCTTTTAAAAAATAAAAATAAATAAATAAATTGGTATTTACATATGTACAACTATTTCCTACACTTTCCAATTGTTTAATAAAGCCCATTTCCCACCTAATTTAGCTGGACCTTTTACTATATTTACACATTTGTCTAAGTTTTCTTGAATATATAATGTTTCATAATATATTCTCTTATTAAAAGATGTAAAATATATATTTAATTATTATTATTATTATTTTTTTTTTGGGGGGGGGGGAATATTGTTAAAATTTTTAGATGTATAATATGTTAAATTTATTTATTTATAATATATGGACATGTTTAAAAAGAAAATGAAATATAATGTAAATAATATACAGTAGATGGAGTGAATATTATTATTTGTTTATGTGAATTGTATAATATAATATCTTGAGAAGGTCTCAATGGAGATGAAAGCCGGTTTGATAAATATTTAAATATAATTATTAATAGTTGTTTATTTCAATTTTGTTTGATTGATTATTTATTTTTTCTGTTTGTGACAACATTACGGACAAATAAATCATATTGGATATTTGATCATCACAGTGATTTACCGTCTTATATTTTCAGCCTTGCATGTTAATTGAAGACCTTTCTTGAAGTTTACTTTAAAGTTTTTTTAAAATTAATTTGACGTCTGGAAGAAATATCCATTTATCACAGCAGACAAGAATAATATACTGGCTGCAATTACATCAATAATGAGCAATTTTTAATCTAAACTATCTGTTAAATAGATATTTCTCTCCCCCCATCAAAAAGGTCATTTCCCTTCAAAAAGGTTAACTCCCACCTTTTTGCACTTAATCTCATTACATATGCAAGAAATCTTTTCTTAAAAAAAAAAATTGTTCTGATTTTTACAATTAAATCAAGACAAAAAAAAAAAACTTTTACAAACTTGAAAGAAATGAATATTAATTAACTGTTAAACAAAAATGATTAATAATTTATTTAATTTGTAAAATAATCCACTGATCCAAATATCTATTAATCATTGAAAAATATATATATATTTGTTAAATTATTAAAGATAATTACTGTAATTTAAATGTTTTTATTGTAAATGTACTATTTTTTTGCTGTTATTAAAAGATGAAAATGATAGAGACATACATGGATGCACATGTACTGCAACCTAAATATTAAACTATCTTGACTAAATATAATTGAAATGGCTATTAATGTTGACAAAAGGATAGGTATCAATGAATAAAGGATTAGGAAACCATTCAATCCAATACTACACTAAAATAAAATAACTTTGCATCCTCCTAACAAAATATACCAATTCCTATAATAAATACCCCCTCTTTCTTGCATTAAATACTTCATTAACTATAATAATAATAATAAATGCTTATAAAGTGGTTAATCAAATGCACAAGCAATCAACATTGAAAGTTTTAAACAATTTCCAGCAAAATTTTTAAAATTCTAAGGTTATTTCATTTTTTTTTAATACAATACAACTATTCACTACAGATACAAAGTCTCTCAATTCCTTGTGCCCATTCAGAGGGTCACAATATGTATATATATATATATATATAGGTAACCTTGAGGGACCACATTTAAATACAACTAAACAAGTGCAAATTTGATAATCATATCTAAAGTAGACAATAATGAAGATGATTGAACCTAAATAGGTTATATTTCCCAATCACTTCCCCAAAATTATCACTAGTATTTTGAAAGAGTTTTTTCCACTCAGCAACAATTTAATTCAAATAAAAAAAAACATGCATTTTATTCTTTTATCAAAGCACCATAGTGAATGAACCAATTACAAATGCCAGGATCCCTCAATTTACAAAACATTCTGACATTTTGGTTAGTGGATAAACAGATTCTCTAATTAAAATATACTTTTTTTCTCTTAACTGATAAGGGCTAAAATGACCATTTGGAAATGAACGTTGCTAAATAAAATGCATTGACAACATGAATGACATCTAACAATTAAAATTAACTCCCATACATCATTTTAAAATGCATTCATACAACAAAGCGTATAAAAAATAAATGGATAACAATAACTGGGCAACTAATACATATAAATTGCATGTTAACAAAGAAATCAGATTGTACTGACTTATGGCCTTTTCAAAATATTGGGATTTTTTTAAAGTTTTAAAAAGAATATTCTTACCAAAGCCTTTTTTTATATTTTATTTTATTAATACTTCCATTTCTGATCAGAATGGCATGAAAATTCATGCTGTTTTCTTTATCAAATGTTTCCTTTTAAATGTTCCACTTTTCAAGATAAAATAAAGGTAGTTGAGCACTCATTTTCCATAGGTGTTTTAAATTAATGCTGGGTTAGGCATTAATATTTGAGTTCAGGAAGCTCCAGATGAAATCTACATAGTTTACAGTGAGTTAGTACACTTAAAGGCCTGGTAATGCATAGTCTCTGCTCGTATCAACAAATGATTGTTGGGTTCCATATATCTGACAAGGATGTTTTTGCTTTATAAACTACAGTACACCATGAAATAATTCCTTAGCCACATTAAGAGTTCATATAAGCTAAAAGAATTTATATTACTAAACTCTCCAGTCCAGATCCAATTAAAACAACAAATGAATAATAATTCTCCCAAAAATGTGTCCCCTTTATATTTTCTATCTTATCAAATCTTTTACATTTTTTTTCTAATTACAAGTATGTTATCAGTAAAACTGATCAAATTAAATTTTCTTCAAACCACACAAAAAATATAATTTTTTTTTTTCTTGATTTAAGCCATCCTACATGGATTTAAGTTATTTATTAAAATTCATTTTAATAAATATGTTTTATTTAGCCAAGTAAGATGTCTTTATATATTTAATCTCTGCACACACATATTTGTATAAAATTCTTAATAATAATCATGCTGGGTGACCATTATAATGTATAATAAAAATAATGTTCATCTAGAAATTGTATCATTGATAAAGAATCTTTCAAAAACTTGAAGGAGACACCATTTTTCTTGTTTCAATGATTTCTATTGTACTTTGGTTATATTTTATTAGCTGAAAGTCTATTTGGGAGTTCTATACATTTTAACATTGCAAACAAATGATGCTTTGGTTTTTCATATTCTGTCAGTCTGATATAGGTCTTTGATTAATTATTGAATCCAGATGTGGACAATCTTCACAAAAAAAAAAGGCAAATAGAAACCAATTTTTTTTTATCAGAATGTCTTATCAGGGATGATATATGATTTCATCATTTCGAAGTTTTCTTTTAAGATGAACTTTTGAAAACTGAGTTGTCATAATTTTGGTATAGAAATTCATTCAAAATTTTTTTTTTTCACTAAATAATGTATTTTCTGACTTATTCTCTCTGCCCAAGTAGCAGCATCTCTGTTATATTTAGTAATTTATTAACTATTTTTTTTATCCTCAGGCACACCACACTAAATTATTTCCATGGCACTCTCTTAACCAACTGAGCTATTAAACAAAAGCCTATGATAAAATAACTAAATTGGTTAGAACATTGCCTTAAAATTCGATATTCAAGAATCTAAAGATTTCCGTGACACTATTTACTTTTTGAAAATGTGTTTCTTCAGGATTATTATCTATATCCCTTTTAATATCTTGAACATGTTTTGTGGAGACATTTTCGTTTATATAAATATTTTCATCTTTTTAATCGATTCTTTCTGATTCTGTGTTGTCATTGTGAATTCTAAAAAAATTATGCAAAATTTATTTTTGCATTTCAGCTGTAATATTTCTTATTTCACTTGATTTTTTTTTTTGCTATTACCACTATATTTGCAAACCAAATATTTTTCTCATTTTGTATTGGACATTTTATGAAAAACTAGATAGTTAATACTTCTTCATAAAAGTAGATAATAATTGAAATTAGACATTTTTATATTGATTTAAATTTTTTAAATTTGCATTAAAATAATTAAAAATATTTTCGTAATTTTTCTATTAATTAAAAAGTATTGAAAATTGCCACAAACAGTAGTAAAATAACAGCTTAGAGTTATATATTTTTAGAATATTTAAGATTATGTTGTGGAAATGGGATGGAGCAGAATGTGGGAAAACTTAGAGTGGGGAATGCAAAACTCTCCATATAGTAGTGCCATGTGATGTTTAGTGGGGAATGGAAAATTAAGTGGCTAACAGGTTTATCTGGGCATAATTGCTCAGATATTCTTGACTTCGTTTAAGGAGACGCCACAGTACATCATATCACATCACATCAGCAGTAGTAGCACTAGTAGAGGAGAATCCAAGATGGTGTCGACTAATCTTGACTGTCATGCGTCTCTCTTGTAGTTTTTTGGATTTACCTACACTTGCTTTTAGTCAATTGCTCTATTTATTGCTTTTTTATTTTTTCATACAAGACTTTGCTAGCTGCTGTTAACTTTTAAGGTAAAGAAATCACCTCGTTTTATTTCTTTCTCGTGATTTATTCGATGGCCTTAAAACAGCCATTCGATAGCATCGAAATGCTTAGCTCGTTAGATTTTAACGTTAATCGTACTAATATTAACGGTAACTGATTATTCCAATCTAACTTTTCCCTCGTACCTGAGGATATTCCTTCCCTTTCAGATAATAACATTAACTGTACTGCAGATGTTTTATCCCAAAATTCGTCAACCAAACTATTCTCCCTACCTTTAGGTCAAAATTTAATTAGCTCTGACAAGTACTTGGAAGGGCCTGCAAATGACCTATTAAATTTTCCTAGTTTAGAAAATAGCCTTTTTCCACCTCCCATTCAACCTACTCCAATTATACGTAATAAAAATTTTCTCTTAACTAACGAAAAAAGTTCGTGTGTACAAATAGCTAGCTCAGATAAAACCTTAAATTATAAAAATACTTACGCGAGGGCTCTGAGGAATAATGCAAACAGCGTGTGTAATTACGTTCACTCAACAGCGAAATCTCTCTCCGAGCTTCTAGGGATCGATAATGATTCTGAAGATCAACCATGTAACAACAATATCAACCAATTACGCCAGAACTATACGATCTCGTCATGAAACAATTTAATAGTACGATTCCACAAACTCTTAAATTCGTTCAAAAATTTCCAAAATCATAATCACTAATTATGTCCATTACTAACGCCAATTGCGACTTATTTAGATATCCCATAGATGAATTTTATCAAAGCTTATCCGAAAAAAATTATGGAGTTACATTTACAAGGTTCTTAACCATCCAAATAATAGGCACCTCTGTCTTGAATTCCATAATAAAACTCGGAGAGATATTTTTAAAAACCATATTAAATTTTTAAACAAATTATTTGTTACATTGACACTGATCGCTACAAGGTCAAAGCAGAAATTGTTACATCGATTTCAAAGAAATTGATCTACAGCGAACACTTAGAAAGTACGGCATAGTATCTAACTTTAATTATATAATAGACAGAAAAGTTTTGCCACCAGTTTTAACAAACATAGGAACATTTAATATCTTATTAAACAAAAATATCACTGCAATAGATATACCGACAGTACACGAGTCCAACAATGCGGCATTTATTATTACATTTAAAGGCACATGGCCTCAATGTTTTCATTGCAAACAATGCACACATAATTAAAGACTGCCCTGCTAAGTTTTGTACACATTGTGGTCTCAAATTAAATAGATTGCATCAGTGTTCAATTCCCCCCAATACACAACCTGCGTTTGATACTTTAACTCCTGCGCCAAACCAGAAACAACTGCCACTAGAAGAAAGCATTGTTGTGAAAGTTACTAAGTTTCCATTGCTAGAGTGCTCATCATCACATGCCATAAATAATGTACAATCACAGGACACAGACTCTCCAGAATATATAGATGAGTTTAAATCGAGCGATCAATGTCTCATTACTTCATCACCGAATCCCAGTGATAATGACTCCAACAACTCAGACTCTTTTCTTCTAGTGATGGGCAAAAACCCAAAAAGAAAAACAAATTATTGCCAGCCCACTTAATGACTCTCAAAGCATGCAAGTCACTACACTACCTTCCACCATATCTGCTAAGTGTGTTACAGAAACTACCATACCAGCAAAGAAAAAATTTAAATTCACTACTTCCAGCTCCTTACCAACAGAATTACCACAAGACTCACACCGGACCAGACAGCTTCTTTCTGATACCACTTCCCTTCCCCCACAGGTTTTTTCTCAGGGGTTGATGCTCATCGCAGAAAAACCAAAAAGAAAAAAAATTGCAAGCAATGAAGCCACTGAAATATTATTGCAGAATAATACTCCTACTTCAGAATTATGAAGAACTACTTGTATTTATCTATTCCAATAATATTGTAGTTTCAAGATCACACCATAATAATACAATACATACCCTTTTGCGTATCAACATCAGCTAGTATTTATACCATTAATAAGATATACATGTTTTATAATTTTTACTGCCCACATATAAGTTCAACGTCTATCCACACCAACAAGACCACACTTATTTATGAAAGTTTTGTTTTCATCGGTCAATGTTAGAGGGATAAACTCTCCTCATAGAATGTTCGCTATTACAGATTGGATTAAACAAACTCTCCCATATATTCTCATCTTCACCGAAACCAAACATTCAGTGAATTCCATTTTAAAACCAGAGCATCATTTAAACAGATTTGGTTTTTCCAAGTTCTCGACTTCTTACTATTCTGCTGCTGGGGTTGTTTTTTTTTTTTCATCACACGTCACCTTTTCAATCTTTCAATATATCCTGCTTGGACCAGCACACGACCATATTCTCACTCCATAATCATGCATTTAAAATCAAGGTTATTGCGCTTTATCTATATAATCAACCAGCCCTCATTCATCAACTAATAAGTAGTATAAATCTTCACTTGGCTACCAATCCCTACCCTACACTTCTGTTAGATTTCAATATGCCATATATAGACTACACGCAAATATCTTCATTTCATCAATAGGAAACTTATGGGTGCAGAAGGTTTTTTTTCATCTGATTCAATCTCTTTCTACACCAAAAAACACTCATCACTTATAGATCTTTTTTATTCACCAGAGCTTCATTTCCTAATCAAACCTACTCTAGCGCCAGTTACTTTCTCAGATCACTGTTCACTAAACATAGAAATAGAGTTAGATGTACACATCCAATCAGCACTTTCCCTTACTAATACTACACGCCTTTTATTAAAAGCCAATTCGCCAGAAGCCATCATATCAAAAATCTATATTTTAAAAAAATTAATATTCTAACACTTAACCCACCGTATGCCTGGTTTGCATTCATCATTATAATCTCAGCCACTATAAAACATTACACAACAAAAAACCCTGCTCCAACCAAGCTGCTAAACAAACTAGAACTGTTACATCCAAAACTCCATAGCATAATTAGTAATTCATCCTCAATTAACACCATCCTTGCTCTCAAACAAGAATATAAACAAACCCAACTTACATTGGCTGATTATCTTTCACTTAAGAAAGCAAGACTTTTTCTAAGAAATACACAACTGGACTACAGGTTATATATGATGGGCTCTAGGATATAACCCTATTAATCCCACTTCTTCCTTCATTCTTCTGGACAATGATATACTGGTGGGTGAAAACATGGACCCATGCATACTTAACCATTTTATGGCTAGATTTCAGCAGTAACCCAAACTAATACTTACACCCTTTTGCTTTGGTTTTTCATCAGCGTTGCCTAACATTACAGATGAAGACATATTTGCAAAAATTACTAACATGCCAAGTAATTCACATCCAAGATTACATCCTATCCCAAAATTTTTACTAGCTCATCTTAGCCACTTCACAATTCTCATAATCCATAACATGCTTAATTTCTTATCAAAACAGATCCATAATATCTATTTACTCTATTCAGTATCACTGGTCCCTTTCCTAAAAAACCAATCCTGCTCTCCCCCTTCATAATCTTAGACCGATCTCCATGTCACCACTCATAATTAAAATCTTAGAATCTTTTAAAAGACAAGATCCAACCTATCATACTTCCACATATCTCTGCAAGTTCCAATTTGCCAAAAAAGGCAGCTCTATACCTGAAGCACTAACTTTGTTTAGGATGCTAATCGAAGACATCAGAAGTCAGAGAAAAGCTGCCCCCATTGCGGTTCAGTTTGACATAGAAGCAGCATTCGACTCTGTGCCTGTTGACAACCTGTTACGCATTCTTGAACACTTTAATATTCCCATGCCTATCATGTATATCTTAGCCAATCTACTAGTAAATAGAAATACATTCAATGGCAAGATCTCACCAGAATTCACTCTACACAACTCCATACCGCAAGGATCCCCTCAGCTCACTCTTATTTATCACATACATCAATCCTCTCCTAGCTGAAATTGAAGCAACACTCCTGGGAATTCATTTAAATAGCTTAAATCACACAATTACTCACATCACCTACATGGATGATATAATTCTATTTCTTCCATCAAAAAAATTTCTTCCAAAGTTATACACTATCTTGGAAATATACCCAGCACAGTTTTCTTTAAAATTCAACAAACAAAAAATGGCAGTTTGGTCTCTTCTCACTGGTTCTTGGTTCTTCTATCAATACAACAAACACCCATCCTCCTCATAATTTTCTTAGCATTCCCTTTCATCTTTCAGTAAATCACGCCAGACTAATGATTCAAAATCAATTAATAAATTCAATAACTAAAACAATAAATTCCCTAACTAAAGTCTATCTATCACTACACAGCAAAATATCACTAATTAATATGCTTATTTTCCCTAAAGTTAACTACTATGTCCCCATCATCAAATTCACCAATACCTTTATTCGCAAAATTTACTCACTCTGCACCCTGCTCATTGGAACAAAAAAGCGGTTGCCATCAGTGTCAATAATCTGCAGAAACATACCAAAAATAACGGTTTATCATTGCACATCACATTCTTTTTTCAAAAAACCTACAATGCCTTTCAAAAAATCTCCACTAATTTTCAGGCGTTTCACGCATTTATTCCCATACCTCCAACTGATACTCCTCCACCTAGCACAAATAAATTTACAAGTAATCTCATCAAACTAATAGGCAAGAATCAAATACCAGATGACTTATTTCATACCAAGTTAAAATATTGGGATGCTCATCATATAATTACAGTCACCGCATCCCAAAGCAGCCACACCTCTGCACTCTCACTAATAAATTACTGATACAATAATTCAAATATTGGTGCCTGGAGCCCAAGTACCTTGACTTTATTATCAAGATTAATCTTGATGCCTTACCTACCAATGCCTTTCGAATAGAATGAAGAATGCCAAACTTGATGCTATCTGCACCTTATGTCATAGAGATGAGGAAACTATTCAACACTTCATAGTTAATTGCTCAGCACTTCAAACTTATAGAGAGTTGATTTCCAACTTTACACAACATAGAAATTACATTATACCTGCCCTAATAGATGGTATTAATACTGGTTATTTTCCCACCATTAGGTTATCAATTTTCTTATTCTTTACTCTCTGGTTTATACGTTGTCATTTCGTATTCAACCCTACATCGTGGAAACAGATCATTGTTTTATAAAGAAAATAAGGGACAGAGACTTCATATTGGCCCCAATTGAAATTGTATCTGCCACTTGGAAATTAATTGAACTCAATACACCACTATAAAAGAAACCTCACCCATACCAGCTCAGTACATCTCAATAGTTTTCTGACATTACATTATCATTGAACAATATAATTACATTTGACTAGTCACCTGGGATATGAAGAACTGATTTTTATATTGCTTGTGTTTTTTTTTCAGCTTGTACACATCTAGGCTAATGATCCTTATGTAACTAATTATTCATAGTGCTCTGTAACTGATCTCTATTTTGTATATCTGCTTTGTATACCAACTCAATAAAATATATTTTAAAACTAGTGGTGGTGGTGGCTGCGGCTGCCACGCCTCGCATGCATGTCATTTTGGCTCCAAAATAAACTTAAAATTAACATCGAAATTTTACTTCCTGAGTCAACTGGTTTTTGTTACTGTTGCCATTATATATTAATATAGGGGAAAAACAATTAGGTAGGTTCGTTCCTTCTAAGTGAAATGGAAAATGCAAGTGAGCCTGCAAATAATTTGTTTATTTATCATAATAATACAATCTCTAATAATAATCCGTCAATCCAAACTGAGAATGATCAAATTACAATGAATCGTCAAGTTAAATCGAATAGCACAATCCAAACTAACAAACAAGTAAAATCACAAACTAATCTAATGAAACCAAAAAACAACATTCGGCTCTGTTAACATTCAGTATAGCATCCAAGAGTCTATGAAAAACATGAATAATTTCCCAGAATTGCCGAAAACAACAGTACTATTAATGCTAATAACTTTATCCATAACCCAAATAATAATCAACACTTACTAAACAAAATCTGAATAAAAATGAAATAAAAGAAAATAATACGTATGCTAGAGCAGTTGAATCCCATGATGAAAATATTTGCACTAACATGCAGGATTCAATGGAACACCTAATAGAATTATTAGGCCTAGAAAATGATAATGAAGAAGAACAAAGTAACATAAATATAAATGCAAATCATAGCCATTTAATTACTTTGGAATTATATACACATTACACAAATAAATTCAACCAAAGTCTGCTTAGATCGTTCAAAAAATTCCATAGTGAGAAAACGATAATAATTACCGTTACAAACTCGGAATGCGATCTATTTAAATTTCCCTTGGATGAATTCTATCAACTTTTGATGGAAAAAAAGTTATGGACACTTATTTATAAAATATTGTATCATCCTAATAACAGATATTTGTGCATAGAATTCCATAATAAAACACAAAAGGATATTTTCAAAAACAATATTAATATTTCTAAACTCGAGAATTCTTTATTACATTGATATGGACCGCCTCTATCACTCCAAGGACAAATCAAAAACTGCTACGTTGATTTCAATGAAATTGACTTACAATTAATGCTTTCAAAATACTGGAAAATAACTAACTTTAAATATGTGGTTGATAAAAATGCATTTATCCCAGTATTAACAAATATTGTGACTTTTAACATAACACTAAACAAAGATATTACACCTATTAATATACCAACTGTACATGAAACAGACATCTCGCCATTAATCATCACTTTCAGAGCTTTAGCAGCCCAGTGCTTCCATTGCAAACAGCGATCGCATTTAATAAATGAATGCCCCAGCAAATTATGTCAAAAATGCGGATTAAAACGCTCTAAAACACGTCGCTGCTCCAGCTGATTAAATCTAACACAGTATAACGAAAATACCCAACATGAAAATAACACCAACTTTAATTTCAAACAAAATATAATTAAAATACCCACATGGAGATACCACAAACCTGGGATTCATCAACCTTGATTATCTCTGACAAACAATCAATGCTAACACACCTGGATATACCAGTACAAAAATTATCATCTATCATTCACACTAAATCAACACACCAATGGCTAGTAACTCAGAACTTGATGAGAATAATAGCTCCTCCTCATCAAGTGAACTTGGGGATATTTCCGCGGAAGATTCCACCCCGTTTCAAATAGCGTCAAAAAATAAAAAAATTGCAAAAAGAATTGGTGTAACTGTGTCGGCTCAAGATAGTGATACTCGGTCTACTGCTATAAAATCTCAATCACCAGTGAATCATGTTGAAACCAAACACTCCACTCCCCCTAAAAAGAAAATGAAATATAATAACTCCAACCTGCAAACAACAGAAACCCCAAGAGACACACACCCGGCTAGATGTCCGTTCAGATATTGTCACTCCTACACCATTACAGCAGGTGTATTTTGCTGGAGTTGATATTCACAGAAGAACAAGTAAGAAAATAAAAGTTACTACTGAACACTCATCAGATAATCCTAGTCACATTCAGCTAACTAAAACTTAGTGACATATGAATGAAGAACTATATTTAACCATTTTCATTTTTTTTTTTGTTGTTCAATTTGTGTTACTCTATTGTAATGATTTGTTTGTTAATTATTATGTTTGGTAGGGGTTCATTGCTGATTACACTTAACCCAGCTAGAACGCATATATTACACTAAAAATGATGTACACAAACTATATGACAGACAACCACACATAGTTACATATTATAGACATAAACAAAATAAAAACATAAACTCTATAATAAACAAAGACATATATTTATATGTTATAAACTTAATAATACAAACTTTTATTATTAAACATACTATATCTATTCACACTATACAAAACTATTACCTGCTTTTCTCATCCTATCCCACTGTTATAATAGATAAACTGTTCCAATCTGCATATTTCAATACTCACTGCATAAAATCATACTCTCCACTATCAAGATCAATAACACCTAGAAACAATATACATACACAACAACTTACTTACCATAAGCACTATACAATCTAGAAATATTTATGTTAGTATTATAACAAAACCCATACCTCTCACTAGATAGAGTACACTACCGAATATATATCTACGATATAACAAACACATGCCTACGTATTTATTTTAATTAAAATGGTTTTGACTTAAATATTGTTATTCAAAACTTCTGGATTTGTTTTCATAACTGTAATATATCCCCAACGTGTATTTATAGTCATCTCCGAAGGACTCCAAGCGCCAATCTTATACGAATATAAGAATTACGCGAAGTGAATATATTACCAACAAGAATACTATCTTACATAACGTGAGAGGGTTTTGACCATTGGCTAGCTCAGGGTCTGGTGGCGTCACAGCCGGGAGTAGTTATGAATGAGGTTAAGAGTTTCTTTTTTTTAAACACACATAAAAGAAATAAATAAATGGATTCGCAAATAAATATCACAATAAGATTTGTTTTGAGTTTCATTATTAAATCAGTTTTTATTAAAGACTTCTAACGATCATTATTATTCTTTAATTTTTTAGATAAAAAATAAATAATTCAACACTCTACTTTTCTTTCTATATTTAATATTATATACAAAAAATGTAATTACTACTCTGTCATTTCGATACGCACACATATGCCATTCTTTCCAATAGATTTATCACACATAAATCAAGTAGTGAAGGTCGATACTAAGAAAAATTTATTTCACGTGACCTCCGACAATAATTACGTTATTTATGTCCACAATTAATTAAGACTTTAAGAAAATTTCATTAAATTAACTTAGATTGTCACCTTTACTTATTATAAATGGTAAAAATTTCTCATAAAAGAAAGAAAAATCAGTACTTAAAGTTCTTTACCTGAATTTTCCCCGGGGAATTAGTGGAAGCAGATTTATTTATTTTAAAGAGTTCCGTTCAGCACAGGTAATTCAATGTGAAGGTTCCCGATCTCCATGTCCGTTGGTTGATGAGGTTCAGCTTGGTTCCACATTGGGAATTATACTTTATTCCAAGGCATCTTGATATTATTGGGTGAGGCAGCTACAGTTGGTTGGAATTAGGGGTTTGAATCCGACACAGTATGTTCTTACCCCGACATTTCTTTTGGATCTGCCATTATGTAAGAAAAATATTAAAACTTTTAATATTCTGGATTTACGCTTTTACTGTTCATGGCTGTAACTCTGCAGGGCCAAGACAAAATGCATTATGGGTGACTCTTTTATAGCCCCCTCCATTTGTTCTAGAAGTTTCTTTTGATTTCATTTCCTGTTTCAAATACTGACTAACCAGATCTGGTTGACGTGTGAAAACTTTTATCATAGCTTTTATTGTACATAAAAGAAAGTGAAATCTCATTTCTGCGGGCAACTTCTAGTTTTTTAAACGTGAAACAAAAATCTCATTTCTCTCTTTTCAACTACTTAATCCATTCATACACACATTTGTCACACGCACATATATATCATTTCAAAATGACAGAGTCCCTCACCCGCGTTTGTAATTGTAACCAATAAAAATTAAATATTATATATCTACATATTATGTTTAAATACTGATTAATAATATTATTTGTGACTGGGTTCGAACCCATTCTGTCACAATACCCCCTCCTCCAAAAGCCTTCAAATAACTTTGCGTATTTTGAATGGCTCATTTTGGTATAACTATCTGTTTTGCCTCATGTGTCCCTCTGCTTCTTTTTCTGGTCCAAAGTTCAGCTTCTCAGGTGGTCTCTTCTCTTCAGGTGTTTCTCTCCATTTTGGAAAGGTCTCCATTCCCATTCTCCACCCTCTTTCATCCTCTTTTACTGCTTCACAATGCCCGCCATAGTCATACGAGCTTATGTCAATGGCATTGAGCAACTCTGCGATCTCCAATGGATACTTTCCCTGCCCCCAAGATCATCTGTTCCACTCTCATGGGTATGCTATGTCTTACATTGCGGAGTATATGACTGTCAGGTTGCATGCATCCAATGTCCGCAGTCTAGCCACCTGTTTATGAAAAAATTGTGAATAGCTATCATTGCAACCTTCTTTAAACTTCTCTTGCATGATTTGATAGTGCGTTAACTCCTGCCTATCCTCGGACCAAAAGGCCTCTCTCACTTCTTTTTAATACTCTTCAAAAGTAGCCGGCTGTCAACCAAGCGCGTCCCACCATGACTGACCATTGTCTGTGAGGTTGCCGCATGCGATAATTACTTTACTTTCTTCCGCCATGGGATTTATACTGAAGTATTTTATCAAGCTACGTAGATGCTCAACAGGTGCTTCCCCCATCCTACCTGCGAATGGATGAATTTTTAGGAATTGTTTCACATTCCCTTGCACCATCGCGTGACCTATTACCGCTGCCGGTTTTCCCAAGGGGTTTATTTGAACATCTTGCTTCTGTTCACCCCACTCTCCATATCTGTTTTTCACCTTCCTGTTCCCCCAAATCATTTTCGTCTTTAATTCCCACTTTCTGTTCCAATCTATCCATTCTCTTTTCTATTTCTCCGAATCTACATTCTAAACTTTCAAGAATTTTTCAAAATTCGCTCCAAAATATTTTCCTGTTCTTTTTCCATTTTATTTTGCGCCCTTGTTTTCATAAAATTATTTTATTTTATTTTATTTTTGATTAACGCCTCGGACCCACTTCCTTATTCCAGCACACTGCACTGCCTTCCTATTAGCCTGTTTAACTCTCGAAACCTCACCAAATTAGACAAACAAAAGATAACAGATTGTGTATCTTTGACTTACTGCACAACCACGAAATGACAAAATGTTTATTTCTTAATAGATATATATTTAACAAAATAATGCAGTTCAATTTATTTAATGATTCATTTGAATTATATATCTAAACAACCTTTTCCTTAATAAAAATATAAAACTTTTTGCTTTATTAACATATTTCTGAAATCTCATAACTCTCCCCATTCCCCTCTACTTCTCTTCGAAGCTCTTTAGTTGGGACGCCATTGTAACAAAACCCATGCCTCTCACTAGATAGAGTACACTACCGAATATATATCTACGATATAACAAACATACGTGCCTACGTATTTATTTTAATTAAAATGGTTTTGACTTAAATATTGTTACTCAAAACTTCTGGATTCGTTTTCATAACTGTAATATATGCCCAACGTGTATTTATGGTCATCTGAAGGACTCCAAGCGCCAATCTTATACGAAGATAAGAATTACGCGAAGTGAATATATTACCAACAAGAACACTATCTTACGTAACATGAGAGGGGTTTAGAGCATCGGCTAGCTCAGTCTCATGGTCTGATGGTGTCGCAGCCAGTAGTAGTTACGAATGGGTTTAAGAGTTGTTTTTTTTAAAAACACACATAAAAGAAATAAATAAATGGATCTGCAAATAAATATCACAATAAGATTTGTTTTGAGTTTCATTATCAAATCAGTTTTTATTAAAGACTTCTAAAGATCATTATTATTCTTTGATCTTTTAGATAAAAAATAAATAAATAATTCAACACTCTACTTTTTTTTATATATTTAATATTATATACAAAAAATGTAATTACTGCTCTGTCATTTCGATACGCACACATACACCATTCTATCCAATAGATTTATCACACAAATCAAGTAGTGAAGGTCGATACTAAGAAAAGTTTATTTCACGTGACCTCCGACAATTACGTTACTTATGTCCACAATTAATTAAGACTTTAAGAAAATTTCATTGAATTAACTTAGATTGTCACCTTCACTTATTATAAACGATAAAAATTTCTTTCTCATAAAAGAAAGAAAAATCAGTACTTAAAGTTCTTTACCTGAATTTTCCCTGGGGAATTAGTGGACGCAGATTTATTTATTTTAAAGAGTTCCATTCAGCACAGGTGATTCAATGCGAAGGTTCCCAATCTCCATGTCTGTTGGTTGATGAGGTTCAGCTTGGTTCCACGTTGGGAATTATACTTTATTCCGAGGCATCTTGATATTATTGGGCGAGGCAGCTACAGTTGGTTGGAATTAGGGGTTTGAATCCAACACGGTATGTTCTTACCCCGACATTTCTTTTGGATCCGCCATTATGTAAGAAAAATATTAAAACTTTTAATATTCTGGATTTACGCTTTTACTGTTCACGGCTGTAACTCTGCAGGGCCAAGACAAAATGCATTATGGGTGACTCTTTTATAACCCCCTCCATTTGTTCTAGAAGTTTCTTTTGATTTCACTTCCTGTTTCAAATACTGACTAACCCGATCTTGTTGACATGTGAAAACTTTTATCATAGCTTTTATTGTACATAAAAGAAAGGAAATCTCATTTCTGTAGGCAACTTCTAGTTTTTTAAACGTGAAACAAAAATCTCGTTTCTCTCTTTTCAACTACTTAATCCATTCATACACACATTTGTCACATGCACATATATATCATTTCAAAATGACAGAGTCCCTCCCCCGCGTTTGTGTATTTGTAACCACAACCACGTAATAAAAATTAAATATTATATATCTACATATTATGTTTAAATACTGATTAATAATATTATTTGTGACTGGGTTCGAACCCATTCTGTCACAGTATCAATTACTGAAGTAAATGTTAGAGGGATAAACTCATCCCAAATAATGTTTGCCATATCCAACTGGATTCGGCAATTCACACCATATAATCTTTTACAGAAACTAAATGCTCAATAAGTTCCCCTTTTAAACCTGAGCAGCATCTTGCCAAGTTTGGCTATGCTAGATTTTCCACATCAAACTTCAGCTGCAGGAATAAAAGTCCTCATCAATAGGAATTTTCCATTCCAATCTTTCAATATCTTGTATATAGACCGGCACTTGACTATCATTACCCTCCATAATGCAGCATTTACATTAAATATAATAGCATTATACTTATATAATCAACCAACCCGCATTCACCAGATTATTAATATAATTAATTTAATATTGGCAACAAACCCACACCCCACAATTCTCAACAAAAGTCTAATGAGCTCGGAAGGTTTTTTCCTCCAAATGCAATATCATTTTACACTAAGAATCATTCATCATTAATAGATTTGCTCTTTTACTCTCCTGAATTGCACTTCATAATTATCCCCTTCCTATGCCCAGTAGCTTTTTCTGACCACCATGCCCTTAACGTTATATTAAACTTAGATATGCAGCTTCATTCTCACAAAACAATACCACCCGCTTGCCATTAAAAACAAATGCTCCCGAAGCCATTATATCCAATGCATACATTTATTTTAAAAAAATAGACATACTTTCACTCCAACCAACAGAAGCCTTGTTTTCCTTCATTAATATTCTACTTTCTAATATTAAGTATTATACCGCCAGAAACCCTTCCCCTCCTGCCCTTTGCAAAATGTTAGATGTGTTCCATTTGAGGTTAAAAAGCATACCTACCAGCTCAAATTCAACAAATACCATAATGTTGCTAAAGCAAGAGTTCAAATACACAACTCACACTAGTTTATTATCTTTCTATTAAAAAACCCAAAATCTTTTTAAAAAACACCCATAACTGATCAAGGGCATATATCAAGTTGGCGTTAGGCTATAACTCTAATATAATCACTCCCTCGTCCATATTAATAAATGATAAAATGGTTACCGGAATAAATATGCTTCCATCAATTAAACAATACTTTAAAACTAAATTCCAAAAACTACCTATGCCAATTCTTTCTCCACTATATTGTCGTATATCGCCAACAAACCTTAATATAACTAAAGAAGAAATCACAAATAAATGAAAAACAACTCACATTCAGGGACACATGCCATCGTGAAATTCTTGCTTGAACACCTTGGCCAATAGTTCCCTTTCTAAAAAAGCCTTTACTACCCTCACCTCTCAATAATCTTAGACCTATATCTATGTCCCCACTCATCATTAAAATTATAGAATCTATTATTAAAGATAAAATTCAGCCTCTTATATTACCTACTATATCTAAATTTCAATTTGCCAAAAAAGGCTTCTCCATTCCCGAAGCTCATGTCTTATTTAGGGCATTAACTGATAACATTCACCACCAGAGAAGGGCGGCGCCTATTGCAGTACAATTCGTTTCTGTGCCTATTGAAAAACTCTTAGAAATGCTTGGTAGTCATGGAATCCTGACTCCAATTATATATATTTTAGCTAACCTTTTTATAAATAGAACCATACACATCACCTTAAATGGGAAAATGTCATCAGAATTCACTCCACATAATTCAATTCCTCAAGGCTCTCCCCTTAGTGTCCTCCTATTCATCACCTACCTTAATCCCCTCTTACTTCAAATTGAAGCAGAACTACCTGGAATACATACAATTCTTTTAAACCACACAATTAAACATATTTATGGATGACATAACAGTCTTTCTTCTTTCACAAAAATTGTTGCCTAAACTACATAATATATTGGAAAAATATATAAAAAATTATACTCAAATTCAATCCCGAAAAAATGGCCACATGAACCATACTTACTGGCACTCCAATTAAAACAAGAATTGATACTCGCCCTCATAACTTTCTGGGAATACCTTTCCATCAGTCATTAAATATAATGAGAATAAATATACAAAATCAACTAATCATTTCAATACAAAAAATTATAAATTCTTTAACTAAAGCTTATCTCTTAATACACAGTAAAATATCTCTAATCAACATGCTAATCTATCCCAAAATTAATTTCTATTCACCCATCATTAAATTCACTACCTCATTCATCAAAAAAAATCAATTCTAAATTGATCTGGAACCAGAAGACAATTTTTATTAGCATTAATAAACTCCAAAAGCACTCAAAATTTAATGGCTTATCTTTGCATTCGATAACTACATTTTATTATCAAAAAAACTATAATACACTATTTAAAATCTACACTAACTTTAAGAATTTTCAGGTTTCCATTCCAATATCTCCTACTGACACACCTCCGCCTATAAACAATAAGTTCATTAATAAACTAATTCAACACATATTTCAATACAAATTACCTGATAATATGTTTACTGCAAAAATAAAGTACTGGGATGCATATCACATTATTACTAACCTAGATCTACTACAGACATCAGATAGTACACTTAAATTATCAAACAAATCTCTAATACAAAAGTTTAAATTTTGGTATTTAGAACCTAAATACCTAGACTTCATCATCAAAATTAACATGGATGCATTACCAACAAGTGAGTTTCTTTCCAATAAAAGGAAATGTAGTAACATTCAAGCTACCTGTCCCTTATGTGGTAGGGATGATGAAACAATGCAACATTTTTATATCACTGCATTGCACTACATATATATGGACAACTTATATCCACACTCATTCATAATTCTAAACCCAACATGATATCTTAATAGAAAATATTCAAAAGGGAATCTTTCCCATTATAAGGCTTTCCATCTTCATTATTTTTACTTTTTGGTACTTAAGGTGTCATTTTGTCTTTAACCCAACATTGCGAAAATTCAAATCTTTTTAAAAATAAAATGCTAAAAATTAAAACTAGAGATCACTCTTTGCCCCGACGAATATAGTCAATGCCACCTGGTGCCTCAAATTTATCTGCACCACCTTAACACCCAAACTGAATCAGCAATGAGCTTTTACAGTAAAATTATTAATGTATACTTGGGGGATTTTTCACATCCCAATTTTGTTTCATTTTTATGTCTCTTGTAACCTTTTTTTGCTTGTTTGAAATTATGTAACATTTTTAACATGTAATCAAAATATAGACCAAATAAAAAATCTTTTAAAACTAGTAGTAGTGGTGGTGGTTGTGGCGGCGGTGGCAATCCTGGGAAGTTAATGTCATAATTAGTAAAACAAATCAGCAAATGCCCCCATCATTACTCACTATTTTAAACAAAGACATCATAAAAAAATTTAAATTGTGGCACTTGGAGCCTAAATATCTGGATTTTTTAATCAAAATAAATCTAAAGGCTCTTCCAACAAATGCATTCATAGCCAATAGAATGGCAAATGCAAATATTGATGCTATATGTGGAATGTGTAGGAAAGAGGAAGAAACAGTAGAACATTTCCTCTTCACATGTCCTACTTTACAAACTTATTGACAACTAATATCAACAATTATTCATTCTCAAATACCAACAATAAATCTTATCATTGAAAATATTAAAAGAGGACTATTGCCACAGATTAGAATAGTTGCATATCTCCTTTTCACTCTATGAAATGCCACTTTGTCTTTAGTCCTACATCACGAAGACTAAAATCCATATTCTTGAACAAATTATCAAAAATTAAATTAAGAGACCAATCTCTTGCACCTTCAGATATTTTTGCAGCTATGTGGAGTCTGGCTTCATTAGCCATGCCACTGTGAAGAAAAAATTTAAGGTGATAAAGTAATAATTGTCTACATTTAAAACTAAAATTTCATTTATTTGTAAAACTTGCTTATAAACAAACTGTACAATATTTATATTCAGTAGAATCTTGTAAAACAGCTGATTAATGAATGTAACAATTATTGTATGTAAAACATGATTATTGTATGTAAAATATTAACAATTTAATCAAATAAAGTATCTTTAAAACTAGTAGTAATAGTAGGAGGAGTAGGAGTGATGGTAGTGGTAGTAGTTGTAGTAATCATAGTCGCCGCCGTAGTAGTAGTAGTAATAATAATAACAACAGCTACAACAAATTTAATATAAATAAATTTATTGAATTCTTTATCAAATTGCAAGCATAAAAAATTAACTTACATTAAAATTAGTTACCTTACTGTAGAAATATTTCACATATATGTAAATAATTTAATTCAAAATTTGGTGAAATAAATGGTAATTTATTTGGCCAATGTAATTTTTTTAAAGATAACACATAGCATATTTTATTTTTTGTAACTGCGCAAAAGACAGCTTTCTACATGGATACTACAGGCAGCAAGGGCAGAAGTGGTATTGCAAATTTTGAACTCTACACTGTAATATAGATAATTGATTTAATATAAACCTGTACAAAATATTGCATTAATGTTCAAAGTAGAAAAACAAGTATTTGAATATATATTTTAATGGATAAATAGTTACATACGTAACTTTACTAGAAGGCACCACTAGATATGAAATGTAGACTTCTTTTCTATAATCAATTGTAATTTAATATTGAGAATTAATATAAAAAAAATACCAAAGAAATAAGTTAAATTTACTAGTAGAGTTACAATTACAAACAAATATTGGGAAGTTATGAATTACAAAATGAAACTATTTCAACTAATAATAAATCTCATCATATGATCACCATCTCTTATACTAGCACATTATTTATTAAATAGGCAAAACTCTCCATACAGTAGTGCCAACCAGAGTAACCTAAGATCTAGGTGCAGTGCTCTCAGATCCAAGGCTCCTCACTGACGAGGGCTACAAGCCAGAAACTAGTTTGGGGATATTGGAATAGTAGGCACTAGATAGGGATTTTATGCACAAACCTTCTGGTATCCATTGATTACTCTGGTTGGCACAGGGTGGCACTACTGTATGGAGAGTTTTGCCTGTTTAATAAAAAATCTTAAAATGAAAGACAAATTTACCCAGCATGAGTTACATTTGGACATTATTAATTTGGCATATCAATATTTTATAATTCAAGTAATAATAATAAAAAAAAGAAAATAATTTACTTTAGAAAATAAAATAACAATAATGCCATTGTAATAGTTACCAATATCTAAATTATTACATAAAATCAACAAACACATGTATGATCTACAATCTGAGACATTGCTAAAACAAACCAAGCTATCCTTATCTCAATACCTAGTAGAAGAGTAACCTATACCCTGAGGACTATAAAATTAAGCAATGGATGAAATGTTTGTTATATATAAGCTTAGCTCTCTACTACAATATTCTAGTGTAAAATTATAATGATTTATTAAGCACACAAGAAGTATATGTAAATATTTTTAAGGCAGGCTTTAACCTGTATCATAGAACCTTGAAATTTATAATAGTCAAGCAATATCTTTATTTTGCCAATAGAGAAACCTCTCAAACCATGACACAAGCTAGCAACTTTTATAAAGATAAGAGTGGCTGTCATATCTTTAATCTAACTTTCCACTTATATAGGCCAATCTGAAACATCTTGATTTAGGAGCATGAAGTTGTTGTTCACTCGTCTATTTAAGTCCACTATTTCCTTCACAAATTAACCTTTGTGAAATCTTGTGATTTACAATGAGTTAATATTACAATCTTTATACTGAAAATTATAAACTATTGTAAAGTTGTAATTATTTATTAAGTGCACAGGAAGTATATGTAAATATTTTTACAACAAGCTTTAACCTGTATCATAGAACCTTGAAATTTATAATAGTCAAGCAATATCTTTATTTTGCGGATAGAGGGACCTCTCGAAGCACGACACAAGATAGCAACTTTTATAAATATAAGAGTGGCCATCTTATCTTTAACCTAACTTTCCACATAGTGGACTTAAACAGTGGAGTTGACAACAACTTCACACTTCCAAATCAAGATGCTTCAGATTGGCCTATATAAGTAGAAAGTGTCAGCAGTGTTTTTGGAGGTGTTTTAAAATTTAAAATGGCGCCGATTGCATACTATATCAGCACCCATTATTCATTTCAAAATGGTATCAATTCTATTTTAATTTTAGGTATCTTTCACCTCTGGATAAGAATATTACACCAACATATTCTTCCTTTTATTTCAGGTTATTGTAGAATTATAAACAAAGGCAATCTCTTCTGCTCTACTCTTGTATTATCTATCATATGCATGCATTGAATAGTTATCTTATTGCTAAAAAAATACCACTTATTTTCAGATCAGTTCTGCTTTTAGTTTTATGAATGAAACTTTGGTTTAACTTTGTTTTTTTATTATTAAGCTAATAGCATTGAAATTCCATTAATTCAAGTTTTAAATTTCAGCCAAAATGCTTGCATAAGGGTAATCCTATTTATTATACTAGAGTAATCTAAGTGAATCAAGTAATGTTGTGGCAGTGTAGACAGGAAGAAAATATTTTTAAATAGAATATAACATTTATCAATGTATATAGTCACTGATTTGATATTAGGTCTAAATAAAAGTGCAATCATATATGTTTATTCCCAAACTTTTATGTTTTTTGGTTTCAATTTATTTTTCTGATAGTACTAAAAATTAAAAGTACTGATTCCAGATTTGGATTCAAAGTTCTTATTTATAAAGTTCCATAAAGTGGTCTGGAAATAGAGATTAAATTGTTATCATTTACTAGACGATGACTGTGCCATCACAAAGCAGATGCTATTAATCATTAAATCAAAAAATAGTATTGCATATAAGTTTTTTAGTACTGTAGGACATGCAGACTTTTAAATTAAAGACACATAAATACACAAAAATATTTGAATGAAACTTTTGTTCCATATACAGCAAACGTAATTTATTATTAATTGTAGTGCTAACAAAAATTTTATAGCTAAGGATTATTAATGTATGAAATCTGCCATAATTGACGTAGTCTTTGCCATATCTCACCTTATCTTTAAATAATGGATTAACTCAGATCCTGTCTTATTTAGATCGGATTGAGCATTCATCACCGCTAACCAATACATATACAATCAGATAACGGATAGCAAGAACGGGCCAATAGGCGATGATGCTCTGTGAATAAGATGATGGTTTGTTATTTTTTATATACTCATAAAATACTTGTATATATAATAAGGAATATAAATGTTGTTTCTAAAATATATTAATCCACTGCTATTTCATTTTAAATTTACATTAAAAAATAGGTGTAATCAAGCATTTGTGGCCTAGCGGCTAGCGTAGCTGCCTTCCAAGCAGCCGGCCCGTGTTCTCTTCCCGGTCAACGCTTTGTCATATGGAAAAAAAAAAAGTGTAAGGATAATCAGGGGTGGCTCTAAAAATTTTAAATAGGGATGCTATATTACAGTATCACTGTCAAAAATATTTTTAAAAAATAACATTTTTAATTTCGCCATCATACAAACATTTTATTTTCCCGTACCAATCTTCATTAACAAAGACAAAATTCTCCATACAGTAGTGCCACCCTGTGCCAACCAGAGTAATCAATGGATGCCAGAAGGCATTACTCTGGTTGGCACAGGGTGGCACTACTGTATGGAGAGTTTTGCCTTTGTTTACAACAATTATGTGCTAGTATAAGACATGGTGATAATGTGATGTTCAATGGTTTAAGACCAATCTTCGTCAAAAGATCTAATGTACTTTTCACTTTTACTAACTGTTGTTTCACAAGTAATAATATCTCCGGTAGATTCGGTTTTACTTTTTCTTCCAATATATTTATGTAATGACAATTGGAAATATAATTTGTTTATACATTCAACAGTAATACCTATCTGATAAATATTTAAAATAATATTTAATTTATTGTTTTGTTATATTTTTCTGAAATAAATATTTATATATAAATATTACAAAAAAAAAAAAAACAGAAAAATTTATTGTTCGTCCTAAATGAAAACAAACAAAAAATTATTCAAGAAAAAACAGAATAGGTAAACATGTAGTGGGCAAATAACCATTGATGCTCAGGCAGGAGAATCTCTTGATAGCAACTAGTTAAGTGCATTAATAAATGGAAATAAATATTTTTTACAAAGTATGATGCTTTTGGCACTGCTATAATTCCCAGCGCCTTTGAATAAAAATCTCAAGCATTGTTTAAAATATTAAAAAAAAAAACAGTTTATGTAATTGTATTTACATAATTATTATGCAAAATATTGTATGATTGATATTTTCAAGCAGAAATTTATTAATTAATTTTCTTCTGGGTTTGCTGCAGTGCTGCAATACATATGGTCCAGCTGTCACTGCAAATAATCTTAAAAAAGCAAAGTGTATACAATGAAACTGAATGAAAAATTTATCATGAAAACTAATTGAAAGATGTAGCAAAAGAATGATTTTTTTTACTCAAATTCTCTTTATATATATCTGGCTGCATGGAAGATTTTTCCATCTAATAAGTAAATGAGTTGCAAGCAAAAAATTAATGACAAAATGTTTATTGGATCTACTTACACTAATTATACATTCACAACAGTTAAAAGTGTTTGGTGAAATTATAAATGCATATTTGCTATGGGTAACAGCCAGTCAGTTTGAAGATATGCAATGATTTGTAATAAAATCTCTAGCCAAGTTTATTTTCTTTTATAATATTTTCCACTAGAAGCTTCTTTATCCAATCATGGACATTCCTGTAATTCCAGACTGTGTTCTGAATATGCCTGTATATCTTTCTTAAATAAACTTCCATTTTATAAACAGTCCCCATCTTACTGCAACCAATCACTTTTGCTGACCTAATTATATTACTAGCCTGCATCATTGTTTATTGCTCATCTGTGTAATACACTAAATTTGATCTTTATAGCTCTATAATTTCAATAACTTTATTATTAATGATAAACTTAAGATAAGATCACACGATTCCTTTCGTCTGTCTTAGTTTTCAAGGCCTCAAGATAAGATGGTGGGTATTTTAGATTATCATTTTGCTACATCTTTTCGTCTGATTTTATTATCATTCAATCTGTATTCTATAAGTTTTAGAATAAATATTTTGCATGACCTATCAATGTCTGATATAAAGGACTCTTCATTCCTGCATGGTACTTTATAATCTCACCTCAATAAGTCTTTATGCTTAATGGATTGTTGTTTGTCAAATGATTAGACAACATATATATGCTGGTTCTTCATATCTATACTTATTTCTGGAATACCTTCGGTGGTCTTACAGAGCATGCAGATTTATACACATACATCTATTTATATTTTATCATTTTCATTTTTTCACCACTCATCAGTTTTATGTCTGGTCTTTAATATTTATTAAATTGTTTTTTTACTTTACAATGTTATTATTAATTGACCTGGAAATTGGTATCTGCATTAATAGTAGGCTATCAAATATATATTCTATCCAATTTTTCAATTTTCTGATTCCTAAGTCAACACTATGCAAATCATTTAGCACTTGATAGTAGCCATAAAAACACAATACAATAATTTTCTATTGACAGTATGCTTCTAGTACTCAACATGCAGATTCTCTTATTTTTTATTTTAAAACAGGCAAAACTCACTATATGTATTGCCACACACAGCAAGCTAGAGTAATTAATGGATGCCAGAAGGCTTATGCATAAAATCCCATCTAGTGCCTACTCATCCAATATCCCCAGACTAGTTTCTGGCTTGTGGCCTTTGTCAGTGAGGAGCCTTGGATCTGAGAGCACTGCACCTAGATCTTAGGATCTAATGCAACCCTCTAGCAGCCACCTTTTATCTCCATTTAACTACAAAATTATGAGTCTTAAACTGAAAACGTCTTAAATGTTTTCAATCCAAGCCCATTAGCTCATATAGTCATATGGGTCTGAACCCAGTTCAGTACCCATACATTTTGGTGTCTTTGGTTCTTTAATAACCATAGCCACCACTATATAAGCTAATGGGCTTGGATTGAAGACATTAAGGGGTTTTCAGTTTAAGACTCATAGTTTTGTAGTTAAATGGAGATAAAAGATGGCTGCTGGAGGGTTGCATTAGATCCTAAGATCAAGGCGCAGTGCTCTCAGGTCCAAGGCTCCTCACTGATGAAGGCCACAAGCCAGAAACTAGTCTGGAGATATTGGATGAGTAGGCACTAGATGGGGATTTTATGTACAAGCCTTCTGGCATCCATTGATTACTCTAGCTTGCTGTGTATGGCAATACGTATAGTGAGTTTTGCCTGTTTTAACAACCGTTATACACAAACATAAGAGGTGGTGGTCATGTGATTTTTTTTATTTTACCTATGCCATTTAATTAACATTTGGATTCCACTGTTATTAGTAGTCTAATTGGCAATAGATTTATTTTTATCCATGGTTTTGCTACAAATCTATTAATTGAATGAATGGCAATCTCAGTCTTAGATAATTGCCTAATTTATCAATTAACACTTGTGGGTAATTGTTTTTTTAAATCTACTGTCATTGTGATCTGACTCACATTAATAAGTACACAGCCTAAATAATTGAACTAGTCATAATCTCCCAAAATGTGCTCTCAATAGAAACAATGTAAAGCACTGGATTATTTTTCTGGCAATCCAATTTTTATTTTTGCCTTCCTGATGAGACCAATTTGGTTACCTTGATAATCTACAAACCAAATTAATGTTAGATTGTTATAACTTATATTTTAGTTTATGATGTTCCAAATATTCTTCCATGTGGACACTAGTTATGCTATCTAGTGCTATTAATGTAAAAAAATTTACTTTGGCCATCAGCTTTTGTAGAACAGACTCTTATTCTTTTATTTTTTTAGCTGTTTTTTTTAAGAAAAGCACTTTGTATATGACCTAGAGGTTTACAATATTTACAAGCAGGGCAGTGGTAAGCAAAGCATGAGGGTGCAAAGACAAGAGGCATGAAAGCAAGTTATTGTTATGAATAATAATTAATTTTCAAATATTAATTAATACAACTTGATTCATTATTTCTACAAAATAAGGAAATATAAACATATTAAAATAAATAATCACTTCTTGGAATGCGATTTGTCAGTTATGTCTTCTTAAGCTGGGTTTACACGATCCACATTGCTATGTGATGTGAAAATGTAATAGTCTGTTTTACTATTACTATCCATGCATTTATATATACATTGTTGTGATTATTTGATATCTTTAAAATATTAATAATAAATATAACTTCTAATTTTTTATTGTTTATTATAAAAATAATATCTTAAATATATCTTATCAATCAAAATCTAAAAAAAAAAAAATTCCAAGATGGCTCCCCAGTATTTTTTAAGCATTTGAAATTCTTGTAATAAATTTGCAAAAATCATCATTTTCTATTTAGTTTTAAAAACAGCACAAAGATAACTTTAAAAAGAAAAAAAAGAGACAATATACTGATAAAATAAATAAGATTGTATGCCTATGAATAAATTAGTTATAATAGAATCAGTAAAGCAATGTTTATAGTAGTGTAAAACTATTTACAGCAGTGACATAAACTTTTAATGCAATAATTAAATGAGAATGTGCATGTATATTTAAATATAAAGAAATTCTATTTTAAAATATTTAAGTAATGTTATTTTAAATTTGAAATAAAATCTCAATTATTGTAAGATCGATAAATAAATAATCATTTATTTTAATATCTGTAATAAAAATATTTAAACCACTAAACATCACATGATCACCATATCATGCTAGCACGTAACTATTAGTAAACAGGCAAAAAACTCTCCATATAGTAGGGCCACCTTGTGCTAACCAGAGTAATCAATGGATGCCAGAAGGCTTGTGCATAAAATCCCTATCTAGTGCCTACTCATCCAATATCACCAGACTAGTTTCTGGCTTGTGGATATTGAATAAGTAGGCACTAGATAGGGATTTTATGCACAAGCCTTCTGGCATCCATTGATTACTCTGGTTAGCACAAGGTGGCACTACTATATGCAGAGTTTTTTGCCTGTTTAATAAAAATATTTGTTGTAACATTGTGATTTGCAAATTTAATTTTAATTTAGAAGGAATTTGAACTAAGACTTAAGCCCTTCTAAATTACTTTAATTTCATTATAGACAATACAGTATACTTGTATTTAAATGTTACATATTTAATTTTATTAAAGTTTAATATCTTATTTAAATGTTTACAATGTTAGGTGCACATCTCTCAACTGCCCTAATAAATAAACAAAACATCTGAAAAACATTTATTTCCTTAAAATGCATCTAAAAAAATGAAATTTGAAAATGTTTTTGATATGGAAAATTATAAGCTATTTTGCCAATGCTAATATGTCAATAGTTGTTAACTGCTATAGTTTAAAGCAAATATTTAAAAAATTGTTATACACCTATATGTATTTGTTTTAATAGTTTTAAAAATGATAGAAATAATCTTTGCAAACAATTTTCTTAAAAATGCTAGCGAATTTTATTTCTCAGGAAATTAGTAATTATCCACTCTACACCTATACAAAGGAATAAAAACAATTTATTGTAATTTTTTTAGTTTACCACATCAATGGATTGATTCAAGGAATAAAATTGTGTTATCATTTATTATTTTACCAGACCCAATTCTTTTGCGTTCTTTGTGATTTTATAATTAAAGTGCCAAAGATTTTCAGTCTTTTCTTTTTAAAAAAAAATATTCTAAAAGATTTCACCAAAATAATAATATATGGAACTCTTAAATGAAATTTAGATTATAAAGGATATTTATTTTTATTTAGATATATATATTATAACGGAACCCGCTACCCCAAAGTTGATGGTGCCAGATATACCGGAACCGCAGGGTACACCACACGATGACATGAATATGGCTATGTAGTTGGATGACTCAATTGAAATATGTCAACCAACTTACAAGTCATATCCAAAATTCTTGATTCAATGGCACATTTGTGTGCATCAGATGTTACTAAAACAAGAATGACATATAACAAAGGGAGCGCATCTCACTACTGACAGACCTAGGTCTTCAAATAGGATGCCAAAGATGTTACAATGAAATGCCCAGTTCCAAGTCACATCTACTTTCAATATACTAACTTATTATTTACTAACAATATTTCGATGTAACTTAGACCAGTGCATATTCATTACATCTCCCTTTTTAGGCCCCATTATACCACGGAATTTGAACTCAGGGAGTTCTTGCAGTCAGCTCTCTTCAAGGATGGACCTACTCAATTATAAACCAAATATGCCTATATATAAGCATAGATATAGAAAAATACTGATGATGATCAATTATTTATAATAGCAATACATAATTATGATGATCACCAAACCTTTAATGATATAAATTCATAATAATGATGGTGATGATCAAACATCTAGTGATGTAAATACATGATGATGATGGCGATGACCAAACAGAAATCAGATTGATTTAAACAATTTAATTTATTAACAATATATAAAAATAAATATTTACAAACAAAAAAAAAACAATAAAATAGATAAATATTCGTTTATCAAGAGTGGTTTTCCTTTCATCTTGATGACTTCATACAACAGAAACAAAATAATCTGAAGTATATTATATACAAAATTATATCATATGATTTCATTAAATATATACATAAAGAAAAAGAAAAGCAAAATGATAGTTCACTAGTTCTTAAAACTACCCCATTAATGTAATTATCATAATATTGTTAGGCTAGGGTAAATGCATTTATAACTTTTTTTCATTAAAAAGTATATATAGCCCAACATCCATCTATTGTATGTGTACGTCATAGTAGAAATTAATGAGAGATATAAAGAAAGACCTTTTACTCAGTGGGTTAATTATGCATTCAGAAATAAAACAAAATTACAAGTAAATGTTTTTAAAATTTGTTAGTAACAAAAAAGTTTTGTTGTCCTAAAGTTATTGCTCTCAATGTTAAATATATAAAAACCTTACTTGAGATGGGGTCACCTTGATGGATTAATATTGACTTCTAGAGGAATCTAAAAATTTACTTTTATTAAAAAACAAAAAACATATTAATTGAAGAGGATTCCTTTCTTAATTTATATCAAAATGACATTTCTCCAACAACTGGTTCCACTTTTAAATTGCAGATGATCGAATTTGAAAAATGAATTTTAAACACACAATAAAAAAAATTACAATATATAAACTTTCAAATAAAAATGACAAAAGCAAAAAAAAATAATAATCATCACGTGAATCAAATATATAATTTATCTTGAGTAAAGCAAGCATTCAGTCCGAAAAAATGTCAATATCCATGGCTAACATTCCTATTCACCAACTCTGTTGTTATTTATATATTTCATGCTCCTTGATTAAAACACACACATATGAAATATCTTTCCTGACCATATATAAATCCATGGAAGATGGCTGCACACCAGCATTCTATCTTGATGGAAAATTTTATAATTTCATAATTAAACAATGACATAGAAGTTAGTTGAAAAGTCCCACAGCATTGGCTTCTACCCCAAATACATCATGTTTCCTTTATTATAAACTATATTTATAGCTTGGTTTAATTATATATAAAAATAGCTTTTAAAAGCAACAGTTAACTTTTAGTAGTTTCAGATTTCCTTTGCATTATTTTTATTATAATGAATTTTAGCTTGCAGAATAAATTTAAGTTTAACTTCTTGAAACTAATATTAAAATTTTACTGTTTTTTTCAGACGCCAAATAGTTTTTTTTCTTAAAACAGAAATAAAAACTTAACTTTTTTTTGCTGTCAGTTCAATTCCAGATTTTTTTCAAGTCAAGAACACTACTCTCTGTCGATTTAATTGTAGATTTTTCCAGTCAAGAGAGATGCTCTCTTGTCACGTGCTTGCTAAAAAACCTATTATTACAACTTGATAAATAAAATCAATTTATAAAATATTTTTATCATTAATTTTTCACTATTTCAAACTCGATCATTTATCAACAATCTTGACCTCATATAAATTTTAATATTTTATTTGTCTTATAAGTCAGTCAATTAGTATTTTTATTTAATGATATTAATGAATAAAAAAAATAGAAAAACAATTAATTTCTACCAATAGACAAACATATCAATTTACATGCATATATATATTTCATGTGAATAGCAAATTTGTTTGCCTTCTTACAATAGATATAAAAAAACAATAATTAATTTCTCAAACATATCAGTCTACATGTATGTTTATAAATGGATATACTACATTTGTATAAGCAAGTATATAAGATATTTTATTTCAAACACATTAGTTTATCTGTATGTTTATATGTGGATATACTACATTTGTATAAGCAAGTATATAAGGTATTTTATTTGCCTACCACTTAGTCTGAATTCATAACATTGGGAAAGAAATTGGACAGGTGCGAAGTCTAGTTGTAAGCCACCTCTTACAATATATATATATTGTAATAGGATGGGTAATGTAGATAAAAAGAGTGCATGAGAGATTCTGAGATCTCTGTGAGATTAACCAGCTAGATCAGAAGAGATCAGTTAACCCATTAAAGAAACTATAAGTATCATAAATCCCTCAGCATTATCAATAAGTATAAGTAATACTCAAGTAATAAGATAATTCATAATCATGAATGATCAATCAATATACATCAGAATAAAATCAATAGTCTATCTTGTGAGTAGTTTTGTACTGAGTCTATTATAGACCAAGTTAGCTTTTGCCATCTTGGGGTATTTATTTAAACATAATTTTGATGCACAAACTAAGTGCTAATCCATTAAAGTATATAACCACAAAAACAATAATCACAGGATTTTAAAACATGCTGATCATCATTAATAGTCATCAATTAATGCACTGGCCAACTATAAATTTAAATTTTGATAGAAGCTAAACTAAAATAACATTTAGGGCAGGGGCTTCAAAGAATATTATCTTAGCACCAATCTAGAATCAACTAGATGTCCCTAAGCACCAAAATATATTCTGATTTATATATCAGCCATTATGCTCAAATCTAGTGCAGAAGAACACAAGCTCAAGTGCTGTGAAGGTGAATAAGTTTATTAACAACAATAAAAAATGATATTAAGGTCTTTAGAATATGCCTCTTCACATATCAATAAAGTCTTCTGATTTTGATTAATATATAATAATAAAAATTATCACATTTGTGGTTTACAAAATTACTATACACAACTCAAATTATTACATTATGATTTACATATATGTTCCATATAGGCATTCAGACATGCACTTTACTATTACATGAATATCTTTCAATTGACATAAAATAATTATAAAAAAATGATTAAATTTTACATATATGTCCTATTTAACAAGCACTGCTATATATATATGTACACATACATGTGTGCGCATTTAATTTCTGAACATATTTTATTTCTTACAAAATAACATTTTTTAGTTGTCACTTTCAAATTGTCAAAATAATAAATGACATTAATTTTTATAATGTTGTGTATCAATTTTTTGTGGATATATGTTATCATATATAGTGGATCAAGGTGCAGTATTGAAAAAAGATTAAAGGAGCATGAATTGTTATGAAAGCTTGTGAAAAGTAAAAATAATAATGATTTAATGACTGCTTCAGTTTTCTTGCATCATGAAAGAACATATAAATATAAATTTAAGTTTGATATTGAAAGTATTAAGATTCTTCATGAAGAGAGAAACCATAATAAAAGAAAAATATGGAGGCAATTTTAATAAATTGGAATAAAATTAATATAATTAATAGTCAAGCTACTAACATTAAAATTCAGGATTCATGGGATTTGAGTTGATAACATTTGCTTCCATTTTGTTTTTTTGAATTTAATGACAGTTGAGGAAGGTTAAGGAATTAGCCAAAAGTACTTCTGCAGATTGAAAGATTGTATATAATAGTTTATTACCAATATATTGTAATGTTTATTTATATACGTTGCAAATATATTGGCATTTGGTAAAAGCTAAAAAAGTAAATTTAGATTTTTTTTGATTAGTATAATTTTTGTTAAAACGTGCAATAAAAGTTAAAATTGTCATTCTTATTTTTTTTTTATCTAATTGGAAATAAAAATTGGAAAGAATAAATGACATGCAGATTACTAATCCAGATAAATTAAAAGAATTCCAAAAGTATAAGCTAAAAGGAAAATATTTTAGCTAATTAAAGATGGAAGAATAATGCTAAAAAAAATTAAGACTTTGCAATTTAAATTTAAGAGTGTACAAGATTATTTTATATGCTGATAAAAAGACAAAAGAGTGCGCAGAAGTTTTATAAACTGGATCGCGATATAAAAAGGAGAGGACAACTTCAATCTGGGTCTTCTCTTTAACTTCTAGTTACATCTCTGAAAGTTGGAGGTTTCCACGAGCATAACCTGTTGCAAGCAATATACTTCTACACAGGTATGCCCCTTGCTGTACCAAGCTGTCACGCAAGCATGGAAATGGGACTTGTGAAGACCGCTTTTTGCAATAAAAGGGTCACTACAACCGTGCCTTTTCTCCAGCTATAGAACGGAACAATAATGGAAGACGCCGGCAGGAGAGACCAAAGGAAATTCTCATGATCTGGGATCCCATAAACCTACATGAACTTACCGGTAAGTTAAGAACAAATTTTCCAGATAGTGACTTTAAAAGTTTGCAAACAATTATTTATCTAAGCTTAGACTACCATCCTGATATAGACTTTTCTTTTCGTATTCAAGGGACTTTCTAATAAAGAATTTTATACAAGATCTTGGGACATTAAATTGCTTAATCTAACTGTTTTTGTTAATCGATTCATTATCTGGATTAGTGTGTGTGTACTTTCCTGTTTAGTTAATTTGTAATTTAACTTATAAATATTTTTAGTTTGAGAGATTTTACTTTTATCAACCTTTTCATTGTGCGTTATTAATAATAGTTATTTTTTTAGTATTAAATTTATTATTAGTTTAATAAGATTTAAAACGGAATTTACCTTGCCAATAGGTTTAAACAAGCCCAGGAATAATAATCAAAAAGGAGAAAATAATTCTCATTACGGTATGATGCAATACCGCTTAGTTTAAAACATTTTTTTCTTTTTCATTTGCGAGATGTTATGTGACAGTTTCAGTGAGTTCTTGTAGAACTCTGGTGCCTATCAAATAAATTAAAAGCTGATCTCGTCGATAGCATAATTCTCAACAATTACTAGGCCGAGTTAATCAGGAAATATAGCTGTGTTTTTAGGATAGAAATACAACTTTCTTCTTTTTTGACATAGCTTGATCAACTCGTGCGCAGTTTATATTAGTGTGTAGAGGCCTAGCAAAACGGAAAACGTTATAATATATATATATTATTATTATAGGGGTTTTGAACCCATACTTTCTAGATCTTTTACAATTTCTTGGGATCCACTTTAAAACTTCAATCCCTCTTTTATCTCTTTGAGAAATATGTGCTGCTCAACTCCATTTTAAACTCTTAATTTTCTTTCAATTATACCCGTTTGTTCTTTCATCCATATATTCCTTTTCAATCCCTTCATATTAATTACTCTTAATATACATTTCTACATATTTCCATGATCGATATAAACCAATTCTGAAACCGATAAGTAAGAACTGGTAAATATATCTTTTTTTTAAATACATAGGCACTATTTCATTTTAATATTAAAGTTATTTCCATCAAAAGCACTCCAACCAAGTTTAATTCTATGATTAATTTTATCCACTTTATTTCCATTTGTATTAATAATCTGATCAAGTTATTTGTGGATATCATAACAATATTCACTAAAAGAAAAATTTAATGATAAATTTGCAAAATTTTGTAAAAATAGATGTTTAGTTAAGAATATCTAAAAATTGATTCTGAGTTTAATAGAAAGTTATAAACATTAAACATCACATGATCACCATTTCTTATGCTTGCTCATAACTATTATTAAAACAGGCAAAAACCTCCATACAATAGTATTACTCAGTGCCAGCCAGAGTAATCAATGGATGCCAGAAGGCTTGTGTCTAAAATCCCTATCTAGTGCTTCCTCATCCAATATCACCAGGCTAGTTTTTAGCCTGTGGTGCTCTCAGATCCAATACTCCTCATTGATAAAAGCCACAAGCTAAAAACTAGTCTGAGGATATTGGATGAGTAGGCACTAGATAGGGATTTTATGCACAAGCCTTCGGGCATCAATTGATTACTCTGGCTTGTACTGAGTGGCACTACTACATGGGGAGTTTTGCCTGTTTTAGAAAGATATATATAGTGCAAGGTTCTCGCTATGCAATGATAGAACCTCTGCTTACCATATACACAATTTTCTCAAAAGACTTGGAATTTTTTTCACAGTTAGTGTGTCTACAGCTATTCAACATTGCTTAATAAATGGGTATACAACCATTCTTAACTAGAGAGTATTATCAAGGATGAAAAAATGATCAAACTCTATTCATTTTATAAGCATGGGGCATGGGTTCCTTTCTGATTTAGTTTTCCTCTATGACGCATTGTGGAAAGGTTTCTATTTTTATATTTCCAATTCATCATCTCAATATAATTAATATTACAGTTCAAATTGTTAGCTTTAATTTAATTCTATATCAAAATTAGCTCTTTTCAGTATTTTAATGCATGCTAAATATATATTATTGTACAAATAAAGAAAAACAATTTATTTAACTTACATTTAATGTGCATTGACATTATTCTATGTGTGAACATCCATACAACCCCAGTAACTAACATACTATCCTTTTTGTGAAAAGAACAATGATCAGTCATTCTGAACTATCACCAAAATGTAAAATGTCTGCCTGTATAATTTGATATACAAGTATTTTTGAGTTCATAACTTTAAAGATTTTAAATCATTGACTATGACTTCTAAAAAATAAGATTAATAGATAAAAGTAAGCCTAACAATCAATTTAATACCATCATTTTATTTCCATTAAATACTGTGCTTATACAGACTACTTACATATGTAGATGTATGAAATTTAAATGGAAGTAACAATACATTCAGAAGCTATTTTCCAATAGCATCAATGTGTCAATCAATGCTTAGAAACATTAAAAAGGATCAAAGAATAGATGATCCATTCTACTCTTTGATTTATTGATGTAGGAGTGTTGTTTATATTTAACTTCTGAATGTATTAATTATGCTTAAATTTCATATATTATCTGTGTTAAATAGATATTTGATTTGATGCTTATTTTTAATCTATAGGATGAATTCTGGAGAATATATTTTAGATTGAAAATAACTTAAGAAAGATATTACAGTAAAAAGTTAGTTCCCTAGAAGATGATATTCAAGCTCCAAAAGTGATAGGAACTTTAATCCAGAAACTTTTAACTCTAAAGTCATCACTCTATCAGTGTTAAAATATGAGACCATGACAATTTTAAACAGATTTTGTATAAAATCCAATGGTGCATAATTAGTTTCATTTATGATGTTGTAAATGTATATTATTAAAAATAAAGCACACATATTTAATTATTACATAAAGTCCTATACAGTTTTGGGTAGTGGTAGAATGAAATGTGAGAGCAAAAGATATTGGATCAAAGCCCAACTTGAGTTTAGTGTGTGAATGTTTATCTCCAAAACAATAAACTGTTTGATTATTTTATATTGTTTTATATATTCTCATCTTAATATTTTAGAATATAAGACTCTCATAGTTAAACAATTAAACATCACATGATCACCATTCCCTCTGCTTACACAAGCTGATATAACAAGCAATGGTGTGCAAGGAGGCTTGTGCATAAAATACCTATCTAGTGTTTAATTATCCAATATTCCCAAACTAGTTTCTAGTTTGTGGCTTTCATCAGTGAGGAGCCATGGATCTGAAATCTAAATGCAGTGCTATCAGATCCAAGGCTCCTCACTGATGAAAGCCACAAGCTAGAAATTTGTCTGAAGATATTGGATGAGAGGGCACTAGGTAGGGATTTTATGCACAAACTCTTTTGCATCCATTGACTATATAGAGTTTTGGAACAGTAGCATATATGAATGCTTATTTAAGGATATACAGAGTTTCAAAAAAGGGAGAAGAAAATAATGATTATATGTGATATGAATGGGCATATTGAAGCAATTGATGGCTTGGATAACAAGAATGGACTGCTTTTGAAAAAAATTTGTCAGAATGAATTTGAAATTTATCACATATTTATGAGGGGCAATACCCATGATCTAGAAATAATATATCTCACACTATAGATTATGTATTGGTAGATTAAGAGGGAATGAATAAAATATGAAAAATTAAAGTTTTTGATAATGAAGAGAGAGTATGTAATAGTGATCATAATAAAAAATAATAATAAAAGTAGAAAGGATAATGAAAGATGTGGATGGAAGTGAATGATAAGAATAAGTTAGAAGAATATAAAGTAAAAGTAGAAGAAATTATGGAAGAGTTTGTTGGAGATTAATATAAGGACTGGTGTGGTGAAATAGAAAAAGTGGCAAATAAAGTTTTAGGGGAGAATATTCAGAAGAATAAAAGTAATAGAAAAGTGAGAATTAATAAAAGTATAAAAAAGAGGGGGAAAGCATACAGAGAATATAAATGCGCTATTAAAAACGGGGAAAGCATGCAGAGACTGTAAATGTGCTATTAAAAACAAAGAAAGTGAAAAGTTGTAAATATTAAATGGGAAAACTATTTAATTAAAAAGAAGTTGGCTAAAATAAATAATTATATAGAGAGAATGAAATTAAAGAGTAATTATTAAAGGGTATTAATAAAAGTGGGAGAGATGGGAGTAAAATTTTTTGAAAAGATGAAGAGAAAGAGTGTAGCTCTAGAGAAGAATTAGAAACAATCTTAAATAAATATGTAATGGATATAGAAAAGATATTAGATGTGAAGGACAGAGTGATAACAAACATAAAAGCACATTGCAATGGAAATATTAGTTTTATAGAAAATAAATTGAATGACACAGGGAAGAAGTTAAAAAATGGGAAGGCAAAAAGTTTAGATGGATGTGCAGCAGAGATAGTGATGAATTTGAGAAATAAGGCAAAATTAAATCTATTATCATATTTTAATAAGATGGTACAGAAGACAGAATTTCCAGATAGCTGCAATAATACAAGAATGAGGCTATTATTTAAAGAAAAGAGGAAGAACCATAGAAAGATAAACAATTATAGACCGGTAGCAATAACATCAGTGTTGTATACAAATTTGCATATATGGTAGCTGGAAGAGTGACAAAATGAATGGAAGGAAATAATAAAGTGGGAGAAATGCAAGAACGTATTAGAATGGTTAGATGCATAGGAGATAATTTATTTGTAGTCACACAACTTATAGAAATGAGTAGGAATACAAGTAGGCAGTTATACATTGTCTTTATAGATATAGAGAAGGCATATGATAGAGTAAATAGAAATAGATTATAGGTAAATTTGGGAATGAATGAAGCTTTAGTGGATCTTATTAAGAGATTGTATGAAAATAATTACTATACATGTCAGTTAAAAAATATAGAATCAGTTAGAGTTAAAAATGGGATGGAACTAAGACACAAATGTCCTATGTCACCTATTTTGTTTTTGTTACATTTGAGAGAAATGGAGAGGGCAATAGAAAGACTAGGAAGAAGGATAGAGATACCCTTAATGGATGGAAATAGTGTGTATACATTATCAGGTCTTTTATTTGTTGATATTTTCTTGTGCACAGAAGATAGGGAAGATATGTAAGTTGTATTGAAGACTTGTGCAAGTGTGGGTAAAGAGATGGGGATCAAATTTAATGAAGAAAAATCAAAAGTAATGATGGTAAAAGTAATGATGGGGGATATGATGTTAAGTGTGGTGAAAAAGTATAACTATCTGGGAATCATCTTAACTAATCAGAGGGATTGCTTGGATGAATGGGAGAAAAAAATGATAAATGAAGCAAAGAAAAGAAAGAGACTGATAATAAATATGATGTAGCAAGGATTGTATGGCAGTGGCAGTAGCAGAGATAACTTATGGTAATGATGTGTTATGGATTAATAAAGGGGTGTTAGATTACTTAGAAAAAGAACAAAGAGAAGTAGGAAGGCATGCATTAGATGCAGATGTGTGGACAGCAAAGGAGGCAACTGAAGGAGAAATGGGATGGTCAAATTTTTATATCAGAGATGCAAAAATGAAAATGTTCAGTAGATTGCAATTTGTGATTGTAAGAGATAGCCAAAATAGTATTTAATTTGGTTACAATTAAAGGATAGGAAACAAGATGGGTGAGGAAAATTGTATGGTATGCAGAAGATTTGGATAAAGACTTTACGCCAGTATACTTGTACAAAAGTTGCAAAGATTTAGTTTTATTATATTAACAATCTAAATTATGAAAATAAAGTGTCATCAAATGTGCCTTCTGATGAGCATTAAGTATGTAAGATTTTACTCTCTTAGAAAAATAATCGAATGAGAAGTTCCTAAAAGAAGTTCGTGCGCCGGAAGTAACAAAGCTGGATCCGCGATATACTTTCATCATTGCCCGAGTAAGCCAAGCCGAGCTTTCTTTTATTAATCCCCAAAAAATATAACGTTTCTGTCACAAAAAAATTATATTCAGACTTGATTATATTACTTTTGGAAAGAATGTCATAACATTTATCTTAGGAAATAGCTTACATCAATAATTATTTACATTACTATAAGAATTACAATAAATAAATGTATAATTTACTGATACTTTAACACAGATAAGAATGTGATGTGATGTAATGTAGCTTCTCCTTAAACGAAGTCAAAAATCTCTCAGCAATTATGCCCAGAGAAACCTGTTAGCTACTTTATTTTACATTCCCCAGTCTAAGTTTTCCCATATTCTGCTCCATCCCATTTTCACAACATAATATTTGTCAACTCTATGGCCTCTATATCTAAATCCCCCTTATCTTTTCCCAAACCCAGCATAAAAACCAATAATCCACTTTCTGTATAATCACTTTTTTCATATTTATTTCCCCATAACTTCATTATATGTGCCCTTTCTGTTTTCAAGCATTTACATTCAATTAACAAATGCCTAATATTTTCTATTCCTTCTTACTAAATGACTCATTTTTTTCCATTACACATATATTCTCTAGTAGCTAAAGATCCTGTTCGAGCCTTAAACAATAAACTACTTTCATTACTATTATCATATATTAACTCGCACTTAATATTCTGTTTATTTCTATATATATTTAAACTCTTTTTACTCTCCATACTAGTTCTCCATCTTTCTAACTCCCTATTCTTTATTAATAAATCTATTCTTTTATCCCATTCCTTACCACTATAACACTCAACAATTGTCCTAATACAATCATCCCATCTTTTGTACAAATATACTGATATAAATTCTTTCTCCAAATCTTTTGCATACCGCATTACCTTTCTCACCCATCTTGTTGCCAGCCCTTTACTCATAACCCAATTAAATACTAAATATTAAGAACTGAGACAAGCGCACGATGCTGCCATCTATTGAGGCTAATAATTTTATATATTTCGGCCATTCTCTTTCTAATTACGTAATGTAAATTTTAGAAATGCGTTAATAGTTACAAATGCAGTTAAATAAAATAATAGAAGTCATGAAGAAGTTTTGGAATATCAATTTAATTCTTTTTTTTTTTTTAATTAAAGATTATGATATTTGAGACAGGCGATTACACTTACCATTTTTGGCTGTATTCTAATTGATAAGAACCGAAACTATATTAATAATCTTTTTGCTTAGTTCAAGAGGTTATATTCAAGATGACTCAACCCTCCACCCATTATCTACTTTTTTAAATGAATTCATCACTTTAATAAATAATAGTAAAAGATATAAATAACCATTTTTTAGTAATTACGATTTGTTCTGTAAGTGTATTAAACATCACATGATCACATTTGTTCAATATTTATTTAATTTTTTTTCTTTTAGGCTTTAATATAGTTTATATAAATAATCATATGATTAATTTCACTTGACAGAACTAAAATTATTTATCTGACTTTGATAGCTTAACTGATAATTACTTCATAAAATGATTAACATATACTTTAGCTGAAATCGTAGAGAACATTACGAATAAATAGATATATTTTGTTCATAGGTCAATAAGTTTGATAATATAGATAGATATTCGCCCCCATTGAAAATTGATTTTAAAACATATAATGATTATGTCTACTATTATATTAAAATATGAATGAAAAATATAATACGTCACAATATTAATATTCTTATGAAAGAGCTAACATTACTACCACATGTACACTAACCTGAAACACTGATACTATATCAGTAATTGCTCAGAGAATCACAACATTAAGCATGTTTATGGCAGATTGAGCATAATAGATATATTCAAGACTTGACCCTGGGATTTTGTAAAACTATGAGTTGACTATAGTCTGAAATATCTCGTAAATTCATTCTGTTACAAAGATTGATTATCATTATTTCAATCATTATTGATCTATTGCAGAATGGAGATATAGTTTAATTCAATTTCTCCAATCTCTAGCCTCTTTTTTTCTATGAGACACCAGCAAACTTCCTTATCTCATCCATCCATCTCATATCTTTTACAATCTCTATAGGGATTCAGTTTAAAACTTCAACTATCTATATATTATCTAACAAAATATCCAGAACAATTCTATTCGTCTTTTAATTGTTTCAATGATACCTTGTCTCTCGCTCAATTATGCTTTTAAGCCTCTTATTACTAAACATTCCCATGATCACCATTCTTTATGCATACACAAGCTGTTTATACAGAGGCACTAGATAGAGATTTTATGCATAAACCTTCCTGCATCCATTGATTACTCTAGCTTGCACTGAGTGGCACTGCTAAATGGAGAGTTTTGCCTCAGTCTGACTTATTACTGCTAATATCTCTCATTGAATGCTCTGAAATATTTATACTGCTCTTCTATTAAATTTTTAAGTCTCAGATACATAAGTAACTGGTAAAATACATGTATTAAAATCTTTTCAAACCTATAGATATAATTATTTCTATCAAAAGCATTCTCTCTGAGCTTATTTCTGTGATTACTTTCATCCATTGCTTTCATCTATATTAATAATCTGATTAAGATAATTGTAGTTGTTAATTTATTTTCATTCATGATTATCGATCTTTTTTTTTTTTTTAAAAAAAAATACTTTGAATATTATTTGGCCTTTTTAGTATTTATTTTTCCTATATTCTCACTTTTATCTTCGCATTTTCAAGCGCATATTCTTGAGGTTTATTGCCTTAGTAAATAGTACTTACGTAATCAATATGCATTAAATAAATTTATAATTACAACTTTAAATTATCGTAATAGATTTCTAACTATAAGATCTTTCCATCGACTCATTGTAAATCAAAAGTTTCGCGAGTACTAATGTGAAATAGGAATTGTGGACTTAATCAGTGATGTATTGAATAGCTTCATGCTCTCAGATCTAACCGCTTCAGCTGCACCTATTTATATAGATAGTAGGTTGAAGTAAAGAAGGGTTTCCCTCTTTTCTTCCAAAGTGTAAGTTTGTAGTTAAGACCTGTAGAGGTCCCTACCTTCGCATTTTCAAGTGCATATTCTTGAGGTTTATTGCCTTAGTAAATACTATTTAATACCTTAAAACATTTTCTGAAGTTCTGAAGCATTATTTGCAAAAATGACAACATCAACTGCAAAATCTAGACGACTTAAATAATCTCTATTTAATTTTACTCTCTTCTCACTTTAATCCACAAAATATTTTTTATAAGCTGCTGTAAAAGGTTTTAATCTTAATATCACCATGTAATTTATTCACTATTGTTACATTTTTATTAAGAATATTTATAAAATGACAATATCTTGAATTATTATTGATGTTCCAAAACTTTAATCATTATTAGCTGAAATACAGGCTTATTATATACCTGTATCAATATAATATATAGGGTATAGGAGCACAGACTTTCTCATGACCCACCACTCTATCTCATATCACTGTGAAATGGCTTTTTATAATCTACATATTCAAAGCATAATGGAAATCCATATTTATTGATCCTTTCTATAACTTCTCTCAATACTGGATGTGATCCATTATGTTAAAACCCCTTTTAAATCCAGCTTATTATTTTGGTTAGTTAAAATCTAAAGTTTGCTGTAGATGAATTGTAATTATGTTGGTAAAAAAATTGTACAGAATTTATAGAAGATAATTATGTCTTTAATTTCTAATATTTTTTTATCATCTTTCTTAAATATTAATATTACTCTTGCATTCTTTTAATCATTTGGTACATCTTTATGATTTAAATATTTGATATTATTCTACCCAAATAAAGCATGATAAACAGAGCAGCCAAAAATTCAAAAAACATTAACCGATCAGTTCCAATATGCCACCTTCTGGTATACAGTACTGAAAGCGCTTGGCAAATTGTTGTTTATAATTAATGTGTTTTGAATTTTGGATGTTCTGTTTATCATGCTTTATTCATGTGGAATAATTTTCATTATCTGACAGAGTTTTTGTACTACAGTTGATATATAAATTTTCTAACAATTTTTCTATTTTTTTCATCTGTTTCCTTTAAAATATCAATAACAATTCCATTATTTCCTGGAACTTATCCTTTCTTCATAGATTTAATTGCATATCTCAACTTTTCATTCAAAATGGCGGCCAATTAAGAAGATACAGTAACTGTAAAGGATATTATGTTCACTTGTTCTTTATTATTGAATAATTCTTTATAGAATCCCACATGTTTTATGGTGTCATTTTTCTATAGTTCCATCTTTTTTCTTATTGAATAAATTGTTTTTCTTTCAGCATTAAAATGTTATTTTACATTAAGAGTTTTATTTCTTTCATTTTTTTTTTAAACTGCAGAACAATTTCAAATGAAAAAAGCTTGCACAAATTGAAAGAACTTTTTTAATATTAAATGAGACATTGCTGGACTTTATGAAGTTAGAAGAAAAGTCAATTGATTAAAAAATGGTCTGTATTAAAAAAGCACAAATATTGGAAGGACAAGCACAGTGGGATCCATTACAACATTGTAAAGATTAATGATATAGTTGTAGAAAGTAGCTAGATTAGTTGTTCAAATTATTGGAAGATATTAAATGCAGATAATTGAGGTCTTTCCCCCCATCAAGTTCTCATGTGATGAAGAGGTAAAAGACTTTTATATGAATGTACAAAATGTTTTGATCAGATCTAACAACAGTTTAAAATTGTTATAGGAAGTTTTAATGTTAGAATTGGTATAATATGATTTCTTTGAGAAAAATATTAACAGAAATAGACATGAAAAAATCAAAATAATGATACAGCAGAATTGGATTATATTTTGATCAACAGAAAATAGGTATTTCATGAGTTTATGATCTTCATAGATTCAACATAAGAAATGAGTATTGATTACTAACATAAGATGCATGTTAAGGCAAAACTATACAAACTATTATGAAAGGCATTATAGTAGTTAGCCCTACCTTCATAAATACTTCAATAAATTTAAATTTAGCTGCAAATCACTTTAAAATATTAACAGGCTTTAAAGATAGTTGAGACTTGACTGAAATCAATATATAAAAAAGATAAGTAATATAATAATACCACAATTTACCAGTAATTTTACTACTGAAACGACAAAGTATGAAGGAAATAAAGTATGATTTTTTTTAATGACCCAGTAAAAGAATTGAATATGTAGAATTTTGTAAAATGGGAGCAAAAGAATAATAATGTAAAAAAATATAATTGTGAAAAGTTACTTAATTGCCAGATGGAAAATGTGAATAGGAAAAAACAGAGATGGGATCCTTTGCACATAAAAAAAATGAATAAAAAAAGAAATCTGGTATTTAAAAACTCAGAAAAATAATAACATAAGTAGATGATCTAAGTAGGGGTTAATAAAATAAAAAATAGAAAGAATTAGTAAGAACATAGCAAGGTTTTGAAAATGTAGAAATAAAGATGGGGATTTTATGCACAAGCCTTCTGGCATCCATTGATTAGTCTAGCTTGCTGTGTGTGGCAATACTTATAGTAAGTTTTTCCTGTTTTAAAACAGTTATACACAAGCATAAGAAGAGGTGGTCATGTGATGTTTATTGGCTTAGAAATAAAGTAATAAAAGAAATTATAGACTGTGCATTTATAAAATTGAAGAATTTCCATTCTACCTCCGGAGAAAAAAGATGTATATTTCAAGCAACTACCTAAGTAATTACAAAACAGTTGTTGTAAAAAATAATTAAAATAGTATAAGATAATTCTAGCAAAAAAGATCCAGTTCCTACTTTTTAAAAACTTTCATAAGATTCTGAATTTTTAAAAGGATTACTATTTAAGATTGAAAAAAACAGCACTACTTTTAATCAAGAAGGAAGCGCTTATCATGATACCATATATTGACATTGATTGAATAATGATATAAGATGAGAATGTAAGAAAATCAACTGAAAAGTGCTGGCATATCCAGAAATTCATCTTGACGGACATTTACCTTTTCAGATTTTTTATTCATGGATTAAAGAGTGTATTGGTGAATTAAAATATTAAGTATAAAAAAAGGATGAAATTGGACTTGTATCATTTGATTGTGTTTTATAAGAATTAGCTATATTAATTTTTGAGTTTAAAGTTCATATTTAGGCTAAAAATAATGTTACTCTCTAATCCAGGGGTCCCGAATCCTATGCCCGCGGGCACCATGGCGCCCGCAGACCATTTTATGTGTGCCCGTCGCTATCCGAACACGATAAAAATTATTTATTTGATTTAAATAAATTTAATTTTTAAAATTTCTTATAAATTATTGTAATATATTGTAATCAAATTGTAGGGCATACTATACTTTTACAGCGTAAAAATATAAACGTTAATTATAGGTTAAAATTTTATTTTTGAAATAAATATTTTTTTGTACATTATGTGTATTATGAACAATATCCAACTATAAATTTACATTGAAAAAATAAATGGTGCCCCCCACCTGGTTGAAAAAATAAATGGTGCCTGCCACCTGGCCGGTATTATAGAATGTGCTCTTAAGTGCAGAAAGGTTGGGGACCCCTGCTCTAATCCAATAAATAATTATTAATAATCATAAATGTATTTAAGGAGGATGTTATAAAATATGTGAGTGCAAGACATGTAGATTTTTTTGTAATAATTTTGGAATGATAAATATTGAACAAACTTGATGAAAGTATGTGAAAAGTTATTCTTATATCTTCTCATTTACTTTTTTTGCATTCCTTCATATATTCATATATATATATTATTTATAAGAAATATCCACCTATACACTTTAATGCAAATTTTTTAATATAATTCCTTTAATTTCTTAACAGTTTTGACTGTCCTGCAGTCTTCATCAGAGAGGAAAGTTATGCAAATGTTCTGATGAAGACTGCAGGACAGTTGAAACTGTTAGGAAATTAAAGGAATTATATTAAAAAATTTGCATAAAAGTGTATAGGTGGAGATTTATTATAAGTAATATATATGAATATGTGAAAAGTTCTGATATAGACCAATTGAAAAGTGCTGGTTTAATCAGATGTGCATTTTGAGTTTATCTCTTTTAGATGATGTTTTTATTCATGTATTTAAAATGTTTGTGATAAATTAGAAGTTTTGTGTATAATTAATAAATTATTTGTAACTAGAGAAAATTATTATTATTGTTGTTTTGAAATACTTTCTAATTATAAAATGAAGAAAATAAATAAAACAAAAGATTTATTTACATATAAGAGAGAACTTGAATATGATAAGATTTAAAATGAATCACTTAATCCTAAGATCTCTATTCTATTGAACTCCCAGAATGAAGGGAATCACACTGGAAGCTGCTAGAATGTTACAATAGTCTAGAATAAAATGCTATCATACTTGTGGTTTACCAAAATGATACCACTTTTAAAGACGAAAGTGGTAAGACATTTTTTTAAAAAAAAAATCGGTTTTCTTTTCATCTGGAAATATAAGAGTTCTGCTGAAGCACTGATCGACTTTTTTAATAGTGCTTAGAAGTTTCTAATTACTTGTTTGCCATATAAAATTTCTTTAGAAAAATTATAGTGTTGAAAATACTAATTTAATATAAATAATCACAGTTATATGAATTCCATTATCCACATGGCAAAAAGAAAAAACATTATTGGAAACGTTTGTTTTGATAAAAGATTTTGAAAAGTAGATAAAATAATTAGATTTTGTTTTGATTAAGTTTAAAAGTAAATTCTCTGAGAAAAAGGAATAGTAAAGCATACACTGTTTACTAAATTGACTATTAATGAAGCGGTGAAAATCTTGCTTCTGATAGTTAAAGAGCTAAAATTTTAACACGGGAAAGGGTTTTAATGCTAGAATGGCTCTTCCTGTCTGACTTAAATCTATTGGTCGACTGAAGGATTCTGGGATTGATTTCTAGATGAGGAAAATATAACAAAAAAGTTTGCTGTTAACTAAACAGTATCCGCTGTGATTAAATGATCACTTAGTACTCAGAGTCTCTTAAATATATTACTGACCTTCTAAAAAATTCGAAAGTTAGTCACATAATTGACTTCTGTTTTAAGCAAGAAGTCTTATTAGTATTAAGAATGTAAGGCATGCATGGATTGTGAGATCGTAAACTCAAAGGAACCAAAATGTTCAATTTAATTGAAAGAAAAGAAATATTAATAAAATATCACTGTTATTTTACAGTTTTTCTGAAATCTTTAATTAACACAAAATTTTAGTGGGCAACATTTATTCTATCATAAAGATTTATTATAATAAAACATTTGAAGTGGATTTTTTTTACAAATCTGTGATATAATTTACTATGATAAACAAATCTATCCATAATTGTAAAACATATTGATTCATAATTATGAATTTAACAAGTTTTGATAAAAGGGAACTATCAAGTTTGATATTTTTCTTTTCGTTTTTGAAATTGTTAATTTCAATAATTCTGCGTTAACATGCTTAGGTTAGAGAAGTTTAATATTAACTGAAACACAGGCTTATTATATACCTGTGTCTATATATGTAATATAGGGTATATGAGCACAGACTTTCAGATGACCCATCACTCTCCACTCTATCTAGTAACACTGATACACTCAAGCACATATATGCTGAAAAGGTAAATAATCACCAATATACGTATTTCATGCTAAACCAGCGATCAGTTATTACATTTTAGAGATGTCTGCCCATCCTTGCATATGTATTAAATGGATTATGTCCTGTACATGTGGGGTTCAGATTGACCTTAGGTCAACATGGGTGTGACAAGAATCTTGGCCTAAGGGTGGCCTTCGAGCATTTCATCATCAGATTTTCAATTGGATGGACGGTTGAAGAGTTGGAGTGTATAGTAGATTGGAGCCTGTCCATTAAAGAATGAAGATTGTCTATCTTAATATATATCTGAGCACTTATGGTATATATGTGTGAGAGATGATAATCTGGACCAACTGATGATTGCTGGTTTAGCATGAAATACATATATTGGTGATTATTTATCTTTTCAGCATATATGTGCTTGAATGTATCAGTGTTATTAGATAGAGTGGAGAGTGATGGGTCATCTGAAAGTCTGTGCTCATATACCCTATATTAAAAGTTTAATATTGTATAACTATATGTTAACGCTGAGCGCTTTCGAAGTTCCTGGACTTTGAAACATTGAAAGTATAATTATAAAAGACCAGTAGAGAATTTTTAAATATGTATCTATTATAACAAGTATTTTGTTACATGTAACCATTTAGTTGTATAAATGTAAAGACTAAGCCATGTGTTGAATTTCTCTCCAAATCTAAAATATATATAGGCTTGATTATGGATTCAATTTATTTATTTATTTTTACAATTTTATAAATTCTCTTGTGAACGTTAAGTCTATAAATTAAATTGTAAAAAGCATTTAAAAACATTAAATAAGGCTGTTCTAATTTTTTAAAATATATTTCTGAAACAATATATTTAAATAATAATTAAAAACCCAAAGCTTTGATTATTTATTGCTTTATAAATATGTAAACATACAAAACACTGTAATATAGTCAAGCGTTGGTGGCCTAATGGTTAGCATAGCTGCCTTCCAAGCAACTGGCCTGGGTTCACTTCCCGGTCAATGCATTTGATATAAAAAAAAAAAAAACCCACTGTAATGTATTGTTTGTACATATATAAAAAAATATCCATATTGAAACTCTGATATACACTGTATCAATAAACAATATTTCAATTATACTCTATCAAAAAAAACATGTAAATAAAGAAAAAATATAAGCACTAAAAATGTAAATTAAATAAATTTTACAATATGGCAACAGATATCCATCTTGGGATACTATAAGCAATCACATTTATTAATAATGTTTTGTCAGGCATACATTTTATTCATTTCTTTAATATGGTATAATATTCACCTAAACAGATATTTTCTAAGCATAAGGTTAAAAGTTTTATTAACTTTAATAAAATTCATTATCTTTCTAAATTGATAAAAAATAGTTAAAATAACTGTAAAACATTTTTACTATTGCATCAGCAAGCTTAAGCTTTAAAGAGTTTAATCTAAAATGACTAGTCAAGCGTTGGTGGCCTATTGGTTTATTGGTTAGTATAGCTGCCTTCCAAGCACTGGCCGGGTTCACTTCCCGTCATCGCATTTGACATATGAAAAAAAATCTAAAATGACTAATGGTAAGTAAGGGTGATAGTATAAATTCTGAAGCTGATATAAACTTATTGTCTTCTGATAATAAGACTCCTTTTAACATTTCCTTAAGGCAAAAAAAAAAGTTTTGAAACAAAGGACATCATTCGAATGTGCTTAATTGAGATGGAACTACAATTCTTTGTTATTCATTTTCCTTATAAAAATATGATACAGTTTAAGTTTTTTATTACCTTTTTTATTTGAATGGATGTGAATAAGTAAATAGGCAAACAATATATATATATGCTCCCTCAACGTTATTATTATTATTATTATTATTTTCTATAATCTTAATTTATATTTGCATGGACCTCACTGAAAAATTAAAAAACTGAAGTGGAGTTGGGCTGGACATATTGCTAGAAGAGATGATAATAGATGGACAATTGAAATCTTAAACTGGATTCCAAGAGATTGTAAAAGATCCAGAAAGAGATCATATGTGAGATGGATGAAATAAGAAAGTGTGCAGGGGTGATGTGGAGAAAAGAAGTTAAAGATTGGAAAAGATGGATTGAACTTGGAGAGACCTTAATTCTGAAGTGGAGTGATAATGGTTGATGATGATGATGACTATAGCATAAAATAGCACTTGTTTTTATATATATATATGTGTGTGTGTGTACCTGAAAAAATATTATATACTTGCAACTAACATCACATGACCACCACCTCTTATGCTTGTGTATAACTTTTGTTAGAACAGGCAAAACTCACTATATGTATTGCCACACACAGCAAGTTAGAGTAATCAATGGATGCCAGAAAACTTGTGCATAAAATCTACATCTAGTGCCTACTCATCCAATATCCCCAGACTAGTTCTGGCATGTGGCCTTTATCAGTGAGGAGCCTTGGATCTGAGAGCACTGTACCTAGATCTGGTATCCATTGATTACTCTGGCTTGCTGTGTGTGGCAACTAAATAAATAATATGTATTCTACTGTAATCAAAGCTTATCAACAAAATATGACTAATATACCTGATGCATGATTTATGCAAGGGAAGATTGGAAAAAACATAACATATATTGCAACTTTATTGTGAACTAATGCATACATGCATTTAATTTCATTAAAAAGATATAGTAATATTTACTTTGTTATCTCTTTTTTTAACATTATTAATATAAAATTGATTATACATAACCAAAATATTAAAATAAAATAACTTCTTATATTTCATCAGTCAACATCAGTCTTATACTATATAGAATTAATTTTATAATTACAGTGAAGCCAAGAACTATATGATATTAAAATATATGACTTTATTTACATGTTATCCAAAAAAATGTAAACAAACAAAAATGTACATTAAAAAAGCATTAAAAATCATAAATTTAATATATTTATAGTATTTGAGCAGTTTCTTTTCCATCTTTGAGCATTATGCATGATTATACTTTTTTTAAAAAATTAAAATTTGTAAATTAATTTTACAATATGCTACCAGCTATGTTGAAAACAAATACAGTACATATAATTCTATCTTTATTCCCCTTTATGAATTTGATGTGCAGTATTTCTCATAATGAAGTATAAATGTTTTGTAAAATTTAAGATCATATTAAATTTATAAAAGAAAAAAGTTTTTTTTAAAAAAGAATGTGTATTTAATTGCAATAAAAGTCACAGTCAGATATTTTTCTATTTATTTTATTAAAAAATAAAAAAAATGTGTCAAGTGTTGATGGCCAAGTGGTTAGTACAGCCACCTTACAAGCAGTTGTCCTGGGGGTCGCTTCACGACTGAAGCTTTGACACATTAAAAAAAAATAAAAATATGGGTATAAGTTGTTGTTTTTTTTTAGTGAAAGAATGAATGAACCCACACTCAGTTAAATATATATATAAGTGTATTCTCTCAATTTATTATTAATAATTATTATAAATAGTTTTTAAAATTTTGTTTATACTATAATCTTAATTTATATATGCATATTTTTTTATCTAAAAAGTATCTGTACTATATATATATAGGAGCATAATGAAAAATTCTGTTCCATGGTTCCATTTTATTTAATTATTGTATTTTTCTTTTCTTTTATTTATTAAGTTAATTTTAAAAAATCAGTTTATCTTCACAAATCTATTTGTTCATATCCCAATAGCTATAACATTTTTTCAAACATAGTATATAAACAAAACAATATATTTTAAACATAACAAATATATTTTTAATTTAAACTATTAAATATATATATAACCTTATTTTCCTGTAAATTTTAATTCATTTTCAAACACTAATCTATCATTATTTAAATCATTATATCTCTATATACCCCCCCCCCCCAATCATAAATATAGATCAGTAACAGTAAATTTAATTTTTTTACAAAAAGTAATTAAGATCATCTTTTAAGCATGTTGTTTGGGGAAAAACTTAAAGGATTTTTTTGCTTCATTAAAAATTTTTTTTTAATAAATAAAAAGTTATTCTACATCAAATGTTTATGTTTGAAATAAATTTTATTAAAAGCAGTAGTGAAATTCATTCAGCTGCTTTACAAGCAGTTGTCCCAGGTTAGCAGGTTCGCTTTCCGGCTGATGCCTATGACACATGAGAAAAAAAAAGATATTTGTAATAATATTTAACCATCAAACATCACAGGATCACCATTCTTTATGCTTACATAAGCTTTTTTTTACAATGCAAAATTCTCCATTCAGTAATGCCACTCAGTGCAAGCCAGAATAATCAATGGATGTAGGAAAGTTTGTGAATAAAATCTCTAACTATTGCCTATTCATCCAATATCACCAGACTAGTTTCTAACTTGTGGCTGAAGCCACAAGTTAGAAACTAGTCTGGGGATATTGGATGAGTAGGCATCAGACAGGGATTTTATGCTCAAAGTGATGAAAGCCACAAGCTAGAAACTAGTCTGAGGATGTTGAACAAATAGGCATTAGATAGGGATTTTATGTACAAGCCTTCTGGCATCCATTGATTACTCTGGATTCCGCTGAGTGGCACTGATGTATGAAGAGTTTTGTTTATTTTAATAACCACAACAAAAGTGTGCATCATTCATTTTCAAAAATAGTTTAAGAATATTTCTAAACATGAGCACTGCGTACTTTTATTTTGGCCAAAGTGGCTAACAGGTTTCTCTGGGCATAGTTAGTGAGAGATTCCTGACTCCATATAAGGAGAAGTCACAGTGCATCACATCACACAATGTCAAGAATAATGAAAAAGTGAAAGCAAATTTATTTTTTTAATTTTTAGAACATTTATGTAAATAAAAGTGTTTTTTTTTTTTTTCAATTTTATTTTATATCTTTTGTTTTATAATTTCTGATTTATAAATTTTGAATAATGACTAAAATTGAGAGGCTTCAGTTCATTATCTATTTTTAATACAGTAACACTATTGTTATTATTATTTTATTTTGATCTTATGCACAAGTTTCTTTTCATCTTTATGGCATTTACAAAACCTCACAGGGAAAGTTCATTTGAAAATTAATATTATTATTTCTAGCCTAAGCATTTTAAAATATAATCTCACAAGATATGCAGTGAATTCTGTATTTAATAATCTGATAAGGCCTATTGCATTTGAAAGCACTTGTAATAAAATAGAATTAATAGTGCTGTAAAAAGTTTTAGAGATATGTGATGCCATATCTTCATAACTTTTTACATCACTTTTATAAAAAGTATTTTGTAAATTAAAATGATAGTTTGTCAAGTGTTGGTGGTTGAGGGGTTAGCACAGCTGCCTTACAAGCAGTTGTTATGGGATTCGCTTCCTGGTTGACACTTTGACACATAAAAAAAAAGATAGCTAAAGGAATAAAAATATGTGGATATTATTTAAGTCATCTAGATTTTTAAGATGATGTAGATGGTTTTGAAAATAACGTTTCTGGAAATATTACAATAGTTCTCAGATAAAAGAAAGAAAATGTAAGACTAAAGATAAATGCTAAAAAGTAAAGTAATATCGAATGGATTTTCATTTAAAAAAATAAAGATTAATAATCAGAAATTAAAAGAAATTAGCATCAACATATATTTAAAACAGATTACTAATATAGATGGAAAAATAATGGATGAATATACTGGAGTAAAATATTTTTGGTAGAAATAATAATGTTAAAATAAAATATGCTTACGTAATTGAAAAAGAAGATGCTGAGCTGAAAGAAAGATCCTTTGATTGCTTGTTGATACTTAAAAACTGAGCATGGCAAATTTATAATACACAATCCATGTATTCTTGTCATTACAAATGTTATTATTATATGATTATTTATAAAGCAAACAAACATAGATGGACTGCTCTCTAACACTTATGCAGCATTGTAATGAGATTACTAGTTTTTACTTCCAAGTTTAAGATCAAGAAACACCATGAATTTCTTCTAGTTGCCTTGTCGTTTTTAGAAGAAATATCAATTGAGTTTTCTTAAAGATAGGATGTGTGTGGAAAACATTTTAAAACAGATATTTGCTATCTTAACAGTAAAATCAAATTATGTTCTTATTCTCAAGAGTCTGTGAAATCATCAGCCAAGGTCATAGTTGGGTGCAGAAGGCAGAGTGCATTAAAAAATCTCTGATTGCAGACTCAAGTTGCCATTTGATGAGCTTTTATTTAGGTACTTATAATTGCAGATCTTTTCCAAGTGAAGGAAGATTTCAAGAATTGGAAGAACTGTCTAATATTAGGTGAAACATTATTGAAATTTGTGAAGTTAGAAAAAAAGATGAAGAGATAATTGATTTAAAAAGTGGACATGTATTGTACTAGAAATGCACAAATATTGAAAGACAAATGGAGAGGGATTCATTACAAACAAGAAGGGGCTGAACAACATTGTGGAGATTGCTAGCATATAAGGCAAAGCAGCAAGATTAGTTATACAAATTAATGGAAAATACCAAAAGCAGTTAATCTAGATTTATACCCCAACAAGTTCTTATTGTGATGAAGCAGAGGGTTTTTATATATATGAATAAAATGGCTTTGATCAGACATGTCATGGGAGACTTTAATGCTACAATTGGTAAATGATTGAAAAATGAAAATGCTGTGGGCAAATTTGATTATGATCATAGAAATGAAAGAGAATACAGATTTATAACATTCATATAAAAAGAAAAAACTGTACATTATTAATTTTTTCCATGTGAAAAATGATAAAGAGAAGTGGATGTGGAAGTATGCAAATAAAGATACAGCAAAATTGGATTATATTTGACTAACAGAAGATACCTGTTTCAAGATTTTAATATTTTTAATGAATTCAACACAGGACATTTATTGATTAGTGATATATGTGGGATAATGCAAAATTAAAAAGATAAAAACTATTAAGAACTACAGTATTAACAATAGATAGCCCTACTTTCAGAAACACTCCAATAAATTTAAATCTAGATAATATAAATCATTAAAAGTATTAACAGATTTTAAATATTGGTCAGCCTTGACTGAAATCAATAAAAAGATAATATATTAACTGCAAGAAATATAACTGGTACAAAAAATATCAATTTACCAATAAATTAGACAAAACAATGAATGTATTAAAAAAAGATAATTGTTTAAAAAGAGTTGAATAAAAAAATATAACTGTGAATTGGTAAGAAAAGTTTTAAAAGAGGATAAAAGTCTCAAAAGTGTAAAAAAATATATCTTAGTTTTGGAAGGAAAGTTATTTTTGCAATTAAAAAAAGAAGATGGAACTATTCCTAAAAATAGAGATAACTTTATGAAAGGTATGGAAGATTTTTATAAAGAATTATATAGTAAAAAGAACAAAAAATAAAGTATTTCTTAGTTATTACATCTTCTAAATTGCCCAGTATTTTAAATGAAGAAGGGAGATCTGTAATTAAATATACAAAGAAGAGAAAATCTCCAGGAAATGTTGGAATTATAATTGATATCTTAAAAGAAACCAGTGAAATCATTGACAAAGTTATTACCAAATGTTTAAATGATAGAGATGTACCAGATGATTGGAAGAATGCAGCAGTAATATTGATATTTAAAAAAGGTGATCAAGAAGATATTATAAATTATAGACCTGTCAGTTCTATACAATATACTTTTTTCTCCATACAGTAGTGCCACCCTGTGCTAACCAGAGTAATCAATAGATGCCAGAAGGCTTCATTCTCATAGTTTTGTAGTAAAGTAGAGTTAAAAGGTGGCTGCTGGAGAGTTGCATTAGATCCTAAGATCTAGGTGCAGTGCTCTCAGATCCAAGGCTCCTCACTGATGATGGCCACAAGCCAGAAACTAGTCTGGGGATATTGGATGAGTAGGCACTAGATAGGGATTTTATGCACAAGCCTTCTGGCATCTATTGATTACTCTGGTTAGCACAGGGTGGCACTACTGTAGGGAGAAAAGAGTTTTGCCTTTGTTTACAACAATTATGTGCTAGTATGAGATGGTGATCATGTGATGTTTAGTGGTTTAACACCAATCCTGCCTAATAGGATAGTGGTGGCTATAGTTGTTTAAGAGCCAAAGACACCAAAATGTATGGGTGCTGAATTGAGTTCAGACCCATATAACTATGCTGAATTGAGTTCAGACCCATATGTCTATATAAGCTATTGAGCTTAGATTGAAAATATTTTTTGTGTTTTCAATTTCATTCTCATAGTTTTGTAGTAAAGTAGAGTTAAAAGGTGGCTGCTGGAGGGTTGCATTAGATCCTAAGATCTAGGTGCAGTGCTCTCAGATCCAAGGTTCCTCACTGATGATGGACACAAGCCAGAAACTAGTCTGGGGATATTGGATGAGTAGGCACTAGATAGGGATTTTATGCACAAGCCTTCTGGCATCTATTGATTACTCTGGTTAGCACAGGGTGGCACTACTGTATGGAGAAAAGAGTTTTGCCTTTGTTTACAACAATTATGTGCTAGTATGAGATGGTGATCATGTGATGTTTAGTGGTTCTATACAATATCTTTACTAAGATAATTATAACTTGTTTACAGCAAACTTTTGATAATAGATTTCATTCAAAAAAGTTTTAGAAAAAGCCAATGAATATGATTTGCCATTATGTTTTGGATGTATAGATTATGAAAAAGTATATGATTCTGTAAGCATTTCTAAAGTGAATAAAGCATTGGATCATCAAATTATAGACTCGTGATGTTGAAGAATATTTATCAAAATACAACAGTAATAATTAGACTACATAGATTGACATTCCACATCTCTAGAATTTTTACAGATTAAAATGGGTACCATCATCTAGATTTTGCACAGGATGTCTTTTTTTGTATGTGCAAATAATGCTTCAGAGTTTCAGATGATGTTGTGTGAGCTATCAGATAAAAGCAGGACTAAATGTAAATGCTAAAAAGATTAAAGCAATGTTCAATGGATTTTCTCAGAAGAAAATAAAGACTGATAATCACGACTTAGAAGGTAACAATTAAGATCACATGATCACCATTTCTTATGCTTGCTTTTAACTGTTATTAAAAGAGGCAAAACTCACTAGCAAAACTCTAGCTTGCTGTGAGTGGCAATATGTATAGTGAGTTTTGCCTGTTTTAATAAAAGTTAACAATTACATTTACATTCATCAGATTATTAATATAGATGAAAATATAATGAATGAAATTAATCATAGAATTAAATTTTGATAGAAAAAAAATAACATTAAAAGAAAATATGTCTATGTATTTGAAAAGCAGTTTTTAATAAATATGTTTTACCATTTTTTATTTACAAATCTAAAACTTGAATACATAACAGAAGAGTAATACAGAGACTTCAGATCACTCAATGAAATATGGAGGGATGGATGTTAGTAACAAGAAATGATCAAAACAAAATACATAAGTGAAAGAATAAACGGATATCACTGACATTATTAAAAAAATTCAGAGACTGAAATGGAACTACACTGGATATATTGCTAGAAGAGATGATAATGGATAGATAATTGAAGTCTTAAACTGGACCCCAAGAAATTTGTTAAGTTATTGTGGAGAAGAGAGATCAGAAAAATTGGATTAAACTTGGAGAAATCTTCATCTTTCAATAAATTAATAATGGATCAAAATGATGATTTGAAAGCAAAATTTTTAATGTATACATTTAATCAGTTTTTATATATGAATCTGAGACTTGGACACTTAACAGGAGAGCAATATTGACTTCAAACCATTCATCAATGTAAGGGCATATGTATATTGGAGATAAAAGAGCAATACCATTTAATAACAGATGGAAATATGTATTTTACACACAGAAAAGCAAACCATTCAATAAACAATCCATAAATGTATGATGGGAGTAGCAAGGAGAAAACAAAAGCAAAATGTGTAGTTGAGAGAACAAACAAGATATCACTAATATTCTTGAAAAAATGAAGAGAGTGAAATAGAGCTGGGCTAGATATGGCTACAAAAAATTATATTAGATAATAGTTGATGTTTCAAACTGAATCTCAAGAAATTGTAAAAACCAGACCATATGTGACAAGGATGGATGAAATAAGGAAATTTTCTAATGTGATATTTTTGTTTAAGAATCTAATTGGAATTAAATAAAATTATACGTTGGATTATTTTCATAATCTAGTATTGTTAAATGTATTTAGGAAAATTCAAATTTTATTTAAAATACATCCAACTATTAATAATAATAAAGTTTGATTTTTTCTGGAACATTTAACAGGCGCTCTTACTGCTTTTCAAGTTTTATTTAGTTAAGAATGAAATGCAATCGGTTCAATTTTAAATTAAAGATTAAATTATCTCAATATTTTTACCTATTAATTAGTATTTATGAATCTTTGATTTCGTTAATATACATCAAATTCTGAAATTCTATAATTTATAGCCCCAAGCAATATTCTTGTAGATAACAAGTGGGAAAATCGTCTTTTTTTTATATTAAAAATATAAACCAAGTAAAATCATGATTTTCTGAAAACAACAAAAATTTTAATGTATAAAAATATTTCAATTGCCCATATCATTAATAAATTATTTTATATTTCATTTGAAATATAAAATAATGTATTCCATATCACTCTCTTATTAAACTTTATTTTCTTTTATCTCAATAACGAAACTGTACGAAAGTAAGGTGCGGTCAATGTCGTAAAATATCTCAAAAAGACTATTAACATTTTATAGTTATTAAAGTAAAAATATCAGTTGTTTTAATGATAATAAAATATTTTTATTATTTTATCACTATGACTTTTTATTTTTTTTAGCGAAAATAAATCTTTTTAAGTGCAGAAAGCTTAATGTCAATAAACATTAAAATGAAGAAACTCACTTGTTGCAGCATATGACGTAACTTGCGTCAATCTTCAATAACAAATCAGTTCCATCGTTTAGCTTTTCGGGACTTATTATTTTCCCCTGGGCATTTCCTACACTCAGAAGTTTGTGCCTTTTCCAAAATTGTTTAGAAAACGCAGTCCAAGTTTAGATCTTCTAATGAAGTTATAATATAATTGGAAATAATATATTTTACTTACTATGGCTATTAAAACGGAAACAGGTTTTCAAAGTTTAAATCTATCTAACGACACCATTTTCTCTAATAGTAATTGTAAGAATATAACTTTGGAAAAAAATGATTCCAGAGAAGATATGCTTCAACATGATAACACACTTCAAAATTTTACGGAAGGTTTGCCAGAGCTGTCGTGTCATGTAGAGAAGAAAGGTAAACATTTATTATAGTAAGCAAATGTGATGTTAGAAATATTGCTTGCATTTTCAATTTTTAGAAAACAGTTTGCTTTACACGCGCACGCACATACATAAAAAGTTATACATTTTATCTTGTTTTTAAAGACATTTTATTTATTCCATTTTTGCGTGTTTCTGTATTTAGACCGGATATATACAAATTAGCATGATAACCATGAAAGTATCCCCCCCCCCCAACTTACTATGTTTTTATACAGTAAGCCGATTAATAAATAAATGATGAGAGCTATAAAAAAAATAAGTAAAATGCTATACTGTAGAATTTGTATTTAATTAAGTCTTCAAATAGTGTTGCTGAAATTGGATTTGTCTTAATTTTTTTGCATAATTTTTTTATATTTTTGATTAAAGGTTTTAAAGAAGTATTATACAAGTATATAATTATTATCTGCGATATTATTAACATGACTATCTTAATGTTTGTGATGTGGCTCTAAAATTGAAAAGCTAGAATAAATTGTAAAGAGAATGGCGATAATAGTAAACGACATTGGCGATAAACAGAAGTTAATCATTTGGTTGTAGCTTTCTATTGCTTTTAGTTGCTCAATAAATCTTTGCAAAAAACTTAATTAAAAAGAATAAGGTGGATCAAAGACACCAGGAGGAAAATTCCTCTAATAGTAAATTAATTAGTAATTAAGTTTTGAAAAGTTCTCAGTAATATTTATGAAGAGAAATCAAATTGTATTTTTTTTTCTAAATTCGAAGAATCAGTATGTTTATCTTAAATGTTGATTTATTGATTCGAATATTTTTATATAACTATGTGAAAGTAAATACAAACAGATATATCTTATTATATTAAATATGATTTCCTATTTTTTCTAATATTTCTTGTGAAGTTTCCTTTTGTTTCTCTCCTCTTATTTATTATTTGCTATTATGGTAGATTCCAGTAGAAAAGGACGGACAGCTTGATGGACTTAGTTCTTTCGTTTTTTTTTTTTTTTTTAAATTGTCATAGAGAAATATATATGCATATTATTAATTTTTTAATTTTTTTTTTTTGTAAATACAGTACAAAATTATTTTTTTTTTATTTTAAACTTTCAAATTGTACAATCTTTATTAATTAATAAAAATTGTCTATTAATTTCTTTTTTTCAAAATGATCCACTTATTCCTAAATATATAAAACTTTTCCTCTATTTCTTTTTTTAAAAACTTTATGTTTCAACCATATTTTATGGTCATTATCAAATTTGTATATCATTAATTATCTTCAAAAATGTCATGAAAATGAAATTTACAAAATACAAGATGGAATATATATATATATTAACACAAAATATGTCACTATAATAAAAATAATATGCATACTTACTTTTTTTTAATGCAGCATAAGAAAAAGAAAGATTAATATATATATATTATTTTTATGGTAGTGACATATCATTTGTCAATTTATGTATTTAATATATATTTTTAATTTTCATCATGTTTATATTTTTTTCAAATAATTGATAATGACCACAATTTTATAGTTGAAAGTGGGATAAAATTTATAAAAAGGTATATCTGTCCTATATATATATATTTAAAATCATAAGTAAACAGAAATAGAAACTACACAATTTTCTATAAATCCTGAATATAAATCTGTTAATCACACTCCTGTCTAGCCACTCTTATAAGAAGAATAAACGGTTGTTACAAATCTTGCAGACCAGAGCTTCTGTAGTAAAAAATACAGTATTCTGAAAAAGTATTATTTACTTACTTAACAATAAACTTGCTCTCATCCAATTAAATATATATTTAAAAAAAAGAATAAAGTTGCATATTATGAAATAATTAATGTGTCTTATTTAACTTAATTTAAATATGTATATACAATTATATATATTTTTAAGCTAGATGTAATTAGAGGGGATTTGAATCCAGACTTAAGTTCCCGTTAGTCATCCACTCCATCCTATACAACCGATATACATGACCACATACATGCAAAAAAGATAAATGATCTCCAATATTCATATTTCATGCTGAAACAGCACTCATCAGTTGTTCCGAATCATCTCTCACACATATATAATTAGTGCTCGGTTTATATTTTCAACGATATGGATGACTGGAGAATGGAGAAGATTGAAGCCTGTCCATTAAAGTTTGAAGATTTTCTATCTTAATATGATTATATATATGTGTGGTAAGATGATCACAACCAACTGATGAGTACCGGTTCAGCACAAAATTTATATTGGAGATCACTTATCTTTTTTGCATGTATGTGGCAGTGTGTATTGATTGTAAAGGATGGAGTGGATAACTAAAGGGAGCGTGAAAGTCTGAGTTCAAATTCCCTCTAACTTAATTTTGTAAATAATTTTATAGTTTTTGTTAAAATATATAAATGAGTTTTTTTTTTTTAATTTCTTATGTTTTTCTAGAATTTTTATGTAATTAGCAGAAGTGATAATTTTATGAAATATATCATGATTGAAAATTGGGAAAAGTTTATATATTTGAATCGTTCAGCATTTTTTTTTGTCTTTTGAAAAAAAATAATTTGAAAGGTATGAGGGAATTTGAACACAGACTTTCAAGCTCCTTTCAACCATCCATTCCCTATTGTATAACCGATACACATGACCACATACATGTGAAAAAGATAAAAATGTATGTGGTCATGTGTATATAATGAGCATGACTAATAGCTCTTAATAAGCTTTTCCGAATATCCCTATTCTCAGATCAATTTCTAGCTCTGGCTTTCGTCAATGAGGCACTAGATAAATGCTGGGCTTGACTTGATATGTTTAAATCTAATGCCTGAATATCCTAGCACCTCACTGATGAAAGCCAGAGCTGGAAATCGGTCTGAGAATAGGGTTGTTTGGAAAAGCATGCTCATTATATAACATTTGTAGTACAAGCTTATTAAATTATGTCACGTGATGTATGACCAGATTTCCTTGCAATTATTGTTTTGCTCTCAAGGTTTTGGGGAGTTTATATTGCTAAAGCTATTAATATATGGTGTATCTGAACTTAGTTCAGTCTCATATGGCTAGTTAAGATAGATAGCTGGATTTGAAGACATATGGATATCTGAAAATTTCAGATTTTCGACTTAATACTGGGCTTGACCTGGTATTTTTAAATCTAATACCTGAATATCCTAGTGCTTCACTGATGAAAGCCAGAGCTAGAAACTGGTCTGAAAAGCTTGTTAAAAGCTATTATAATGTATGCTCATTACATAGCATTTGTAGTGCAAGCTTATTAAATTAAGTCACATGATGTAGGACTTGATTTCCTTGCAAGTGGTCATGTGTATCCGTTATATAAGATGGAGTGGATAGCTAAAAGGAGCATGAAAGTCTGTATTCAAATCTCCTCAAATTACATCTAAAGTTTAGTATAATATATTTATATTCAAATATTTTGAAAGCATTGTTAATAGATTTTTTGCTATTGCATTTTTCAATCTTTCTTTTCTTTGGTAATAAATAATCTGCTTTCAGAAATAGAAATTAGAAATACATGTTTACCCTAAGAAGTTTTGCAAAAAATCATAAGTGATTTTATATAAAGCATTAATATTGGGAATTTTAAATCCTCTATATACTTCTTTAATGTCATTCTTTTCTAATTTTATTTCATTATTGGAATTATTTTTTTATAAGTTCTGCCTAAAAGATGTGGGAGAGTGCAATGAGGATTGGTGAGGGGGGGGTAACAGGTGCTGCGGGTGGGGCTGTACTTCCCTAGTAATTCACATAAAATAAACAAAGTTGTGGAAGAGTAATAATTATTAAACTTTTTGTAATCTAATGTGTAATGTGAAAATTGATTTGACCTCAAACTGATTTCCTAAAAATGGATCATGTTTTTTTTCTTGAATAAGATTGATTATATTCATTCATGAGTGACTGCTGATAACTGAATATATTAAGTAATTAATTACAGAATATTATCTATGTTGTCTTTATGATTATGATATTATTCAAATACGAAGCAAACACTTGTGGATAGTAAAAAAAAAAGTTCATTTCCTCTGTATAAGGATTTGAAATATAGCAAATTGGAATGCTGCTTCACTTCACTATATTAAACTTTTCAAAATTGTTCTTCTTTGCCAAAAATTGATTGTCTTAATTAAAAAAATTAAAATGACAATAAGTTCATTATAATCAAATATGTATGTGGGTGAATTTATTAAAAGAATCTTTGAAATAAAATATTTTCATTTTATTGTCTTTCATAAAGATTAAAAGGGTTTTAAGGCTTGAAACAAGTTAGCTAACGGCCTTGCTGCAAATAAATTCTTTCTAGCAAATTTATAATAAAACAACTTTTAAAAGTCTCCCGCCCTCCATATATGTATATTGTGTTACAATAATTCCAACACAATTGAAATAAAACAATTATATAAAAATAACTATTTTCTTTATTATTGAACTGGTTTTTGCCCTATATTAGGGCCTTTTCAAAAGGTCCTAGGCCCTAATATAGAGCAAAAACCGGTTCAATAACAAAAAAAATATATCTATTTTTATGTAGTTATTTTATTATAATTGTCTTGGAATCATTATTAATTATTTGAAAACAACATTATGGACAAATTTATGTTCCATTGGATTGTGCACATTTTTTGCAAAATGTATTGATTTGCAGCAATTTGAAATATACAAATGTCAAACAATAGTAAAATATTCATTTTATATTGTAAATTCCTCATAATCAGTTGATTTTCAGAAAATGTTGCTAAAGATCTCTGAATATAATACATATGTTTTTATTATTGTCATAAATATTCCAATTACTAATATAAAACAGTGTTAAATATATTTTATTACAAAATATAATTTAATTTAAAAGCTCTCTTAAGAGAATCACTTAATTTCATTGGAAGATACAATAAATTATCTTAAAATGTTTTGTCTGCTATTTAATTATGATTCAACCAATTAGGTTACAGTATATGATTCAACCAATTAGGTTACAGTATATCCTAATTTGCATTTTTTTTTTTCAATGAATTAATCATGATTGAATCTTATATCTCTGTTGTTAAAATTTTTATATTCCGTTCACAATTATTTATTAAATTAAAATCTTTCAGTTCAAGAATTACCAATGGAACAAATAGCTGAAGTATATATTTAGTTTCTAGAATACTTTTCAAATTAAAATATCTCCATTGTTTTGTACAAAGTCCTGAAAAATCATTCATATCTGTTTTATATTCTATATTTTTTCCAAAGCAAAGTAGGTTACTTTCTAATAAATGTAAAGTAATAATTTAAATTTTGTTCAGCATTCTTTTTTGGCTTTTATAAATCACAAATTAATATGTTGAATTATATTTTGTAAGAATATATATTGATTTAAGTATATATTGCTATACATCATAGAAACTTTGTTGATTTATGATTTAAAGTTAGCCTTATGTGGTTTAATGGAGTGGTAGAGTGGCTTACCTATGAATTCATGAGCAATAAACCAATCATTTATTTATTTATTTAAAATACAATTTGTATGGACAAATAATTTCAACTAAATAGGTAATATAATTTATTTAATTATGTATAATTTAATTAAATAATAAAAACAAAAGGCGTCTTACATTTGCTCATCAGGAGCAAACTATTATTCTACTTCTTTACTGGTCTATTGTAAGGTGGAGTAATTAATTTATAGATATTAGATGCTAATGTTTATTAAGTCGTACAGGGATAAAATGGCAAATTCTGGAGTTCAAAATCCATGGATTATTTGCAATGCTCGAAAACTTCTCCCTAGCAGTAAACTATTCATTTAACTATTATTAAATCTATATTCTGTGATATTATATTCGTATCCCTGGCATAATTTCTTGTTTTTGGTCTTTCAATGAAGAGTTTAGACTCTAATCTACATAACTGTGTAAGTTGATTTAGATTCTAAACTTTAAGATGTTTTTCAATATCAGATTGGTAGTTGGATAGTAAAAAAACAAAGGTGCTACTAGATGAAACATTCGATTCAAAAGATCCATATGCACTGGATTTAGATTCAAGCTCCTCTGGTGAAAGCCATAAGCCAGAAACTTGTCTGCACCTATGGGTTGAATAGCTTTAGCTATGGATTTTATAAATATTACCATCTTGTATCTATTACTTATTCAAATTTAAACAATAGATGGAAGCACACGAGATTAGAATGAATGGGAAAACTTAGGGTGGTGAATGGAAAGGGAAAGTAAAGTGGCTAACAGATTTCTCTGGGCATAGTTGTTGAGAGATTCCTGACTCCGTTTAAGGAGAAGTCACAGTATATGACATCACATGTAGTTATATATAATTTATTAAAAATAATATACTCTATGATATTGTACATTTTTACAATTGTAATTTTGTAACTATAATCAAATTCAATAAGCTGTTTTATTTTTATTTACTCGCCAAGTCTTTCATTTAACTGAATTTACAAATGGTAGGTGATACATAATTTATATTTTATTCACGTTTGGTAACTTCTAATTTCATATTTAAATTTTAACTATAGTCTTTATTTAAAAAAAAAGTAGATAACAGTCTGTGGAAAATATAATATAATGCTTGTTTATAAATATGTAATATCCTAATACTGACATATCCATTGTATTTTTAAATCACTTGCTCATGTTCTGGTTTTTGTCTAATCCTGAAAGTAAGCAAATTCGGTTCAATTACTACTGTGATGGGTGACCATTGGGGAATCTTGAGGGTTGAAGGCCTTTTTGTTTTACCTGCATGGTTTAGTACAGTGGTGGAGTATCAGACTCTGAATTTAAGATCCTTGGATCCGTTCTGGTTCTGACACTTCTGGTGCTTAAACTTACGAATTCCTGAACAATAAAGCTGTCCAATTATTTGCTTTATTTTATTCACACATTTTTTTTCTTGCGAGATTGTGTTGCTGAGAAACTTCTGTGAATTTTTCATTTATAAAACTGCACAATCTTTAGTCATGTTTTTTATTATTATAATATACTCGATCATCATCATTCAAAATCACGTTGAATGAAATCATAACTAAAATAAGGCACTCTCATTTGTACACTAGATCAAATTCAAGTAGAATAATGGTTAAAATGAGATCAAATGCTTCAGTGATTCAAATATTTAAAATAAAATAAAAAAATTATAAAACTCTTTATTATTAAAACAAATATTTATTTGAATTATGAATTCGCATGATCACTAAGATAAAAGGTGACTGCCGGAGAGTTGCATTAGTTCATGATATCTAGATGGTGCTCTCAGACCCAAAGCTACAAGCTAGAAACTAATCTGGGATATTGGATGAGTAGGCACTAGATGTTTATGCACAAACCTTACACCCATTGATTACTCTGGCTTGCACTGGGTAGCACTACTATATGGAGTTTTGCCTCTAGTATAATTATGAATTATTTATTACTTAAATTAAAATGGACTTAAAATTGAATTTTTCAAATAATTTGATTTTCAACAATAGAATGCAAATTTTCAATCAATACATATAGATTTATGCACTTAACATTGAAAATTTTAGAAAATTTGTACAATAAATATATAAAATGAATTTTACCAATATTAATTTGTTATAATAATTCTACCCTAAAATATTTATTTACATAAATCAGATTAAATTTTAACAAATAAGTGATTGAATCATAAGCATATTATATAACAGATAATGTGTATTACAGTAGAGCCATCAAACCTACATTGATGTTAATTAATAAAATTAACATTTTCAAACAAAGTACTGACAAAATTTGATACTGATACATATGACAATCCATCCTGCTTTATGGCGTTGTTCCTCCAACAGAACACATTGATATAACATTACCAGACCATTACATTTTCTTTAATATTTTAACAAATAAACAATACACAGACAACTCTTTAAAATTACATTATTTTTTGAAACTAATTTTATAGATTTTCAATTAATAAGCAATTTTTTTTTTTTTTTTATAATAAATGCTCCTTTATTGTAGCTTTTTTAAAAAATAACCAATATTTTTTTCTTTTGTAAGAAATGTTTCTTTAGGTTAGGTTTTTTTTTTTTTTTGGAAAGTAATTTAATATATTTGCAAAATGTTCGTTTGTTAACTTTTTTTTCACTAATGTTGATTTGATTATTAAATCATAGTTTTATTTTTGGTTGAGGAACAACGCCTCCTTTATTTTATGTTTTTTTTTGGGGGGGGGGGGAACTGTAATTTAATATATTAGGCAATAGAGACAGCTTGAACAAATACTTTTTTTCACAAGTAGTCATTTTTTCACCAACAGAAGCCCTTGCAAGATAAGAGACTTTAGATTCAGGTAGGTAAAATCACCACATTTCCTAATTTTAACACATTTACAGGGTGGTGGTGGTAACATTGAGTACAGTGTTACAATTTGGAGGACATAGTAATTCATTTAGGTTTGAAAATAATTACTTCTGACTGCATATTGGTTCATTTTTCATCATTAAAATTATTCACACACTATATGTTAAATGTCAGCATTCATATAGAGGTAAACAACGCGTATCAGAGCGGTAGGCTAAGTGTGAATTGCGAGAGCAGTTGATTGCAAATCACACTGCAGGCCGCTGTTAGCCAAAAGACTCAATTGCTATCACTGAATTACTGATAGCAATTGAGAAGTTGTGCCTAATAAACTGTATTTTCAACTACTTTTGGCTAGCAACAATGCCATCAAACAGGAGGGATTGTCATATGTATCGGTACCCAAAATTTTATACAAACTAATGTGAATACAAAATTTAATTAATAATTTTATAAAAAATCAATACAAAGTAATGAAAATCAGAATATAGTTTTAAAATTTAAGCATATTTTTATATGAAAACAATACAAACTAAAGAAAGGGAAATTCTTTTTTTAAAAAAAAAAATTCCCATAAAATGTTGGGAATAGAAAGTTGTATAAATGTTCCCTTGAGCCACAAAGAGGTTTTGATTGTTACTGCTTTTGTCATGATATTTTTTATCAGATACAATCTAAATGAAATTGTAGAAGCTCTGGAGACATTTTGCACAGGATCTTAGACAAAGAGCATTCAATAGTCTGTGGGTTCCTGTCACTGGGTTGATTTAAAGGTATTTATGGTATGCACTTGAATGTAGAATTCCCCAGTATTAAGATTTGCATAAGATAGCCATTTGTTGGAGTGAATAACAGCCAAGTATGCATTCTCTTTTAATATTGGAAAGCAGAATATCCTAATCTCGGTATAGCACACAGAAATATTAGTGATCAGAATCTTTCTTCAAGCCATCCACTCTAGCTCTTTGGTTTTTCTAGATAACAATTTGGACAGTTTTGTCCTGCAGTGAAGAGGATTAATCACCTAGTAGCCTCTTCCTATGGTTGTATTTTCAACAGCTGGATGAAATACTGTTTATTTGTATAAGGGCTTGGTCTGTATCCACTATTTGTCCTCTCATTCCCCTGACACAGTATGTGAGCAGACTTCTCAATGACAAAAGTCTAACCAATTCAAGACGATGCTATCAGCTTTGTTGGTACATTTTTCAATTATCAATACATGTAGTTCCTTGATGAAGAAGAGTACTAGTTCCAAAATGTCATACAGTTTCAATTTGCTATTTCATCTGCTATTCAAGTTGAGTAGCGGAAGAACTCACTGTAGATAATTCAAAGTAGGCACAAGACTTTTCACAATTTCTTTCATTCAGCAGATTGTGCTTCAATAAAAATGCAAATATTAGAATTGTGGTAAAAATCGTAAAAAGCATATGTAAATATCATTAATACTATACACGGAAATAAACAAGAAAACACATGGTCTTTTTCTATCATGAGATCTTTTACTGTTATTTATTTCTATACTATGTTGTGGAGACTGAAATTTGTGAAAAATATGCCATCTTTTTGTTTGATCTAAGTAATGGTTACAATAATTTGTTTTGAATAAAAATTATCAATTCAATTCATTTTAAAAATTATTTTGAAAACAAATTTACAGTGGCAGTAGGAAATGAAATTTATGGAAATATGATGCCATTTTTTTCTTCATCTAAAAATAATTAAAATTGTTTGTTTTGAATAGAAATTGTTGTTCGATTTAAAAATTATAATAAATAATGAAAATTGTTTGTTTGAATTATTTTTATTGATCAACATCTTCAGTATGGTTTAGTGATTCTATCTGTGATGTAATACAAATATCTATTATATAGTATGCATATTCTAACTACTGATTAAGAAATATACATGTGTTCAAAGATGATATATAAAAACTGTATCTTCTGCTATAAATTATATGTACATTGTAACGATCAAAAAAATGTATAGCTAACATGAACATCGCCAAAGGTAAATTGCATGCAGCTCAACATTCTGACATTACATGTTCACAAACTTTATCTTTTTATATCCCACCAAACCCATATGCAAGAGACTTATATTATTTTAATTACCATTATTGATTGCAATAAAAGACAAATGCTAGAATAATGAGAAATTATGATTTATTTACACATATATAATTACCAAATAAATAATAACAATTGTTAGAAACCCTCAGGGAAACATCAGTCTATTGGTCTTTTACCTGTGATTACTGATATATTGGTTTTATTTAACTGCCCTAGCTAGTTTGATGCAAAATTCATCGAACTAGATATTCATCACCCTTATTATGCATGGGTAATATATGGCCCTATGCATTTTAATTGTCCCTGGATAGATACAGACTCGCTGCACAGACTATGTAAATACTAGAGAGAAACGATCATAAAGCCAAAATAAAAGAAGCATGGTTCATTACACAAAATGAATATGTAACGAACCAAAAAAGTAATAGTATTTAAATCAGCAAAAAATTTATGTTCTCAGCAGAATAACCATGAATATGATGTGAAAACATTGAAAGTATACTTTGTACAATTATTAAAATTTTATATTTAAATTCTGTATAAGTATTATTTTATTAATATAGCTGGACACAGCCCAGATTCAAGAACCGTCAATCTCACTCACAGGCCAGAGATATGCTAAATATTTATATAAAATACACTGTTAGGAAGCTGAGATTAATCTAAAACATTTCAGGCTGCAGCGATTGGAAAATTCTACTAAGCAAATAGATTATAAGCAAATAATGAAACTGACACATGCGTCAGATGATCTTAAATGTCTGTTTCAATAATATTTGAATAAATATCACCAAAGCCTTGGTAAGAATTGCACATCTACCTGGCATTAGTGACTGAGACTTAAAAACTAAATGGTAGAAATGGGGATCTACCTGATACATAACATTAATAATATGTCAAGGTAAGTTGCAGGAACTACATCTGCTTTACACTTGTTTATGAACAATCAAAGAATATGTGCATCTACTGAATAATAATAATGCTCAGTCGCTAAGTACAAGAGGCAGAAAAAACATCTTTATACTTGTTTCTGGACAATCAAAAAAATATATAAATAAAGCAGCCTGAAACAATATCACATAAGTTCAAGACATCATTTAAAGGAAGTTTAATTCTTGGCTTATATGATCTAAAAATACCCTCTTACTATCTGCCTATTCTAAACCTGTAAGGGGATTTTAATTACAACTGTATTTTTATAACAATTGAAATAATCTTTCTCAATACATTCAATCTGTCTATACAGCCTTTTACTCTATCCAGAGTGCATTAGTCATCATTATTTACTTTATAGGTTAAAATCTTACTCTATAGTTCAGGCTAGTGGAAATGATCATTATTAACTCTTGTTTTAAAATAATTAGAAATAATAATCATAATCTATACAAAACTTTCAGTGGAAATGAAATATACATATATGGGAGATTAAATATCTGATGTTATTGAAATAAGTCATAATAGCATATTATTAAAGCTCATACAAATTACCCTTGTCATATCTTCAATAGTTCATGTTATGAATTCAGATACCAGTAGACTTTTTGTGGAACAGTAGGTCTAAACATAGCTATGTCTGTGAAGCTTCTATGAAATTGTTTTTGCTGCTGCAATGGTCTCCATTAATGTGCGCTTCCATTGATATTGTCTTTTCTATTTTATTCAGTGGTCAGCATATGATATTTCTCTTGCTGAATTATGGCTGGTCTTTTCCCAAAGCTATAGGAGACTAAACTTGAGTGGCATATAGTTTGTATGTAATATGGACACAGTGATTGATGGGTTGGCTTTACATTATTTTAGGCCTCTTCTCAACACTTCATCACGATGGACTTAAGCTTGTACTCGGCGGACTTGGCCAAATTGGAGTGGACAGTGGGCTTATCTACTTTTCCATGATACACCTGCCGATTGCAATAACATTTTTAACAGTACGATCAAGACAGAATGAATAAATCAAACAAAGAACAAGAGTCCCCTTTTTATAATTCACTGAGCTGCCTTATTTATAAAATCAGTTTTCATTGTGTTTCAATTTCATATATCCATTTATTGGTTATATATTAGTACTAAATTTCACTGTGGTTCCTGGCTTATCATTTACAGACTTTACAAAAATTAGCTTCGAAAAGGGATTATAATACAATAAGAAATAATATTTTGATCAGATAACATACGATATTAATCTTCTAATCAGCCGGCCTGCTTATCTAAAAATTAATTACTTCTATAAAAATAATATTATTTCCCCCCACCTAATTATAATATAACTTGACAATTGGTAATTAATAAAAGATTTTACAAACTTTGCTAAATTACTTAAAATCAGTTTAGAATTAATGAGACCTTCTCACATATAATAGATATATTCCATCTGGTAAAAATGTAGTAGCTTTCATTTACAAATTCCTAATGGATTTTTAACTGATATGAAGTGCGTATTTATTGCTTCAATATGTCAAATATGAAAGTTAAATGGATTTTCATACTTTATTTTTTTATTACATAGTAAAATAAGTAAATAAATAAATAACTACCCATAAACTGAGAATGGCTAATTCCAATTCCAAGGAAAAAGAAAAAAAGAAAGAAAAAAAATGGTCTAGAAATGGGTTTTGCTATGACTATACAAATAACTGTGAAAGATTATGTTCATATATTGAATGTGCTAGTTCATTATTCTGTGTGCTTGATATTTTACGATGTCTTAATTTCTTCAGCAAAAAACTTTTCTGAAATATTATCATACCTAATTATAATTCAGATAATTCTTATAACATAGACGGCATCGACAATTTCACCATAAAATATCCTTTTATGAAGTCTTGCATTGTTCATTCTTGTTAAATGTCTGATGCAATCAAAATGTTATTTTACAAGATGGAATTTATATAATGATTACTTTTATGATCTTGTCATTGTAGTTTTAAAATTGTATAGACCATCTTTAAATGAAACTTCTCTAATGCCTTTATGTTATGCTGATATGATATCCCAGTCTCACTTTCATTTAATAAATTAGGGAAAACAACAGGTCTATATACATTTAATTTAGTTGAAATAGTTATTTCATTGTGATGAAATACTTTTATTTTTATTAAAAGTAGCAGCATTGGGTATCTCAACATCTAATTCTACCTTTCTACTCATAAAACTACCAATGTATTTAAACTGGATTACTTTCTCAAATTTATAATCATTCAAGCAAAAGTTTGCTAAGAATTTTTCTTCAATTATTGGCTAACAAAAAAAGTTGACCTTTTTTTTTAAAACATTAATTAATAAACCAAAGTCTTTACATGTTGTATTCAAAAAATTAAGGATATTTTGTAAATCATCTTTTGAACTAGCAAAAATAATACAATCATCAGCTATTTGTAAACCCAGAATCCAAGATGAAATTCCTGTTTTTGTTTTTAATTGATTCAAATGTAATCTCATCAAACCTGTATTATATCATGATCTCTGTTGCATTAAACTGCCTAAAATTCCAAAGACTACTATCGTTAAAAAATTGAAAGCAATGTTGGAACAGTACACTTCCTTGTTTAATATCACTCCCGTCCTCCACATGTAGAAATTACATTTGCTCTCATTCTGCCATGTGTAAGCTATATAATTCAAATAAATTTTGGTGGACAACCAACTAATTTCAAATAATGAGACTTATCCTATTAACTAAATCAATCCTGAAGCTTTTCTTGTGTTTGTCAGCAAAAATCTTATCTATAGTAAGTACTTCTTGATTCCCTGAAACCACATCAAGTCTCTGGAATGATTAGAAGCAACCAATTTAACAAAACCCTTGAAAATATCTTTGCTATAGTGGATAATAATGATATTCCATGATAGTTACTGCAGTCTTTCCATTCTTAAAGTGCAACTTCATGGGTCCATATATTCCTAAAAAAATTCCAATATTTTTGAAACTAACATACCACTAATGTATTTTAAAACTTCTCCAGGTATTTCATCAGGACTACAGCCATTTCATTTTTAAGATTACAAAGAAATGTTTTGTCTTCACTAAGCTGGATATCTTAGTTCAAATCTAAATGAATAGATAAAATGGATATACTTTTTATTATATATTTATCCTATTATTTAATTTAATCCATATCAATAAGCTCATATATATATATTAAAATTTGAATGAACTTGTATTTGACTAAAAGTGCCTAAATGTGTGCTAATAAATTTAGTCAAAGATAGAGATTTAAATTGCATCCTAGAAAAAATTACTTTTTATAAAATTATGCAAATACAGAATGAAACTAGATATGTGGATTTGCATAATTAGCAAATTAGATATAGAATAAAGACTTCTTAATTGGAAAAGTAGTGTGCATAATATAGAATTGTGTGAGCAATACCATGGTGGACACTTGGAAATGCATAATCAGTTAAAACATGCAGAAAAGAGTATTATAGTGAAAATTAACAGAGCAGATATAAGTGCAGTGAAACAAAACAGATATAGTTGAATAATATTATAAATAGTCTGTGTATGGACTAATTCTGAGAATTGTACAAGCAGTGCAACTGATGGAGAATATAAAGATATTATAAGTGTATTAATAATGTACAATTAACTAAGCCATTAGTTGAACTACTAACAGTTTATTTATATGTTCAGAACAAAAAAACTTTTTTAAAATTAAAATTTTGCTTGTGTATTATTTCTAAAATAATGAATATACTGCTGGCTTAAGTAAATCTGGCCCTTGTATACATCAGTTATTGCAGGTAACAAGTTTAGACATATGCAGTAAATAGTTGGCCTAAGATTTATTGTGGAATAATATGGATAGACAATCTGGCAACACAGAACAATATGAAAATGCCATTCCATGTAAACAACCCAGCTCAATGGCAAATATACATAGTTCATGCTGAATGTACATAATTATAAATAACATTGTGGTTAATAAAGTGTATGCTAGTATTTTATGGACATTGGGAAATGATATGCTTCAAATAATTAATTGTCTGTATGCTCCAAAAGTGCCAGAAGGCACCTCCAATAAAGAGTTAATACAGAAGTTAATTATATTTCAAACCAACAACTTCAAAATATATATCTTGACGGCTTGAACTAGCTAAAGAATGTGAATTCAAAGACAGATTGAAGGACATGTTATTAGACCAGCCTTTATGGGTTAGGTGATAGGTAAATCTTAGACATAGTATTACTAAGTGATTCTGTACTAAAGTATATCACTGCCATAAAAAGGAATAGCACATGAAATTGTCCTGCAATATTCAACAGAATTTAAAAATACGGTAGATATTACATCAGAAATGAAAGATACAAATGATAAATAGTAATACTAAAGATCTACATTTGCTACCATTGTGGAAATAGGACATTGTGTAAATTTAGAAAAGACCTAAAAATTGTGGACTGATAAGTCATATGTCGAAAGTTTATAAGCATAAACAAAGATTGACTAATGTGGATTTACACACTAAAATAAATTGAGGGGAGGAGCATTTAAGGTTTTAGTGAATATGAAAAAAATAGCAGAAAGTAAGGATTCAGGTGATGTATTAAATGTGAAAATCTGCGACCAAATTATCAAAATGGAAATTGATAGGCAGGCATATCCCTCTTTGTTTTAAAGGATTGGACCACCAAAAATAGAAAACGGAATGACAGTTCAAATTAAAAGAACAAACTTAATGGAAAACCTATTTATATTAAAGGAATGGTAATTGTGCCAGTAAAAGTAAGCAGACTGAAGAAAAAAATCTACTGTTATTTGTTGTATTATGGATTTGAGCTCTGTATTGGGCTAAAACTGGTTTGTTCTTTGGGAATAAGTTAAATGTATCGAGAGGGCTAAAATGAAATTTAAAATCCACAATAAATTTCCTCCACTATTTAAGCCAAGTCTTCAAGTTGTAGCTGCATGGACTAAAAAATATGCCAATTATCAATTAGTAAAAAATTGGATAAGACAAGGTTAGCAAATAATGTTATTCAACAAATAGTAGTCAAATATCTCATGAAATCATTGTGATGCGCACTTCAGTTGAATATGATATGGTGTCTTGGGAATATGAGCAGTCTCATTTATATGAGCCTATAATTCTGTTGTATTGTAGAACAGTTAAAGAAAAAGATAAGCATTATTTAATGTTCAATCACTAACATCCAATGGCTCAAGGAAGTGTTTAGATCACTTATTGACATTATTGGAAGTTATTAGCAGCATCAATATAGGTGTAAAATTTGTTACATTCTGATGTTATCAGTGTCACAACATTATGTACTACACTGATTATTTTTTGTAATCAATGGTACCCTCATACAAAGGTACATTGTTACTGATAAACATTGAATCTGTCCTGTGATCAGATTGATTCTTAATGACTTTATGATTCATAATATCAACACATTTTGACATTAAATATGCAGCTTTTTATTCTCTGAGCTTGGTAATGCCTTTCATCAATGGAAGTCTTTTGATAGATTCTTGGGTTTCTGTCACTCTTTAATTTATCTAATTTATGACAAGAAAGTTTATTTCTTTGTTATAGCTTGAGGCTAGTTCTATTGTCTATTGATAAATACTGTGTTAAATTAGTTTCTGACAAACTATACTAGTTTCTTTAAAGTACTTGCTGATTTTTGCAACACATTTTTGCAAAGCACATGTAATTGCTCTCATTTTAAATGAATTAGATAAGTATTCAATCTAAAATTTTGATTTTACAAGAAGATTTTGTAAAAAAAAATATTTCTTCTTAATTTCCATATATTGTTTACTGACATATCAATCGATTTTTATGCTGTTTCATCATTTCTACATTGCAAAATTGTATCATCAATATTTTTACATGAATCAGTTTACTAATATTTTTTTTTATGCATTTGAACTTAATATATATTGTAACCATCTGGGGTACATGGCACACATTGATATAATTGTGTGTGTGCACTTAAACAGACAAATTTTTGTAGATTTTTTTCTACATTCACTGGGAATATTAATAACTAATGGATTAAATAACTGGATTTAAAGCAGAATTTTGTTATAATTAAACATTTAAAAAGGTCTGATAAATAAATTAATATTGTATTCTGATTTTGAATTTAAAAACAAATATGATTTATTTTTGATGTACTGCTTGTATACATTTCTTTTATTTATTTTTAAAAATCTTTGTAGATTAAAAATTCCAAAAAGTAGCTTTTAATTAAAAGTGATTTGAAAAGAATAAAAACATGTAGATGACACTTTAGTAGAAATCCAAATGTAGCCTTTGATTAAAATTATTTTTAATCAAGATAAGGATTAGACAGAAAAAACGTTTCAATTAAGGTCTTTTTATCACCTCAGATGACTTATAAAAAAGGACTGACAAAATATCAGTTCAGTTTTGGCTAATTAAATTTTTGTGAAGTACTTAGCTTCAGTTTTTTGGTAACTGTAGCAGAGAGTGGCAGTAATTTAGTTGGCCAAATTGACCAGTTGCAAGAGTCTGGTTTTTAATTTTTGAGAAGCAGTTGAGTAATAGCTAGCTGCAAAATTTGGCTAGTAAAATTTTTGTTGTAACTAGCAGAGAGTGGCAGCAATTTAGTTGGCCAAATTGATTAGCTGCAAGAGTCTGGTTTTAATATTTTTGAGAAGCAGTTGACTGGTAATAGTTGATGTTTGGAGAGTTATAAAAATATAGCTCCGATGAAGATGTAGCTGAAGTCAGGACAGTAGATCCAGGATCTGCTACTAGTTCCTGTTTGGAGTTTTCATTCACTTGAAGTTTGTGTTAACTTCTTCTAATTAGTCATTAGCCTGTATAAATGAGGCCAAATAGTTTGTCTGAAGTTGAAATGGAACCAACTGCAGAACAACCATTTACTTAATTATACCTTCCTGATGATGACAATACCTGAATTATACTTTTCCCTAAAGGACTATAAACCAGTCTTTCCAAGACAAACCAAAAAATCTCAGCAGTTGATGAAGTCATTAGACTTATGCTGCTTTGTATACGTGCAAGGAACCACAAACACATCACGTAGCATATATATAACATGAGTTGTTTTAAATAATTCATTTTTTTTAAAAATTACATTCTAAAAAGTGAGTTATATAATGTAGATTAGTATTATTTTAAATTGTTTAAACTCTATATTTTTTAAAAAGAGTAACGCAAATAAATAACTCTGCTTGGATTAAAAAAATCTAAGATAACATTTAAAAGATATTTTAAATTTTTTTAGAAAAGCAATCTGTGATCATGAGACATATATATATAACAATATGATTTTAAAATAATCATTTGTTGAAGGAATCTTCAATACTTTCTCTTCCTCTTCCTTCTTTATTTTTGCTTTTTTTAAATATAATATATGATAACAACATTCCACTCTTCTTACAATTTAAAGCAAAATATATTTATATATTCTGTACTGTTTTGACTGTTCCTTTTAAACTGTAAGAAGAGTGGAATGTTGTTGTTATATGTTGTTGAAGGAATATTATTAAAGACATTTATTTAAAAAGGAAAACTTAATTTGGAATTTATCATTAACTAAAAAGAAAAACTTTTATTATGGACCATCAAAGAATTAAATAACATAATTCACATTTTTTTTATACTTTTAATATTGAATTAATTATGTGAAGTATATTTTGAATAGCTTTTATTATTGTAACAAATTAAAATATATAGTACAAACATCAATGTGCACATACATTCTCATGCGGACAACATATATGTTAAATCAAGAATTAATTACGTATTATAAAATTAATGATTTTATTTTGATAAAAATGAAATATATGATATAGACATTAGTGTGTGCCTTCAATTCAATACGCACACACATGTATGTTAAATATGTTATTTCGTATTATAAAAATTAATGTCATTTATTATTTTGACAATTTGAAAGTGACAACTAAAAAATTATTTTGTAACAAGTCAAATGTGTTCAGAAATTACACATACACACTTGTATGTGTGTATATATATATCATTGAGTGTCAAATAGGACATATGTAAAATTTAATCATTTTTTAAAATTAAATGTTTATTCAAATATGTTTATTTTGTATTAAGTCACATGCCCGTGTGCTGAATGGGCTTTAGGTAAAGCTAATGGAACAGCTATGTAAACCATATTAGTAACTTGAATTTGATATATTAATATTGTAAATCAAAATGTAATAACTTAAGTTTTGTATGTTAATCGAATTCAGAAGGTTTATGTATATAGCCATAGTATAAAGACCTTATTTTAACCTTTTTATTGTTATTAATAAATTTGTATTCAGTTATTAACAATTGTATTCTACCTTGTTTTGGTCATCATAACAGTACTAGAGCTAGTGTTTTCACTGAACTAGATTCGAGCATAATGGCTGATATATAAATAGGATGTATTTAGTGCTTAAGGGGCATTTAGTTGATTCTAGATTGGCATAAGGTAATATTTTTTAAAGCCCCTGAACTACATTTCATTTAGTTTAATCTATTAGAAATTAAGTTTATAGCTGGCCAGTACATTAATAGTATTAAGTGACCAGAGTATTGATGATGATCAGCAAGTTTTAATGTCCCAGCATTATTGTTTTACTGGTTGTATATTCTAATGGATGAACACTGAGTTGGTGAATCCAAGTTATAATTTCAATAATCTGCCAAAAGCTGGCAAAGGCTCAATAGTTAGCCTGGTGACCCATTTCCAATCCAGTCACCAGATTGACTATTGATTTATATTTTTATTGTTCAAATCCAGTCACAAGATAGACTATTGATGTAGTTTGATTGATGGATCATTCATGATGATGAATGGTGAGTACTTATGCTTTCACTTATTGATAGTGCTGGTTGATGTATACTTTTAATTGCTCTGAGGAGTAATTGGACTGATCTAACTTAGCTGATCTCACATAGATCTCTTGATCTCATGCTCTCTTTGAATATATAAAATTGCTTATATATTTTTTTTAGATATTAACATTACTTAATATCTTCTCACTTTAATATCTTTACCAATAATTTATTATATATATTGGTATATTAAACATTAATAGCATACTTGGTACTTTTCTGATTTTGCCCCATGCCACTACTTGAGGGACTTATTTCTAATAATCAGATAATTATACAGTTGCAGGAACTAATGTTTAATGAAAGTAAATAAACCACATAGTTTTGATTTGTGAATTTTTAAATTTATTGTATAAAAATACGACCAAATGATATGCTATGGCGAATGAGAATGCATTTCACAAATACGTGATTACTTGCTCGCTAGAATCAAAAGCTGCATTGATTGTCTTTTTATGCTCAAGATGATGAGAATTTGTGATCTACCAGTCACAGAAGGTGAGGCAGTGGAATTTTTCCAAAGAAACTATCCTGCCCTCTCAAAAACTCTGCCCGAACCCTGAAATGGCAATGTAATCTAAAAGTCTGTCAATACTGTGTAGTGCTACGTAAACACATGTGGTGGCTGCGATTGCATCAAGAAGATTTATTAGTCACAATTTTAGAAACCATTAGCAAAGTATAACTATTTTTTTTATTATTTTCATTTTTTTTTTACTTTAATTAAACATTAGAATACAAAATTGTTTTCATCTTTTTTTACTTTAATTTTCATTAAATATTCCCGATAACGCTTCATACTACCAATTTGTTAGTAATTATGTATTTTATTATTATTTTTTTTTTATTCTTTGATTAAATACCAAATTATTGTTTATTTCAGTATATTAGTTAGTACTTAAGTTTTTGGTTTTGTTTTTTACTTTAATTAAATGTTAGAATACAAAATTGTTGTTCTGTCTTTTTTTACTTCGACTGTCATTAAACATTAGTCCCCGCAACTGTATAATTATCTCTGTCTATTGGAAATAAGTGCCCTCAAGTGGTGGCATGGGGCAAAATTGGAAAGTATTGCTTACTTTAATTTCTTTTGATAATTACTCTTACTTTAATACTACCACTTATATTAAATCATTATTTGAAATATCTTGTTGAACTGGGATTGATGATGATATATGCCATCATCCCAGGTTTCCATCCTAAATTACTCCATCCCATTCAATATATATATATTGTTAAACTTATTTTTGTATATACAGAGGTATGAATCAATACAAAGTTCAATCTTTATATACATAGTTATAATCTTCCCAACAAAGTAGAGAAAGATGGAAATAAATTTATTTATTTCCTTATTTAATATTATGGCTTAAAATATAAATGATTTAATTAATAATACTTTATTTAAAACTTTCTTATATATGTTTGTGTTTTAGAACTCACTTTTAAATATGATAAATATAGTTTTTTTTCTTTATTCTAATTATGATCAATTACTTTTTTTAATTTAGCAAAATGGAAAACATGTTTAATATAAAAAAAAAAATTTGGACAAAAAGAAAAAGAACCACTCACATTCATTTAAAAGGAAAATATTAAAAGGATCTTAAAGTTTTGACTAAATTACTAAACTTATATATTAAACTAATGGGTATATTAAATCATTATCATCTCTCACATTTACTCTGTTTTTCAAACAGTTTTAATGCTCCAAATAATCATATCTAATGAGATTACTTTTTTTGAAGTTCTTGAGTGTCTGAAAATATTTTTGTTAATTAAATTTCTCTTTGTTGTTTTTTCAAGGAGTAGATTTTGTAATTTCCATATTGTTTTTAGCAAAAATTTTAATTAATAGAAATCAAACATAAATCTCTTTCAAAAGTAACCTTTATTAGTAAAAAGGATTACAAAAATTTTGGGTACACTTATCCATTGAGAATTACAAAGTGTTCAATGTGACAAACAAGGCAAAACAATTATTGATTATATAAAGTAAATATGCTTGATAACAATTATGTCCATTAAAGAGTTGCTATAATGTTGGTATTAATATGTATCTGAACATGAGTATCTATACATGGATCTACATGGCCCAGCTACTGAGAAGCCATCCATCACCCAATGATCCCACCCCTGGGGCCCCGAAGCGAAGACCCAAATGCTTCAGCTGAATAGGTGAACAAGTCCAGCATTGCCCAACCACCACAACAGGCAGCGAGGTCCAAGGCTCAAGTCCATTGAATAATAAATTCTCGACCTGCAGCCGAGCCATGTCAAGACCATTCCTGATACCTCTGTCTCCCAATCAATAGTCCAAATGTGCAGGGACCGCATTCGGTCTACCTGCCCAGAATTGGAAAGCCAACTAAGACAAACTAACACATAGTGAGCACAGGTCTGCACTGCCTGAAACCAACCTATCATGGGGGGCACAGCAGTGAACCAGAGCAGGAATGGTGATGAGACTTTGACCAGGTACCCTCCCAGCAGGTTTTCCAGGTAGCGGCAATAATTATCAACAGCCTGCACCAAAGAACCAGCCTCCTAATGACCGCCACCACCCCCTAGGAAGAAAAGAGGAGTGCAGACCCATGCCCGGAAAATTATTGCAGCAAAGCCTCCATCAAAGTTACAAAATTTGGAGGTGGCCCAAATCAGACCAACCACCTTACAAACTCTAATTTTAAAGTTAACCAAAGAAAAAAAATGATTAGCTCAAATCAACACTGCCATAATAAACAAGCCATCAGGGGGTTGAAACAGTCTGTGTCATATATTCTAAATACTAGTTCAACTCATCTGACTGCAAGGTTCTCCAGGGATTATGATCTAGCTTATATATTTCAATTTGGTTATTCCAATTATGAACAGAGTGATTAGCATTGTAGGATTCTTGCTTATTGTTTGGTTGTACAGTAGAGCAGAATGGCAACCAACCTGTTATAGTAACTAGTTTCTGTAACCATGTTGTGGATTTGATTGTAGTAGGATTCCAACTGGGACTCTTGTATTGATCCTATTTGAATTCTGCTTATCTTAATTGAAATCTAGGTCTTGATTAGTAATCAAGGTTTCAATTGTGTAGTGTAAAAGTTTGTAATCTTTGGATTATTCCTAATCATTGTTGGATTAAAGGAGTTGAGTGAATTGCAGCTTTTAATATCTTTGTTTGGGTCTATACCATCATTTGAACTTGTTTTTATCTTTAAATTATTGTTTTTTGGCTCAGGGAAACACTTTATTCTAATTTTGTGTCAATTTGAAAGTTTTCTATTCTTTTTGTGGTGCCCTAATCGCACTGGAAGTGGCCCAGTAACTTTGATCTAATCATCAGAAAAAATTAATTCTTGTGCAGCAAGATGGCTTAAAACATAATCTATAATGTTTGATTCTAAAATTGAGATCAAATTCATATTTAAAATAATTTTCCCCTCCTGCACTGTTTTACTGCATTCAGCCACGATGATATCGTAATTTTTTTTTTATGAACGAATTAACGCTGGGATTTCTTTTTTTTTTTTTTTAATTTCCATAGGTTTATGATTACTTTTGTGTCTAGTTTGTTTCTTGGTCTATTTCCTGTTTTTCCTGATTTGTTTGCAGCAGTAGAATCTTGCTATATCTGATGCTATTGTGAAATTCTTGAGACTATCTTTATTAAGCTTTTTCTTTTTTTTTTTTTTCCGTTTTCAATAAAATTTGACCCGCCAACTATATCTCAATTAATTCTATCATTAAGCTTAGGATTTCTAGTAAGTTTTTTTATTTTTTATTTATTTGGTTTCGTTTTATAATCTTTTTCCTTAGTTTTATTCTTGCTCAAATGATTCTAAGATTTCCTTGTACTGGCTTTTGCCTTTTTTAATGGCAGCCATTTGCATAGAACGATACGATTGATAATTTCAATCAAACATAAATCTTGTATGTAAATATAATCGTATGGATAGTTGCTTTAATTTTTTTCAATTATCAAAGATTTTTTAATACAATCCTCAATTGGGAATCGATTTACAAATATTTAGTGCTTAAGTCAGCCACCAGGCTAACATTCTCCAACCATTTACAAAAAAGAAAAAAATAATTTTAATATACTGTCAATTGTAATATCCTAAATTTTATATTAATACATATTTTTTAATTTTATAATCAAACTTTTATATTTTTTACATATTAAATAAAAAGTAAATAATCCAGTCAAGATTGTATATTGTTTTTATATTCTGGTAATCATTGCAAACAGAAAACAAAAAAAAGGTCCTCCTTTGATGTTATCAGCTTAACTCCATGTTTCATGTTTATATCATAATTATCCAGTCCATAATATATCTTTGATATGCATATTTTCAAATATAGATGTTATATTTTGTTTTAAAAAAAAATCTGTATGATTAAGATCTAACCAGAGCCTGTGGTATAGTAAATTAATGTCTGGTGCAAATGTTAACATATGTTTAAAATAAAGAAATCATTTTTATAAACAATATTGACATTATGATAAAGATATGTAAAATATGTAACTTTCACTATCATAGAAAATGAATTAGAATAGTTTATATTTAATAGAATTATCTTTAAAAGTAATTTGCTCAAAGCATTGTCTTTTAGTATAAGCCAGCAGGTAATACAATATTGTTAGTATGATTTTAATCATGACCCTCTATCTAAAATCCATCTATCTGTATGTCAGTGTTGGTAATAATTTGGTAGATATCACAAAGATTTTGATCAGTTCAAAAGGAAACTTAATTTATTGCAATCAGAAAGCACATAATACAATTTTTGATTTATAGAATATTTTTTCTCCAAATTTATTTACATTCTAAACTTTAACTATATACAAACAGCTACATATTTATATTCTTCTGAATAAATTTTAAATTTATATTCTAGAATATTGCAATGAGTTATTATTCACTTTTTTTTCTATTTACCTTTATGCATCATAATTGAGTGCAGTAGGAGAGGAGCGGATTCTGGGCCAATTATCACTTTCAATGATCAAACATTTTAAGAACTCCTCAATAGTAAATCATTCCATTATTTTTATTGCCATTCTAAATTGGTTTTGAAAATACCCTTAAATATTGATTAATTTGATTATAATAGAATCTCTTCCAACAAAATATTCTTTTAGCCAGTCTTGGATATGATTACTTTATAATTGGTTTTTTGTTAGCCTATTATTTGACAATATAGATTTTTAGACTATGTGGTAAAATCTTTTGTTAACTGTTATCTTTTTAAACAATTTATTTTTGATCAATTTTACTACTGTATTGTCTGGATTAAGTCAGGCATTGACAAACTAAAACTTAGGAACCAAATGTGGTTTTTTGATCCTGATTTCAGTGGTTCTTTTTATGATGATAAATGTAAACACTTTTTATTTCCTCTTATAATTTATAAATAAATATTTTGATGATTCTAGGAGAGAAAAATGTGTATTACTACATTGTTTCTTGAATTCAGGCTTGTTATAGAATAGTAATTATTGTATATGATGAATATTTAAATATTAGAAATTTGTGGATAAATGAAACTATCAAAGTAATTTTTTGTTGTTTATTTTTAAAATAATTTTTATTTTTGTTAAGATGTATAGGATTCTATTAGGTTTTATTTAAAATAAATGTTCAAATATATCCACAGCCATTCAGAATATTATATTTTTTACAGATATATTTTTCATCTTTTTCTTTGTGGCTCTTTAATGGTGGAAAGGAGAGAGATTTAAATAAAATGGCTCTTTGTATTATAAGTTTGCTGACCCTTGGTCTAAGTAAGTCTATCTTATAGTTTAACTTTATAAATCTTTTCTGGCAAAAAAAAACTTTTAGGGTTGCTAATTTTGAATATTTATTTTCTAATCTTAAATATATATTTATATATTTGAGAAGAAATTAATTCAAACTTTTTTTAATTCAGATCAGTTTGTTTTTTCAGTTGGTTAATAGTAACATATAGAAATGAATATTACAGTTAGTAGTAATTGGGAAAAAAATTTGCATGAGAAAACTTATTAAAAAATGATGCATTGTAAAATCTTGTGTACACACACACTCTAGTATCTTTCATCCATATTTTTTTATCTATATCTGCTAGTTTAATATTAAAAATAAACCCAAGTTTTAACTATCTCTTCTAGTTAGTCTTGATTGTAAATTATTAGAGGCTAAAAGATGGGAAATCACCACTAAAGACTTGCCAAACCGCATGACGAATGACGCCTTTTTCACTAGTTCTTTTTGGAGGCTGTTGAAGAAGTTTTTTCTTTCCTAGTTACTGTTATTACTGTGATTAATCATTTGCAGAAAGGAGTTTGCTATTAACTGAAAGGAGACCCTTTGATTCTTCTTGGAGGTCTTAAAGGAACTGAGCCGGGGAAATTCCTAATGTCCACTCCATACGTTCTTGTCATTGCAGCTGTTATTACTATATGGTTATTCATATAGTATACGAATATGGATGGGCTGCTCACCAACACGCCTTAGCCAGCATGGTGAGTTTATTGGCTTTTTACCTCTGAGTTTAAGATCAAGAAACACCATGGTCTTTCTTCTCAGTCGCCTGATAAGGCAGAATGAATGTTTGTGTAAATGATAAATATTTTTCCAATACATATTAATAAATATGACAGACAAAAATAAATCATGGCCCTTATTCCCAGGAGACTGTAAAGTCACCAACCAAGGCAGCGGTTGGTGGCCGAAGGCAGAGGGTGCTAATAATCCTCTGATTGAGGACCCAGGTTGCCATTTGATGATGACTTTTTATTTAGGTACTGACAACTGCAGATCACTTTCAAGTGAAGGAAGATTGCAAGAATTAGAAGAAAAATGGGACATTATTGGACTTTGTGAAGTTAAAAGAAAAGGTGAAGAAACAATTGATTTAAAAAGTGGACATATACTCTATTATAAAGGCACAAATATTGGAAATACAAGTGGAGTAGGATTCATTATTAATAAAAAGTGGAAGAACAATATTGTGGAGATTGATGGTGTATCAGACAGAGTGGCAAGATTAATTATACAACTTAATAGCAGATACCAAATGCAGATAATTCAGGTTTATGCCCCAACAATTTCTCATAGTGATGAAGTAGTAGAAGATTTTTATATGGATGTACAAAAGGCTTTTGATCAGAGTAAACAACATTTTAAAATTGTTATGGGAGACTTTAATGCTAGAATTGGTAAGCAAATGAAAGATGAAAGTGCTATAGATAATTTTGGTTATGGTAATAGAAATGAGAGAGGACATAGACTTGTGGAGTTTGCAGAAAAAGAAAAACTTCACATTATGAATTCTTGTTTTGAGAAAAATGTTAAAAGGAAATGGAAATGGAAGCAACTAAATAAAGGTACAGCAGAATTGGATTATATTTTGACTAACAGAAAATACATATTTCAAAATTGTAATGTTCTTAATAAATTTAACACAGGAAGTGAGCATCGATTAATAAGATGTAAGATATGTGTTAATGCAAAACTAGAGGGACAAAAATTATTAAGAAAACAATATTTACAGTTGATATTCCTAATCTTCAGAAACATTCTAAGGAATTTAAATTAGAACTTACAAATTGGTTTCAAGTATTAATAGATTTTGAACATGATTCAGATTTGAATGAAATTAATATGAAAATAACTGATACACTTTTAAAAACTGCAACAAAGATAGTTGGTAGAAAAAAGCAGCAATTGACCAATAAAATTTCTACTGAGACTAGAGAATTTATGAAGAAAAGAAGAAATATGAAGATATACAAAAATGATGCATTAAAAAGGATTGGATATCTCGAATTTTGTAAAATGGTGCGGAAAAGAGTTGAAAATGATATAAGAAAGTATAACTGTGAACTAGCAAGGAAAGCTGTAGAAGAAAATAAAAGTCTCAAGAATGTAAAACAATCTTTTGGTATTGGTAGGAAATTTATATCTGCAATAAGAAAAAAAGATGGAATTATTAAAGAGAGATGACATCATGAAATGGGTAGAAGACTTTTATCAAGAATTATATAGTAATAAAGAACAAGTACCTCCTATACCTATTACATCTTTCGAATTGCCTAGAATTCTAAATGAAGAAGTGAGATATGCAATTAGATGTATGAAGAAAGTAAAGGTTCCAGATAATGATGGAATTTATAATTGATGTATTAAAAGAAGCAGATGAAGAAATAGAACAATTTTTAGCAAAGTTATATACCAAATGTCTAAATGATAAAGATGTACCAGATGATTGGAAGAATGCAGTAATAATATTAATATTTAAAAAAGGTGATAAGGAAGATATTAGAAATTACAGACCTATTAGCCTTTTATCAGTTTTATACAAAATTTTTACCAAGATAATTACAACTTGTCTACAGAGAACATTAGATTTCCACCAACCAAGAGAACAAGCTGGATTTAAAAGTGGTTTTAGTACAGTAAATCATATCCAGGTATTGAGAGAAGTTATAGAAAGGACAAATGAATATGAGTTGCCATTATGTTTTGGATTTGTAGATTATGAAAAGGCATTTGATTCTATAAACATTTCTTCAGTAATTAAAGCATTGGATCATCAAGGTATAGTTCCAGGATATTGTCATATTTTAAAAAATATTTATAAAAATGCAACAGCAACAATTAGATTATATAATGATACTGGGAAAGTCAATATTGAGAAGGGTGTAAGACAAGGTGACTCCATATCTCCAAAACTTTTTACAGCAGTGCTGCAAGAAGTATTTTGTGGATTAAAATGGGAAACTAAAGGAGTGAAAGTAAATGGAGATTATTTAAGTCATTTAGATTTTGCAGATGATGTAGTTATTTTTGCAAATAGTGCTTCAGAGCTGCAGGAAATGTTGCAGGAGTTATCAGATGAAAGTAGGACTAAAGATAAATGTTAAAAAGACTAAAGTAATGTTTAATGGATTTTCTCAAAATATATATATAAAAATGATTATGATGAATTAGAAGAAGTTAACAGTTACAAATACCTTGGTCAGATTATTAATACAGATGGAAACATAATGGATGAAATTAATCATAGAATTAAACTTGGTTGGAGTGCTTTTGGTAGAAATAACGGTTGTTTTATAATAGCGTGTTGAAACCACCAGAGGGTGTTATTTCTATGCTAGCGCACAGAAATATGCCATTTAGGTGGCCGCCTCCGCCGCTATCGAACATTCTATTTCTAACGCATAAGCCTAGAAATAGTCCGTTGATACGGGGGAGGGCACCGGCTGACTGTGTTTATTTCTATGCCAATGCACAGAAACTTGAACATTTAGCCAATCTTGCCACAGAAGCTATCGTGTCAGCTTACGGCTCAGATTTGGGCTAAGCATTTCGGACTAGCGATCATATTTCACTTTTGTTTACAGTATTGTCTGAGGGTGGCTGGAATTACGATTGTTGAAACTATTTTAATATTCATTAAGACCACCTCCCCTCTATCTCGCATCTTTTAGGAAGGTCTACTAACAATTATCAGCAGAGTCTCATGCTTCCCTAGCCCCCATTTCCTGCTGAAAAAATGGGCCAAGTGTAGTTCAAAGTGCGCTTCCCATCAAATCACGCTCTAAGTCACGTTTTGTGTGACAACAACTGCGAGCTGATTAATCGAATAGCTGCAAAAAATAGGACAACTTATTTTGCCGAATGTCAAAGAAAGAACAAGGATTCTTCTCTGACTGCTGGAACCAGCGGTGGTTTATCAAACAAAACACCTTGAAGCTGCATGCCTGCTGTGTTTTTTTTTTTATTTTTTTTATTTTGCCTGAAAAGCCCAAAAAGTTTCTTTTAATTGCTGTATAGATTGATGTTTTTTGAGGGGGAATTACCGTCAAAACTTGGTCAATCTTCGAGTTGTTGGCGTTCCGTTCTGTTAGCAATTACAAACACCCTTCCCTTCCCCCCCTCTCCCAAAGTTGGACTTTGGCTTGTAAATGTTACCGTTAAATGGACAATAGATTTATTTATCAAAATAAAAACAAAACAAACCGAAAAAAAGAAAGAAGAAGAAGTAGTTGAATCGGCTGATTTTTTGTTTGTCGTACAATACCAAACCGAAAATAGAAAAGGGTTTAATGAGAATTAAATCAAAACAAACAAAAAATCGGTTAATTACTTTTTAAAAATCATTGGTTTTAATCGATCCGTTTTTTTTTTGGTTTTGGTTTAGGTTTTTTTTTTTTGTGTTGTTTGGGGTAACCAAAATAGATTTGATAGCCGCCATACTTTTATTTTAAATGTGATAAACAACAACAACCAAAAAAAAAAAAAAAATACGTAGACAGTAAAAAAAAAACCCCCGTCCCCTTTGAAAATATAAATAATAAAAAAAAGAATCAAAAGCCAAAAAAAATGAAGTACTTTTTTTTTTAAAATTCATTTATTTGTAATTTTTTTGTTTATGTATTTGTTTATTTTTGTTTTTTTGTTTTGGTCGTGTTTAAACAAAAAATTTGATTTGATATTACTTTTATAAATGTGATAAACAAAAAAAGAGCAAAAAACCAAAGCCAACCAAAAAAAATAAATAAAAGAAACTCGACCCCGGCAACATTATATTTATCTTTGTTTACAAACCGAGCCTGCCCTCCAGCGGTTTCAACACGCTATTGTAAAACAACTGAAATAACTTGATACTAAAAAGAAATATGCCTATGTGTTTGAAAAGGAAAGTTTTTAACAAATGTGTTTTGCCAGTTCTTACTTATGGATCTGACACTTGGACACTTAATAGAAGAGCAATACAGAGACTTCAGACCTCTCAAAGAAGTATGGAGAGATGCATGCTGAGAGTAACAAGAAGAGATTGAAAACACAATGTATGAGTAAGAGAACAAACAGGTGTTACTGACCTCATTGAAAAAATTAAAAGATTGAAGTGGAGTTGGGCTGGACATATTGCTAGAAGAGATGATAATAGATGGACAATTGAAGTCTTAAACTGGATTCCAAGAGATTGTAAAAAACCCAGAAAAAGACCACACATGAGATGGATGGATGAGATGAGAAAGTGTGTAGAAGTGATGTGGAGAAGAGAAACTAAAGATTGGAGATGGATTGAACTTGGAGAGATCTTCATCCTGCAGTGGATTGATAATGGTTAATGATGATGATGATTATGAATCAAATGTCTATGGGTTTACACACCAATATGCTACTGCAAGCATATTGAATTTACTGGATTTTTACCTTTGGGTTTACACCATGGTTTTTTTCAATAGCATGATAATTTTTAACTGAAACATCAGTTGACTGTTTTGAAAGAATAATGAATGTGTTTACGAATTTTTTTTTCTTTAAAAAAAATATTCACAAGCCTTGACAAATAAAGATAAATTATGGTTTTTATTTTCAAGAGGTTATAAAATTGATAGCAAAAGTAATGGTTTCATCTGAATACAAATAGTGCCAAGAATCTTTTATTTGTGGACCCAGGTTGCCTTTTGAGATATGCATTTCACTATAAAGACATAAATATTGGAGATCAATTGTAGATCAGACAGAGTGGCAAGATTAGTTATGCAGGCCCCAAAAACTTCTCATTATGATGAAGTAGAGATTTTTTATATGGATGTACAAAATGCTTTTAATCAAAGCAAATTTTTTTAGAATTATTATGAAAGATTTTAATGCTAGAATTGGAAAATGACTTAAAGGTGAAAATGCAGTGGGTAAATTTGTTTATGATGATAGAAATGAAAGAAGACTGATTTATGGGTTTTGCAGAAAATTATAATTTTTTCTTTGAAAATTATGATAAATAGACCTAGACTTGAAAGATCAAATCAAGATATAGTGGAATTGGATTATATCTTGTAACAGTAAGTATGTATTTCAAGATTACAGTGTTTTTTTAATAGCTTCAACATATGAAATGATCATCGATTACTGAGATGCAAAATTAATGACACAAAAATTATTAAGAAAATATTAACAGGTGATATTTCTAACTTTCAGAATCCTTCTATGAATTTAAATTAGAATCTGCTAATCATTCTAAGACATTAACTGACTAAAAATGATTCAGTCTTGAAATTGAGGTCAGTAAGGAGAAAATTGCCTCCACAATGACAACATTTCTTTGAATTGCTAAGCATTTTGAATGAAAAAGTAAGATATGCAATTTATGAAGAAGGCAACAATTCCTGAAAATGATGGAATTAATGATGTCTAAATGATAAAAATGTACCTGGTGGTGATTAGAAGAAAGCAGTAGTTATACTGGAATTTAAGAAAGGTGATGAAAAGGATATTACATGTAACAGACCTATCAATATTTTATCATTTCTGTATAAGATCTTTATCTTGTCTACAGCAAACATTACACTTGAATCAACCAAAAAAATAAGCTGGATTTAAAAGTAATTTTAGCACATTGGATCATATCGAAGTATTAACAAGAATGATAGAAAGAATTGTTATTATGAGTATTATCTTTGGAATTGTACATTATGAAAAAGTATTGCATTCTATAAACATTTTTATTGTGATTTAAACTTTATATCATCAAGATATATACCCAAGATATTGTCATATTCTGAAGAATGTTTATCAAATACAATAGCAGTGATTAGATTGGATAGTGATTTTAAGAAGATTAATGTTAAAATAGGTATATGACAGACTGTTTCCATTCGTCCAAAACTTTTTACAGCAGTTTTATAAGAAGTATTTTGCAAAACTAAAAATAAAAATAAATGGAGATTATTCAAGTTATCTAGATTTTGCAGATGATGTGGTTGTTTTTGCAAATAATGTTTCAGAGCTTCAGGAAATACTGCAAAAGGCTAGAGTGGATGTTCAATGGATTTTAAAAAGAAAATAAAAATTGATAATCATGAATTAGAAATTAACAACTGCAAATATATTGGACAGATAATAGATGGAAACAATGGATGATATTAATCATAAATGAAACTTGGATGGAATGCTTTTAGTGGAAATAATATTAAAATAAAATATGCCTATGTGTTTGAAATGGATGATTTTTAGTAGATGTATTTTACCAATTTTTACATCCAGATCTGTGATTTGAACATTTAACAGAAGACCAATACCGACTATAGAGAATGGTATATTAAGAATAAGAAGGGATTGAAAGCAAAATACACTCCTGTTATAGAACAAACAAACCATTGGAAGAATTAAACTAAAAGATAGGGCAGTCATATGTTCTAGAAGAAGTGATAATATATAGTCAGTTGAAGACAAACTGGATTGCAAGGAATTGTAAAAAACCTTAAAAGAGATAACATTTGATAAATAGTTCAATTGCTCATGTGATAAGGACTAGGGCTATTGATTGGAGAAACTAGATTAAATGTAAAGAGACCTTCATTATACAATTGATAAATAATGGTTGAAAATAACTGAGTATTATTCTGTATATTGATATTTTATTGATTCAATAATGACTGAATCCTTATATCTAACTTGACTTTTTTCAAAAGAATAGTAGAATAAACATTTGGTAGAAATTGTATAACAACATATAAGAAAATTGGAACCTTTTCTTACCATAGTCACATAATTTATAAAAAAAAGGTTAAATTACTAGTTTAGCAAAGCTGTGATCGATACTACATTATGATGTGCAAATGAAGAAACTACCTTTTTATTGTCACACAGAAGTGCTACTTATTTTGAGTGTTTAATTGACTAAGATAGAAAACAACACTCCTTTAATTTTCTATGCCTGAAAAGTTAATTATGTGAGAAATTACTTCTTGTCAATGAATTAGCATAGTGCTGACAAAAAGCATACACCTACTTGACTCTGTCAACATCTTTGTTGACATCCATCATGTATTACCAATTTTTTTTTACCTTTTCTCTTGCCATTAATATATTTTTGTAATTTTTTCTGTATTAAAAAAAAGCCTTATAAACAAATTGGTACTGTTATAGTATGTTATCTACTTTGAATTTGGCAATCTATCCATAAATTGAAGTTTTAGAGAAAGAAATAATGAAAAAAATAATAAATGTATAATAAATATCTATTTATATAAAAAAGATTTTTTTTTTTTTTTAAAAAAAAAAAGGCAATACATTTCAATTTGAATGATAGTGATACATGTGGGAAATGTAATTTTATTATTCTGAAAAAATAAAATCAATTTTTTTATTATTAATAAATTCAAAATGAAGAACTGATTTTTTTTTTTAAAGGAGCAATAACTTTTTTCAATTTACCATTGGAGTAATGAGGGTCCTCATTTCTTAAATAGTAGTAAGAGACCAAAAACTTTGTTGGAATTATTTTTTTGAGGGAAAAAGTAGGCTAAATTAATAATGGATAACATATATCTAAATTTTAATCAGTCTTATTACATGTTTTATTAAGTGATCTTTGAAATTAAAACATATATGTATTTGCATTTGTTTTCTGTTAGAAACATTTTATTTTTGAAAGAGATTTACAGACTGGTCTTAAAAAAAAACATTCAAGTTATGTTTTAGAAAATAATTGCCATCCTCTTCTGAAGTAATTATTATCCACCTTAAACAGGTTTATCTGCTTCAATATATATATATAAATTTTTAAAATGACATTTAAAAAAGTATTTTTTTTTAATGATTTCTTTTTTGTATATTTTTTAAAAAAGGACCTATTTTTTAAAAACTAAAAACTCTCCTAATTCTGTTGCTTATCTCTTTTTTACTAATATATTATGATAACGTATTGTTATTCAGAACTTGCTTAATTTTCCAGAACTTAAAATCAATGTCCTTCTTAACTTATGTTTTGAACATTCTTATATCTATTACATATCAGTATATGGATTATTTTTGTACTTTTTCTATTTTCCCCTTCCTTCATATATATTTAGCCTTTCAAAATTTTTGTTAAAAATATATCTTTTAAATAAGATAAATTTTATTTATTTATTTTACTTTTTGAATAATAGATTTACCCTTTTACGAATTGCTTTCAATATAGTATTTTTACATGCTATGAAAAAAAACAAACTTATATTTTGTGTCCTTTATATTTTAACTGAATTTTTTTATTTTTTATGAAGAGCAAAAAAAAAAAAGGGTTACTTTCAAAACTTTATGGGAATTTTGAGATAAGCTGAAGTAGTAGTATTTCAAATAATGAGCAATATTCAAATCTAATAAATAATACCTGAAATTAATTTAAAATTACTGGTGAAAGTTCCTGAAGATCTGGATTTAAATTCTCAATTTCATTTTTTAGAAATTGTTGAATTCAGGTCACTATAAAATCCACAGTTGGAGAATAATGGAATAACCTTCAGATATGAGCGTCACTTCAAATAATCATAAGCAATATCTGATCTAGAATATCTTCTGCCTTGGTAGGATAAGATGTTGATTCATTGACTAGGTATGATTTGTACTTTCTGTCTGTTCTCATTGCATTTTTTCTTATTCTCTATTTTTTTATTTTATCTTATGGTAATAAGGCATTTAAAAGTATAAATCCAATTTTCATAAATCTCTAACGGTATAGATTGTTATTTCATTAACTATGATAATAAGATTGTGTTTTAATGCAACTAGATACATTTTTATTTTTTAATTACATGCATAACATTGTCCTTTTCAAAAGACTTCAGCGTAATGAAAACAGGTTTAGCAGACTGGAAATTTTTAGTTGTTATCTTCCACAAAACATTACAAAAAAAAAACAATTTAAAAATAACTCTGTATAACATGGAAACTTGAATATCATTAGCTAAACCATTACAAAACTCCTGAGTTTTTTAAAAAAGATCAATAAAAATTTACTTAAAAATTGAAATCAAAAAGAAGAAAAGATTGATTAAGGATTGAACATAGCAGCGATAAAAGAGCATTATTTTATCTAATTTGGAGGAATCCCCAAGATTATTCTTGAACATTTTTGAATCTCAATAAGTTATAATAGAATTACTAAATGATGTCATTGGCAATAAATATGTAAAGAAAGATGTTTTCATCTAGAAGGATTTAGTATTATCATTTCAGATTTTTTTTTTTTTGTATTTACAGCCGAAATTAGATTTTTTAATTTCATGTGAACTTATGAACTGCTATCATTTAAGTGATTCTGTCAGTTTCGTATGACAACAGATTTTGAAAAGATTATTTTTGAAGACTGATTCTTAGCAAAACTTAATTCAAATCAAGTAGAGAAAAAAAGTGTCGTAAAAACTCAATTATTTACAGAATAAACTAATTCAATATCCACTAGCTTCTACTGAAAAATAATGTTAAACACAAACAACTTGTAGTCATCAATGCAAATAACTTATATATAACACATCAAAGATTGAAATTACTCTACACCTAATCTATAAGGATCTATATTAACAGAGTTGTTTTTAAAGTGTTTTAAATTGAGTCTTTTGGAGCTGGAAAAGTGTGTATTATATTTGACCAATTTGATTATATCTGTACTTGTATTGCAAGTAAAAAGGGTAGATCAATTTTTTTCTTGCTTGTATCTTTATCCTAAATTTGATAGACTGGAATGTGGTTCAGAATTATTCTATCGATACAATCCACATCAATTCCCCAATTTTTTTAAAAATTATATGCAGAATTAATAATTCTGCATTAAAAATGAAATATTGCAAAACAGTGTATCAGTAATTAATTGAAGTATCTTGAGTTTCAGGCAAAAAGTCATGAGTGTTGTTGCTGAAAATAGAAAAAAGATTAATGAAGTTTATGTTAAGAGAGATGTAGCAAGCTAGTTATAGATGCAGATTATTTAGAAGAAAAAACAGTACGGAGAATCTCTGAATCTAAGGTTGGCAGCCATGTTTTTTTGTTTAATTATACATTTTCAGGGGCATAGTTATCTTGAAACCCTAACAAATATATTTTACTTGTTAATATTAAAAAATGTCAATAATTCAATTATAAGTTTCTAATAAATAACAATGAACTTTTTTTAATTGAAAATATTTGACTTCTTTGTTATTTATTATTTACGAAAAGAAATGTTTATTACATTTTTTAAAATGATCTTTTTTGAAAAAAAAAAAGAGGAAGGGGGGATAATTAATTATGTTTTTATGTTACATGGGTTTGTCAGCAGATTTTGCAAGCCATTAGGGATTTCAGGCCACTGACATGAATAACCAATGCTAATCACGTTTAGTTAAAAAAATTATTCATAGTTTTATGTTATTTCTGTGAATGGAATTATAATATATTTATTGTTATTCTTTAGAGTTAACAGAAATTTATAATTGATTTATTGCTATTTATTAATATTAATAAGTAAAACATTCATTAGGCTTGCAGAATAACTATGCACCTGAAAATGTATAATTAAACAAAAAACATTGTTACCAATCTTGGGTTCAGGGATTCTCCATAAGTACCAAAAAAATTTATAAAATCAATTAATTTTATACTTGTGACTAATGATGGTAGTTTTAAATTATATTTAACTATTAATTGTAGTATTATTTAAACTCTTTATAACCTGGATTTTGATTTTTGATTTTAAACTATTGGGATAACAGTCCAAAACAGACCTTCAAAACAATTTGATTTTTGATTTTAAACTATTGGGATAACAGTCCAAAACAGACCTTCAAAACAATTTCATTATTATAGCCATCAAAAAGTTAGCTTTTTCTATAATCTAATTTTCTAAAGCTTGTGGTTTTATCTTGAATTGTGTGCACGCTGGGAAAATTTGATTGTGAATTGTGACTGAGAGTATCTAGTTTGTTAAAGATTATGCGATATTATATCATGCATAATCTGAAGAAAATCTGACATATCATTTGTTTTCTGGAAAGACTTACCTAAGTAATGATTTCTTATTTCTTTGGAGAAGTTCTTTGGTTAATCTCCATTTAAGTGTTGAAACATTCTAATTAAGGGAAGCTTTTTTAATCTTTTCTCTGAGATTTAATTATTAGAAATTGATAGATTTTAGTTTTAAGACTTTTTTAAAGCATGGAATAGATGATGAGGTTTAGGAAGATTTGATAATGAAAGAATTGTTACTATTTGATTTCTTTTTATTTTATTTTTAGTACTCTAATAATTTGTGCTTGTACTATTTAAATAATTAGCTCTATTAAATATTTGTTGTTATTCTATTTGCTTTTTACATAGTTTTAATATTTAGTAGCTGCCATGTTTGACAAAATGTTTTCTTTAATGAATAACTTATTTAAACAATATTTTGAATTACTAGTATTGTATAGTTAAATTTCAAGATTATTCTTAAGAAAATATATCAAACCATTTTGAAACCCTCTCTATATCTTATACATATTTATATTTGTGTGTGTGTGTGTATAGAGAAAAAAAGATTGAAAAAATTAAGGTAAAAAAGCATTGTTTGTATTTTACATTTTTATCAAGATTAAAAATATATTTTCAAATTTTGTTTTTATTTTTTTTCATAATTTAGATTTCATCAATTAGATTATCAAGGGAATATATTGTATTAATATTCTGTATGATATACATTTGTAAAGAGAGCAGTCTTTTACTTTTGTCTTGTAAGGAAAACCCCTACAAGGAAATAAATTTAGCCTAAAGCAATAAACGAAAGAAGACTTGATTTACTTTCTGATTGCAACATTATAATTTCACTATGATTTTCTTAATATTATACTTTTGTGTAATAATATTTTTAACTATGAATTTTATAAATTTGAAAAAAATCAATCTTAGTAATTCTAACCTTGTTACTGGCTTATTTATCAAACTTGAGAGCTTAGGAAAAATCTTAACTAAATGCAAAATATTGTATTTCAAATTTACCAGAAATACTTTTATTTATGGAAATATATAATTTTAGAATGACTGATTACACTCAATTATATAAATATATATGGTGGACTGGAAGTATATTCTTATACCAAGCCCATGCACGACCTGGTTTCATATTCTGGCTAGATAAAATTTGAAAAATTTTCTGGTGCCAATTAAGATTATGAGTTTTTTCCGCCTGAGAGTAATCTATCAATAAATGAGTATCTAGCTATTTTTAGCAGGATACAAGGCTAAAGCCTATTCAAATTCTATTTGTCAATTTGCAAGCATGTTGAATAATACTTTTTCCTTCATTATTCCTCTGTGAGGGGCTGTTGGAGAGCTGCAGTGGGTTATTTAAAGACTTTTATATATTTAATATATGGCACAAATTTTAGCAGGAGAGAAGTGAAAGGGTTCTGAATAATTTTTACATCAGTTTTGATTGTGATTTTCAAAAATCTGTTTTAAGTATTTAATTTTGTGTAAATATGGCTTTTATTTAAATAACAAAAAACCTTTTAAATCCAGAAAACAAAATGGATAAAGGAATTTGATCCTTCTGTTCTTGAATATTTTGAAGAGTGAAAGAGGTAAAGGACTTAGAAGATTAAACATTTGTATCTTAAGAACTTTGCTAGTGAGAAAGTATGATTTATAAAAGTTTAGTGATTAGAGTAAATGCTAAATGAGATTTACATTTTTTAAAAAAAATAATTGTTGAACAATTGCAAAGAATTCTGAGATATTGAAATATTCAGTACCATTTTTAACTGCAAACCAGATTATCTGCACTCAAGTTGACTATGATTCAGTATGATTTGGTTCTGAAATTCTGCAAATTATGTTATAATTTTCTGCATAAAGCATCTATTTTCTCACATACTTTGTTATTCTGTATTTCAAGATTGACAAATGAAGAATAGTTCACAATCAAAAAATACAGACTGAAGTCAGATAAATGAAGTAACCCACGTTATGAGAAATACATGACTAATCATTCTGTTGTTATCACAGTTGTTAAAGACCAACAATTTGAAAACAAAGCCTAAAAAGTAAAATGTAATCATTCTGTTGTTATCACAGTTGTTAAAGACCAACAATTTGAAAACAAAGCCTAAAAAGTAAAATGTGCTCATATAAAAGCTATAATGTTCGCTCTTGAAAGAATGGCTATAAATATTTATCCTGCATTTGAATTTACCAAACTTGGTGTCTATATATCTGCAATATAGAAATTGCATGCTTTTATGGCAGTTGCAATATAACATTTTTTTTTGGTGGCGTAAAATGGATCTACTTTATAAATTATGAGCAAAGCGTTAAACTTTTTTCTTTAATTATATTAATCTTATATGCTAGAAGCTGTTAGTTCAGTTGCTGTAGAGTGACATGGTATCCAGAACTTGTGATTTACTTGAATGCATTTGATTTGAGTTCAAAGGAGAAAGGATTAAATAAGGTAATGCCTCAGAATTATTTACAATTGTTAGAGCAATTATTGACAAAATTACAGAAGTATTTTCAAAACACAAATATTAGTAATAGAGGACAATGAAAGTTACAACAGAAACGTAACTTCAAGGATTGAAAGTTAGTTATTGTGAAAAAAGAAAAAACAAGCATTGAAGTCTATTGTGAAGATTTGAATTTGTTTAGTAATAATTAAAAAAAAGTAAACAAGAACTTTATTTGATTTCAGAAGTCAAATATTATAAGTAAATAAATTAATTTATAGACAAATGGCCCAAGATCTAAAATTATGAATTTTAAAATAATTTTAAGCCTGCGAAAATAGAAATTCTTTACAAAAGACAAAATAGAAATTAATGACTGAAAAAATTATTAGAAATTAAAAATAAAATAAAATGGGATGGGAGGGAGATAATATTATTGAGGAAATTAATAATGACCATGAAAATGAAGCACAAATATCTGATGCAGTAAAACAGGTATTAGTGAGATATCATCATGAGAAAATGATGTGTCGTCTGTTGAAATAAGTAGATAAATTTATTCACTTATAAGATGACTGAGGCAGATGTCAGATACGCAGAAAATATTTGCAGCGGCTAAAATCTATCAAAATTAGATGCATCAGTCTTTTTATAGAAGTTTTCTGTAATAAATTTTTACCAAATCTTTGAAAATTAAAAACAAACATTTCCGATCTTTAATTATTTAAAAAGTTGAGCAGGATTTAGAAATGAATTCAATACATTGGATCATTACAAGTTATAAATAAAGTGAAGTTATTCAGAGATGAATAATTTTTAATTAAACAAAATATAACACCAAATCATTTAATTCCTCATATAATATATAATAAGACTAGTTCCATACTCTAGTATCATTTACTGTACGCTTGAATAACCAATTAATAATGCCATAAAGTTTTCTAAAATAATTGCTGGTTGCTGAAGATTACTGTAAGTGGCGCTAGAGCAAGAAGTTGTTCTTATTTTAACAAATATTATTTGACTCTCTTAAAGATTTTATTTGCTTCAAAATATATTTGATTTGAATTTTTAAATCATCTATGATTAATATCTTTAAAAAACTAGATATTAATTTGAAATGCATTAGTCTGTATAGAAATCTCTGTCTATATGAGACATGTTAAACCACTAAACATCACATGATCACCTAAGATCTAGTTGCAATGCTCTCAGATCCAATGCTTCTCACTGATGAAAGCCACAAGCTAGAAACTAGTCTAGGGATATTGGATGAGTAGGCACTAGATAGGGATTTTGTGCACAAGCCTTCTGGCATCAATTGATTACTCTGGCTTGCGCTGAGTGGCACTACTGTATGGAGAATTTTGTCTCTTTTTTAGACTGAGATGTACATTAAAATGACACAAAATCTTTAAAACTGCTTTATGATATTTCTAAAATTCTTACAAGTTTAGATCGGAATAAATCAGGTCTAAAAGTAAAAGAGATCATTTAGACATATGAATGTTATTTTCTTTTTGCAGTGCCATTTTATTGAATTGAAATTATAAGGATCTGAAAAAATGAAGTCAGTAAAAGGATTGATTGAGAATAAATTTTTATACAACCTAAATAATGGCTTTCAATAACTGTAGTGAAATATAAGTATTGTGTCAGTGGCCATTTACTTAAGTTAGTTTATTATTAGTCAAACAAGAGAAGTACTGGGATAGAAAATGAGAAATGTATTTTCCAAAGAAGATTTGCTAGATTGAAGTAATGATTGTAAATTCAATATATTATGAAACATGAATCTGGATTTTAAAAATAAATAAGGAATATGCAAAGAATGTATAGAGAGATCAAATGAGAAAGTGATATGAATTAAAAAATATTTTAAATATAAATGAAAGAATCAAACAATTGAATAATGAGCTAAGATGTAATAAAATATGATTACAGAATTTGTATTCTTATAGACTAAAAGCATCCAGGAAATAGACCAAAATTGAAATGAGAATATGAAACAGATATGGAAAAATTTGGCCCTGCAGTTTATAAAATATTGTTAGTTGATTTCTTTAGCAATTTCTGAAAGCAACAAAATATTGAAAGCAAAACTAATGCACGTCATACGGAGATTCATAGACATGTGTCTAGAGGTCACTACTATGCTTGATGAAACAGTTTGATAAAATAGATTTATGGTAGATTTTGTCATATCAGTGAAACATATAAGAGAAGAATTCTAACACAACTAAAATAATTCAATATATCTTCAATAAAGACACTTTACAAAATGCTTTAAGTTATATACACTCATTCTGTCATCTGTATTTAATATATTTTTTTAAATGTGAATTATTTTAAGCTTATTTTTTAAAGAAAACTAAGTGTAGAAAAAGAATGCATTAGGAGCCATCTATGTTAAGAATAAGTAATCAATAAACATTAGGTGATAGTGGTAATCAAATTCCTAGACAAAATTTGAGCTATTTTTTTAAAAAAAATAGAATTTATGGATATTTATAATATATGTGGTAAGTTCACTGCCTAAGGGCAGATTGAATTATTAAACAATTGAATGCTATGATTGAGTGATGATAATGGTGATAGTTATCTAAGACTAGAATTGTCTCAATACATTTTGCTCTATCTTTTTAATTTTAGAGCTACATTAAATTTTCATAGATAATAAATTTTGGATAGTTTTACGATTGAATGATTATTGTAGTACTGTATTTATAAAGTTGTTAATACAACAGTATTGCTTTGTTTTATATATGTATATTTAATTTTCAGTAATTATTTGATGATTCCTCAATTTGTTCGTTGCTGTGACTTTCAAAGAGTCGTGTTAAGTAACAATCAGTTTAGCACGGAGATGCACTTTTCTGATTAGCACATTTATACATGAAATTATAAGTATTGCAGTTTTTATACTACTTATATTAATTATATTAATATTTATAAAGAGTTTGAAGCAATGTGTTTATTAAAAATATTGACTCATGAACAACTGTAAAGTTGGATTCGAATTGTACAGTAAAATGTTTTACTCTTTTAGCATCAGGCATTACAGGTTTTCTGCATTTTAAATGAGAGTCTTCATTTATTTATTTACTAGCTAAATGTAAGCAATTTAGATGAATGTTATATTTTCAAAAAGAGAGAATGGATAAATTCAATCCTTCTAGTGAAATCTAGATTTCTGAAGACAAACATGAACTATCACCTGTTGGGATTGGAAATTTGATTATCAACTTGACATTTATGATATATCATTGACATATGACTTATATGATTAACTATTCATGTTATTATTATCTCATAAACAGGTAAATATATTATTCATTTTTAATTGATCAGTATATACAATGTGTGTAAAAATTTTATGGTTTATAATAAAAAATCAGCAATGATTTTTAATGAATTTAATAAATATTCTATATTACTAATAAAAAATATTCATAACATTTTCGTTCTCATGTTTTTAGATACAATTATACTTGTATTTTCTCATCATCTGATAAATCTTTATTAGTCATTTTGTATATAATTTTGCCATCAGTTTTTCTACTTTTGGATCTGTTTTTTCCTAAAATATCTATAGTGATTTCTTCATTTCCTGTTATTGCTTTTGTTTTCAACTGAAGAGTATTGGTTTGGCGTAAAATACATCTTTAGAATCTTTTTTTTTTTTAAATGTAAAAATTCCTATATTTCAAAAATGTATGATAGAATAGAAATTTTAAACTAATTCTTACAAATCTGAACCCATTTCAGTATGTATATATTTTGGTGTCTGGTTTTTTTTATTAATCATAGTCACACGACCTACTTTGGTTAGGATTAGTATTAAACCATTTCTTATGCTCTCAGATCCAAAGTTCTTTTATGATGAAAGCCATAAGTTAAAATTAGTCTGGGGATATGGGATGAGTACACACCAGATAAGGATTTTGATGTGCTATTCTTTTAGCATCCATTGATTATTATGGCTTGCATTAATACTGTATTGAGAAAGTTTCTACTGTGTTCGCTGATAAGTGTAAGCATAAGAAATGGTGCTCGTATGATATTTTAGTGGTTTAATATCAATCCCAGCCAAAGGATGTTGGTGACTATGGTTATTTAAAAAAACACCAAAATATATAGATACTGAATTGGGTTCACATCTGTATGAGTATACAAGCAAATTCGCTTGGATTGAAGATATTGTGATTTCAGTTTGAGTTCATAGCTTTATAATTATTTAAAAGGAAAAGTAGCTTGACGGAGGATGCATTACATCCAAATATCTAGGCACTATACTCTTACATCCAAAGGTCCTAACTGTTGATCATCATAAGCGAGAAACTAATTTGGAGATATTGGATAAGTAGGCACTAGATAGGGACTTTCTAGCATCCATGGTGTACAATGGGTGACAATATTGTATAGAAAAAGTTGCTACTGTGTTATTTTATGTAAGCATTATAGACACAGGTATATAATAAGCTTGTGTTTCAGTTATTATATAGTAGAGATATCTGCCCATCCCTTGTATATGTATAAAATGGATTATGTCCTGTACATGTGGGGTTCAGATTGGCTTTAGGTCAACATGGGTGTGACAAGAATCTTGGCCTCAGGGTGGCCTTTGAGCATTCCATCATCAGATTTTCAATTGGATGAACGGTTGAAGAGTTGGAGTGTGGAGTAGAATGAAACCTGTCCATTAAAATATGAGGATTGGCTATCTTAATATATATCTGAGCACTTATAGCATATATGGGTAGAGATAGTAATCTGGACCAACTGATGATTGCTGGTTTAGTATGAAATATGTATATTGGTGATTATTTATCTTTTCAACATATATCTGTTCAAGTGTATCAGTGTTATGAGATAGTGTGGAGAATAGTGGGTCGTTTGAAAGTCTGTGCTCATATACCCTATATATTACATATATAGACACAGATATATAATAAGCCCGTGTTTCAGTTATTATTTAGTTTAAAATAAATTCTGATTCTCAGCCATCTCTCTTTACAAATTTTTTTTTGTGCACTTCTCTGATAATACTGTTATTTTGTTATATAACTGTGATAAATATTGGTAATTTTAACCATAATAGGAATAATAGTTTATTTCATTTTGTTGTTTTAAGATAATATTTTGTCCAAAATAAATTTCTGTGATATTTGCATATGCATCTATTCATTTATGTTTTTGTGTGTTATAAATAGTTTTATAATAATATTTTAATAATATAAAAATATAATGTAATTTAAATAAGTCTTATTAATAAGGAAGGAAGAATGACAATATATAGATAGGTTTTTCCTTTTACATTTTGCTTTTGTTTATTATCAATTAAATAAAACTTAATACAAAATATAATAAGAATGTTGGTATTTATATATTATCAATGTATTAACAAACTCCACTGCTCTCTCTTTCCATTTTCATATAAATAAAGATACAATAAATTTACATGATAATAAATAATAATGATTTTAATGATTTGAGACTTCTTTCATAATAATTCCAGATATCATTTTTGAGTGTTTCTACTTATTACTCTATTTTTTAAATACCAAAACCATAATTATCTTTTTTTAAATCACTATATATAGATTTTCTATTACTTCATGATTTTCTCTAACATATTTTTATTGTTCTCCTGCCTCAAAAATATTTCCAATTGTCAAGCATTGGTGGTTGAGAGGTCAACGACAGCTGTGTTATAAGCAGTTGTCCCGGGTTAGCAGGTTCGCTTCCCGGCTGATACTATGACACATGAGAAAAAAAAAAAATTTCCAATTCTTACTTTTCTCAAAAAGACTCTTTTCACTGATTTTTTTAAAACATTGCATTATTTCTAATTTTATCTATCCAATCTATCTTTGCCACTTTTCTCTAAACTTTAAAATCTGCCAAACAAAACATTTAACAAACCTTTAGACCATCTATAATACGACTTGAATATCTTTACCACATTCATTATTCTGATTCACTGAAATATAAATGTGATATATAGTGAATATTTTCAAGATGTGTGAATAAAATTTTTTATATAGGAAGATCTTAAACGTTTTTTCATTGATAATTGTACTACAGATGATAATATATTCTTTTAAATGTATTATCATTTATAATAATATAAATATATTGTTTATATATTTATAAAAGGAATTTGCTCTTAACTTAAAGAAGACTCTTCGATTCTTCTTGGAGGCCTTAAAGGAAACTAACAGGGCAACTGGCAGAAATTTATTAAGCTACTAAACATCACATGATCACTATTTCTTATACTTGATTGAATACAACTGTTTTTATTGTGCACTCATAGTTTTATAGTTAACTAAAAAGGTAAAAGGTGGTAGCTGGAGTTGCATTAGAATCTTAAGATGTAGGTGCAGCTCCAGATCCAAGGCTCCTCACTGATGAAAGCTGCAAACTAGAAATTAGAGTAATGTTATTGAATGAGTAGGCACTGGATAGGGATTTTATGCACAACCCTTTTTGCATCCATTGATTATGCTGGCTTGCACTGGGGGGCATTCCTGTATGTAGAGTTTGTCACTGTTTTAACATCTTGTGTAAGCATCGGAAAATGGTGATCACGTAATGTTTAGGAATCACTGTGATATGCTGGAGTTAACATAGTTGGATTCTTCACATGTATGAAATGCATTTACATTTGAAGTAAACTGCATGGAAAATAAGATTAGTTATTAAAAATAAGAGTTTTATATTTTGGAAGAAATACAATATGAAGGAGAAGTGTAGAAAATTCTGGAGTTACTTTTAAATGAAATATTTCAGGCTTGTCTAATAATAATACAAAGAATTTAAAAAAAAAAAAGTATATAAAGATTTTTATAATTTGATAATGTGAAGATTAATAATAAGAAGAATTTTGAATGTATTGTTAATAAAAGTTTTTTACAAACATTTATTCAATTATGCCTTAGTTAAAAATAAAATTGCATTGAAATTTATAGTTCTTGTAAAAATAAAGTTAATAATAGAATTAATTATTGGTTTTGGAGATTATTCAATCAAATTTTCTTTTGAATTCATAGAAAGAATTAATCGGAATGAAATCGAACTGGATTTTAAAATCGCCGCACTAGATGTAGCTGAACTATACAGATCCATAGACAAGAAACTGTCGATCAGTATAAGCTAAGAAAGAAAAATTACCTTGAGAAGCGTGTTAAGTTCATAACAGAATTCCTGTCATGGCTCGATGGCAACATTATGGCAATATTCGAAAGGAAATGGTACGGAATGAGGGATGGTTGGGTAATGGGTTTCCCCATGAGTGGGATTATGTCAGGAATCCTCCTCAATTGCGTTGAACAGCAAGTAATACCTAAATACTTAGCAATAGCTGAAAACAATATAATAAGATACGTGGATGATTTATTTATAGCAGCAACTGAAAACATAATTGAGAGTATCCAAAATGACCTTCAAAAACTCACAAAACTGGCATTAAATACCACATGGGAAAATGAGGCAAAGGAAGTGAGATATTGGATTTACAAATACAAAGAGATGGAGAAAGACTCAATTACAGGATGATCATTAAGCCATTGGAAAGCAGAGGCTATACACATCCGAACTCAAACGCACCTAAGGTACATAAATTATCAGGGCTGTCAGCATTCTTATTTAGAAATCACCACTTGTATAAGTTTGAAGCAGATAGGAAAACTAACATCGCATGCTATGTCAAAGACTTGCTAAGCATGGGATTCAAATACAGAACAATAGCAGAGAGAATCAAGCAGTTTCATAGAAAATTAACAAATAACCAGTGTGAAGAGTGTTAAGCCATGCATAGTATTACCCTACATTCCCAAAGTGGCCAGAAACCTAGTTAAAAACCTATCCAAGCAATTTAAAATAGGTTTTCGAATCCCCCTAGCTACTAGCAGACTCATTAACAACTCCAAAGATAAAATCAATCCAGACCAAACCCCCCACATGCCCACAAGCTGGCTGTTGGTCCACATACTATGAGGAAACTCAGTCTACTATCACTACCAAAATATCTCAACACCTATATATATATAAAATCTCACGCTAAAAATGAAGGCAGCTCGATATTCCTAGAACACCAAAAAACATATAAGCACAATTTTGAACCCACCAATGCAGAAATCATGTGCTTGGAAAGAAATGATGCCAAATGCAAAATAAAAAAGGCATATTTCATTGCAAATGACTCTAAGGCCACCAATAGACTAAATTCATGCTTCTCAATTTCCAAGAAATGGACTGATTGATTAATTTGCATATATTTGCATACACTAACAATAACACAAAATTGAGAATGACACAGGCTGTGAATGTGGGAGTAAATATGCCCCAAAAGCACTAAGGCAGATTAAAATATAATTAAAATATAGCTTTACCCATGTGCGTTGGAAGCGCAGTATAATAATTATATATGATTTTGTAATTTATTAATATTATATTTTTTAAAAATTTTATGTGCATTTTATATCTGATTTTGATTAGTTTTTTTACTAGGGAAATGTTTTTTTTTTTATTCATAGTAAAATATTTATTTTTACTTATTTTAAGTAGAGGGTATTTCTTATTTGAGGAGTTGTATTTTTTTATCTCTTGGAGAGTCATTGCTATGTTTGAAAAATATCATCAAGGTTATTTAAAATTTGTATAATTTGGAAAAAGTTAAGAATAATTACACTGGGGAACATTTTTTCTTATTTTATATATATTCTTTTGGGTTGTGATAGATGTATTTTTATTTTGTAGAATTTCAATATAGAGTATATTAAAAAGAGAATGTATATTATATTGAGTCTTCTCAAGTTTTTATAAACGTATAACTTAATAGTCAAATAAAAGAGTCATAGATCACATGACCCAATTTTCTTAAGCTTGTAACATATAAACAATAAGCATTACCAATTGCTCAACAAGCTTTGTGATAAATGCTTAGCCAGAGGACCATGGTTTTGTGCTTCGGCACTCCTCAGAGAAGCACTAGGGTAGCTTCAGACACTAGATCTAAAAATACCAACCCAAAGCCAGCATTTATCTATAAGTTATCTATTGAGTGGAAAATCTGAAATTTTCAGACATCTACATGTATTCAAATCCAGCTATCCATCTAACTCAAGTAGCTATACGGAGCTATACTTAATATTTTATTTGATTTATAAATGTTATAAAATTAGGTCTGTTTCTGGTGAACATCTCTCCATATTTTATTTATTGGTAATTAGATAAGTATTTTAATACTGAATTCATTCAGGATTATTATAAAACTTACAAATCAAAATGAGTCAGGTTGAAATAGTTCTTTATCAGGAACTTCAAAAACTAGGGTTTAATCCACAATCATTTGAATATAGTAAAGAAAAAAACGAATATTTTATTATGAAGTTTAGTATTATTAATGAATACATACACACACGCATGCATATGTCTGTATTGAATAATATCAAAATTGTTAATATACTTATCATAAAAAATCAAAAAAATCAAGAGCTTATTTTAGTTGCTAGATCCATTCTGAGAATTTTTTTTAACATTTCCTTATACATTGTATGAATAATTAAAAAAAAAAAAGGAAGTTCCTTGTATGTTTATATATATGTATTTGAAATATTTTTAAATATTTGCTTTGGTAAACCACAGCAAAGCCACTATTTGAAAGATAATCATGATTAGTTAGTTGCATAACATTAGACAAAAAAATATTTCCCATTTAAAGTAACAAAAACTCAGAATTTTTATCAAAATACAAACAAAACTTCCATATTCAAATTAATATAATCAAAGTTACCTCAAATTACAACTCAACCAGACAAGCTAATCTGGTTGAGTTGTGAATTTGGGATAATTTTGCTTATTTTATTGACTAGCTTTAGGCTTTTAATATTCAAATTAATAAGTACTATTTATTAATATGGCATCATAAGATCTAGATGTAATAATTTTTAATAAGTGGTAAAAGGAAGGCAATGGTAAATCATCACTGAAGATGATTAAGTAATTTCTTATTGGCAAAATATTTAGAGTCAAAAAATTTGCTTTTTCAGCAAAACATAGAATATACATTTGTGTGAAAATGAATAAAAAAATTGACATTCTCATATCACATATTAATGTCCTTTGAAAGAAATGAATCCCCTCATATATATATATAATTGCAATTTGTAATGTTATAATTGTCTATATAAATATATTGCACCATAAATAAAGATGGGATTCCACCCTTATTGGTAAAAGGAGGTTGCCTTGACAACAGTTTGAGATTGTTATTGATATTGGGATTATATAAGTGTTGACTGGTTTTTAATGATTACTTATAAACCTATTTAGCCCTTATTACACATCATATTTTGGGCGTTATAATTGATTATTTATTAATCTGCATTCAGAACAGGTTATATTTATCTGTTTAAAAAGGTTTATTTAAACTTCTTTGTATCAATTATTTTAATCTCTGTGGTCAAGTTGCAATCTTTAGTGTCTATATAAATATCATCAGCATCAACCATTATCAATCCACTGCAGGATGAGGGTCTCTCCAAGTTCAATCCATCTTTTGCTATCTTTAGCTTCTCTTCTCCACATCACCTCTGCACACTTTCTTATTTCATCCATCCATCTCACATGTGGTCTCTTTCTGGGTCTTTTACAATCTCTTGGAATCCAGTTTAAAAATTCAATTGTTCATCTATTATCATCTCTTCTAGCAATATGTCCAGCCCAACTCCACTTCAGTCTTTTAATTTCTTCAATGAGGTCAGTAACACCTGTTTGTTCTCTTACCCATACATTGCGTTTCCGATCTCTTCTTGTTACTCCCAACATGTATCTCTCCATACTTCTTTGAGTGGTCTGAAGTCTCTGTATTGCTCTTCTATTAAGTGTCCAAGTCTCAGATCCATAAGTAAGAACTGGCAAAACACATTTATTAAAAACCTTCCTTTTCAAACACATAGACATATTTCCTTTTAGTATCAAGTTATTTCTACCAAAAGCACTCCAACCAAGTTTAATTCTATGATTAATTTCATCCGTTATGTTTCCATCTGTATTAATAATCTGACCAAGGTATTTGTAACTGTTAACTTCTTCTAACTCATCATAATCAATCTTTATTTTCATATTTTGAGAAAATCTATTAATCATAACTTTAGTCTTTTTAACATTTATCTTTAGTCCTACTTTCCTACTTTAATCTGATAACTCCTGCAACATTTCCTGTAGCTCTAAAGCATTATTTGCAAAAACAACATCATCTGCAAAATCTAAATGACTTAAACTCCTTTAGCTTCCCATTTTAATCCACAAAATACTTCTTGCAGCACTGCTGTAATAAGTTTTGGAAATATGGAGTCACCCTGTCTTATACCGTTTTCAATCTTGATTTTCCTACTATCATTATGTAATCTAATTGTTGCTGTTGCATTTTTATAAATATTCTTTAAAATATGACAATATCCTGGATCTACACTTTGATGATCCAATGCTTTAATCACTGAAGAAATGTTTATAGAATCAAATGCCTTTTCATAATCTACAAATCCTAAGCATAATGGCAACTCATATTTATTTGTCCTTTCTATAACTTCTCTCAATACCTGGATATGATCTACTGTACTAAAACCACTTAAATCCAGCTTGTTCTCTTGGTTGGTGGAAATCCAGTGTTTTCTGTAGACGAGTTGTAATTATCTTAGTAAAAAGTTTGTATAAAACTGATAAAAGACTGATAGGTTTGTAATTTCTAATATCTTCTTTATCACCTTTTTTAAATATTAATATTAATACTGCATTCTTCCAATCACCTGGTACATATTTATCATTTAGCCATTTGGTATATAACTTTGCTAAAAAAATTTCTATTTCTTCACCTGCTTCTTTTAATATATCAATTATAATTCCATCATTACCTGGAGCCTTCCCTTGCTTCATAAATTTATTTCCTTGTCTCACTTCCTCATTCAAAATTCTGGGCAATTCAGAAGATATAATAGGTATAGGAGGCACTTGTTTTTTACTACTATATAATTCTTGATAGAAGTCTTCTACACATTTCATGATGTCATCTCTCTTTTTAGTAATAATGCCATCTTTTTTTCTTATTGCAGATATAAATTTCCTACCAATACTAGTTCACAATTATACTTTCTTATATCATTTTCAACTCTTTTCCGCACCATTTTACAAAATTCGAGATATTCAATCTTTTTTAATGCATCATTGTTGTATCTCCCCATATTCCTTCTTTTCTTCATAAATTCTCTGGTCTCAGTAGAAATTTTATTGGTCATTTGCTGCTTTTTTTTACTAGTTATCTTTGTTGCAGTTTTTAAAAGTGTATCAGTTATTTTCCTATTAATGTCATTCAAATCTGAATCATGTTCAAAATCTACTAATACTTGAAACCGATTTGTAAGTTCTAATTTAAATTCATTAGAATGTTTCTGAAGATTAGGATTGTTTTTCTTAATAATTTTTGTCTCTCTAGTTTTGCATAACATGTATCTTATATCTTACTAATCGATGATCACTTCCTGTGTTAAATTTATTAAGAACATTACAATCTTGAAATATGTATTTTCTGTTAGTCAAAATATAATCCAATTCTGCTGTACCTTCATTTGGATGCTTCCATGTCCATTTCCTTTTAACATTTTTCTCAAAAAAAGAATTCATAATATAAAGTTTTTCCTTCTCTGCAAACTCCACAAGTCTATGTCGTCTCTCATTTCTATTACCATAACCAAAATTACCTACAGCATTTTCATCTTTCATTTATTTATCAATTCTAGCATTAAAGTCTCCCATAACAATTTTATAATGTTGTTAACTCTGATCAAAAGCCTTTTATATATCCATATAAAAATCTTCTATAACTTCATCACTATGAGAACTTGTTGGGGCATAAACCTGAATTATCTGCATTGTTATCTGCTATTAAATTGTAAAACTAATCTTGCCACTCTGTCCGATACACCATCAGTCTCCACAATATTGTTTTTCCATTTTTTATTTATAATGAATCCTACTCCACTTGTATTTCCAGTATTTGTGCCTTTATGTTAGAGTATATGTCCACTTTTTAAATCGTTTCTTCATTTTTTCTTCTAATTTTCACAAGGTCCAATAATGACCCATTTAATATAAGACAGTTCTTTTTCTAACTCTTGCAATCTTCCTTCACTTGAAAGTGATCTGCAGTTGTAAGTACCTAAATAAAAAGTCATCATCAAATGGCAGCCTGAGTCTGCAATCAAGGGATTCTTAGCACCCTCCACCTTTGGCCACCAACTGCAGCCTTGGTTGGTGACTTTACAGCCTCCTGGGAATAAGGGCCATGATTTATTTTTGTCTGTCATGATTGTATATTTTGGAAAAAATATGTTCGTATACTATATGAATAATCACATAGTAATAACAGCTGCAATGAATGTAAGGAGTGGACATTAGGAATTTGCCGTGCTCGGTTCCTTTTAAGGCCTTCAAGAGGAATCAAAGGGTCTCCTTTCAGTTAATAAAGGTGGGATTCCATCTTTATTGTTAAAAGGTTGCCTTGACAACTGTTTGAGATTATTGATAATTATTCATATTGGGATTGTCTAAGTAAGAGTTGACTGTTTTTTAGTGATTATACATATATGCAAGTTTGTGAATTATCTTTACTTTCTTATTGCTTATTTTTTCAAGTGAGATTAACAAAAAAAAATTTTTTTTAAAAAAGATACTATTTATAAAAGGAAAAAAATTGCTTCAATTAATTGAATTCATTATTAAGCTTTATTATAATTTTCTTCTTGTTTTTATTGAACAAATTCTTGTAGAACAGATTTATCTTCTTCTTTTTTTTTTTTTTTTTGCTCTCTTGATTTATTGCTATTATTATTAAATAATCAAAACTGTCTTCATACAGTAGTGTCACTAAAATCAATGGATGCCAGAAGACTTGTGCATAAAATCCCTATCTAGTACCTATTCATCCAATATCCCAAACTAGTTTCTGGCTTATGGCCTTCGTCACTGAAGAGCCTTGGATCTGAGAACACTGCATCAAACTAGTATCTGGCTCATGGCCTTTGTCAGTGAAGAGCCTTAGATCTGAAAGCATTGCATCTAGATCTACGTGCAGTGCTCTCAGATCCAAGGCTCTTCACTGACGAAGGCCATAAGCCAGAAACTAATCTGGGGATATTGGATGAGTAGGCACTAGATAGTGATTTTTATGCACAAGCTTTCTGGCATCCATTGATTACTCTGTCTTGCTTTGAGTGACACCACTGTATGGAGAGAGTTGTGCCTATTTTCACAACAGTTATGAGCAAGCATGGAAAATAGTGATCATGTGATGTTTAAAGGTTTATTATTAAATAGGAGAGATTATCTTCTATTATGGCATTTTATAGGTAATTTTTTTATTAATTTTAATTTTAGAATGATCTGGTTTTAGTAATAAATTTAAAAGTCACATAGGCTTGATGAGCTTTTTTTGCATAATCTGGAAGTATGTTTTTTTGCCTGTCATGATATGAAAGACGCACAAATAAGCATATTTGATTAAATTCATGTCTTGGAATAATGGAAAATTCTGTATTCTGTATATAATATTTAAATGCCCTGCATGGTTTAGTGCAGTGATAGAATGTTAGATTCTGGAGTGTAAAGTCCTTGGATTAAATCCAACTTCTGGTATTTCCAGTGTCCGACATCTTTATAAATTTCCATGCTATAAAGCCATTTGTTTTTTTTTTTTTGTAATATTTAAATGATGAAAAAGAAATGATTCATTTAAAGAATTGTCATTAAAATGCATTTATAATAATTGAGATAACTCATCTATTGTGATAACAAACAAGTATAAGAAATAATATAATACACCATATAACCTTAAATGACACTTTACAATGTAGGTTAACATATGATCTACTTTATTGCCTTACAGTTTCAACTGTCCAACAGTCATCATCAGAATCTCAGTTGAGATTTAAAGCTCTGATGATGACTGCTGGACAGTTGAAACTATAAGGAAACAAAGTTGATCATATGTTAAACTGCATTGTAAAGAGTCATTTAAGGTTATATGATGTATTATATATAATTCAGCAATGCAAATAAAAAGAAGTGGAAGGAAATTTTAAGTATGAGAAAGAAAGGTGAAAAGAACAAATGAATAAAATAAAATCAGCCATTATCTTTTATGAATTATTCTACCTATGTACAGATGATGTCAGCGGCTTTAAAGGCCTAATTGAAA